>PVLA01000165.1:0-482532 GCA_004027455.1 Hydrochoerus hydrochaeris | reverse complement strand
CTATATAAGACATACTAATGGACATGAAAAACCAAATACACAAGAACACAATTATAACAGGAGATCTTAACAGCCCATTGTCACAAAGAGATAGATCAACTAGACAAAAAGTCAGCAAAGAAATAACAGAACTGAATCATACCTGTGAGCAATTGGACTTAGTAGATGTTTGCAGAGTGTTCCACCCAACCACATCAGAATACACATTCTTCTCAACTACACATGGGACATTCTCCAAAATAGACCATATATTATCCCATATAACATTTTTAACTAAATGCAAAGGTATTGAAATCATACCATGCATAATATCTGACCATAGTGCACTGAAATTGGAAATTAATGGCAAAAGAAATTGTAAAACCTACATAAATACATGGAAATTAAATAACAGCCTTTTGAACAACCAGTGGGCTACAGACGAAATTAAAGAAGTAATAAAACAATACCTACAATTCAATGAAAATATACAAACAACATGCTGTAATCTGTGGGATGCAATGAAAGCAGTCTTAAGAGGGAAATATATAGCAATAAACTGTCATATCAAGAAAACAGAACAAGCACAAATAAGCAACCTAATGCTCCATCTCAAGCTTCTAGAAAAAGAAGAGTAAGCTAAACCCAAAGCTCCTAGAAGAGAGGAAATTGTAAGGATTAGAGCAGAAATCAACTAAAAAAACAATACAAACTAAAAAAAAGTACAAAGCATTAATGAATCAAAAGCTGTTTTTTTCTGAGAATAAACAAAATTGACAAACTACCAGCTAACCTTATCAAGAGAAAGAAAGAAAAAAAACCCAAATTCATGCAATAAGAACTGAAAAGGGAGAAATTACTACAGATCCATGGAAATTCAACAGATCATGAATACCTACTTTGAAAATCTCTACTCATATAGAGTGGAAAATATAGAGGAAATGGACAGATTTATAGAAACATATGAACTACCAAAGCTCAACCAAGAAGACATAGCAATTTTGAATAACCCAATATCAGCTATTGAAATTGAAAATGTAATTAAAAACTTACCAACAAAGAAAAGCCCAGGTCTGGATGGATTCACAGCTGAATTCTACAAGAAATTTAGAGAAGATTTGATGCCAGTACTCCTTAAACTCTTCAAAGAAATTGAGAAAAAAGCAATCCTCCCTAAATCATTCCTGGAGGCAAGTATTACTCTGATACCAAAACCACAGAAAGATCCAACCAAAAAAGAGAACTATAGGCCAATCTCACTAATGAACATTGACACAAAGATTATGAACAAAATACTGGCAAATAGAATACAGCAAGTCATCAAGAATATTATACATCATGAGCAAGTGGGGTTCATTTCAGGAATGCAGGGATGGTTTAACATACACAAATCAACAAATGTAATGCACCATATCAACAGAGCCAAAAACAAAAAACACATGGTCATCTCAATAGATGCAGAAAAAGCTTTTGACAAAGTCCAACACGTGTTCATGATAAAAACCCTTCAGAAACTCGGAATACACAGTGTCTACCTCAATGTTATAAAGGTCATCTATGACCAACCAACAGCCAACATTATAGTAAATGGACAAAAACTAAAAGCCTTCATTTTAAAATCAGGAACTAGACAAGGATGTCCAGTCTCACCACTCCTTTTCAACATAGTTCTGGAAACACTAGACAGGGCAATCAGACAAGGGAGAGAAATAAAAGGAGTAAAGATAGGAAAGGAAGAAGTTAAATTATCACTCTTTGAAGATGACATGATACTCTATATAGAAAACCCAAAAAGTTCCATTAAAAGACTGCTAGAGGTAATACACAAGTTCAGTAGTGTAGCTAGATATAAAGTCAATACTCAAAAATCAATAGCATTCCTGTACACAAACAAAAAACTCACTGAGTGAGAAATTATGAAAATATCACCCTTTACAATAACATCTAAAAAAATGAAATACTTAGGAATCAACCTAACTAAAAATGTAAAAGACCTTTATGCTGAAAATTATACTATGCTGGAAAAGGAGATTGAAGTGGTTATTAGAAAATGGAAGGACATTCCTTGCTCTTGGTTAGAAAGAACCATCATTGAGAAAATAGCTATACTCCCAAAACTGTTATACAGATTTAATGCAATCCCAAGCAAAATACCATTGACATACCTCACAGATCTAGAGAACACACTACTAAAATTCATTTGGAAACAGAAGAAACCTAGAATAGCAAAGGCAATTCTAGGCAACAAAATCAAGGCAGGAGGCATCTCAATTTATGACTTGAAACAGTACTATAAAGCCACAGTGATAAAATCAGCTTGGTACTGGCAAAGAAATAGACCTGAGGATCAATGGAACAGATTAGAAGATGCAAGCCCAACTACAAAGACACTCAGCCACCTGATATTTGACAAAGGGGCTAAATATGTCCACTGGAATGATAGTCGCTTTAATAAATGGTGTTGGAAAAATTGGCTCTCTACATGTTGAAGACTGAAATTAGATCCATGCATGTCACCATGCACAAAACTAAAGTCTAAATGGATGAGGAACATAAATATTAAAACAGAAACACTAAATCTACTGGAAGGCAAGGTAGGTAGAAGTCTTGGAGATAATAGGGGTAGGCAGAGAATTCATGAACAAAAACGCAAAGTGCATGGGAAACACATCAAAGAATCAACAACTGGGATCTCACATTATTGAAAAGTTTCTGCACTTCAAAGGAAACCACCAACAGAGTGAAAAGAAAACCAAGAGAGTGGGAAAAAAATTTTAACCAGCAACCCCTCAGGCAAAGGACTTGTGTTCAGAATATATAAAGAATTGAAAAACATCAAGCCCCCCAAATTCAAAAATGGACATCTGAGTTGAACACACAGTTCTCAGAGAAAGATATACAAATGGCAAATAAATACATGAAGAAATGTTCGCCATCACTGGTTATTCGAGAAATGCAAATTAAAACAGCATTGAGATTTCACCTTAATCCGGAAAGAATAGCTGCCATCAAGAAATCAACTGATAACAAATGTTGGTAATGCTGCAGAGAAAAAGGAATACTGTTCCACTGTTGGAGGGAATGTAGACTGGTGCAACCATTATGGAAATCCATATGGAGAATTCTCAGAAGACTAGGATTGGAAGTTCCATTCATTCCAGCTATCCCCCTCCTAGGTATTTTCCACAAAGAACTGAAAAGTTCATATCACAGTGATATATGTGCTCCCATGTTCATAGCAGCACAATTTGTGATAGCTAAATCCTGGATACAACCAAGATGCCCATCAACTGCAGAGTGGATGAAAAAAGATGTGGCATTTTTATACAATGGAATATTACTCAGCTATAAAAATGGATGATCTTGAGGCCTTCATAGGCAAATGGAGACAACTTGAGACTATCCTCATTAGTGAAATAAATAAGAATCATATTTATAAATACATTGTGTCTCTAGTGTAAAGAGTAAATAAGAACTACAAGTGTAATAAAACCAAATTGTGTAATTGCTATTGTAAAAAAGAGAGGAAAAGAAAGTGCTCTAAGGGATATAACTGCATGTATGTTTGAGTGTGTAAAATAGATGACCATATTGCTGAATCTTTGTTGGATCTTTGAGCAGAACTGTTTGTAGTCTGACTGTTTGAATATTTACTATGTACCCTTTAACTTTCTAACTTGAACAACTATATCCAGGATGACAGTACATAATTTATAAAGTACTGATTTCTTAGTGGGGCTTTTTCTCATTCTCCTTTTTCTTTCTTTCTTTTAGAATTCTGTATTGTTGCTACCCTTTTTTCTGATTTGTTTTTTTTTTCTTCTCTTTAAATAAATTTTTAAAAATGTATAATTTCTATTGTAAAAAAAGAGGAAATAGGAAGCATTATAAAAGATAGAGCTGCATGTATGTTTAGATGTGTGGGATTAATGACCATATTTCTAGGTTATTGTTGGATTATTGAACAGATCTGTTTGCACTCTCACTGCTTTAGTGTCTACTTTGTGTGCTTTAATTCTGTAACTTGTATAACTATTTCTAAAAGAACAATAATAATGTATCAATGAGTGATTTCTTACTATTTATCTTCTTGAAATTCTGTAATATTTCTACCTTTTTCCTATTTTTTTCTCTTTAAATAAAAAAATATGAAAAAAACCAAATATCTGTATCAACAATAATGTAGCTTTTTATACTAAAATTAAAAATTTCTAGTGAGAGTTGAATAACTGAATAAATTCTCTTATATCTAGATACTATGTATTCATGATCTATAGTTACATAATACACACAATTATCAAAGTTTTTAAGTGGCAGTAGACAAATACAATAGATAATATACTTTTGCTTGTAGGAAATCATTAAAATGAAAAACTCAATTTTAGATTAACTGCTTTGGTTTTTATTTAAAAATTATATTTCATAATTTTAAAATCCAAATTAATATAGTTTATTTATATAGCAATTTCACAAAAGAAAATGTAGCCATTTCTGTACACGACATTATAATCTTAAGCATAGAGACATACTACAATAATTAAGAAGGTCTTGAAGTAGTTTTAGTATAGAATTAGGGAATGTTTATCATGACATTTGAAAAAGACATGAAATGATACTAGACAACATAAACTGTTACATTTCAGTTATAAATATACTAATATTACTGTTCACACAGGCAAACTGAGTAGAGATATTGAGTCTTCATGTCTGTATTTTTTTGCCACGGATATCGTAAAACTACAGAGTATCTTAAGTAACAGCTATTTGTCTTCTCATGGTTATGGGTGTTGAGAGCAATGTGTTCAAATACAGTTAATGCTGAAGTACTGGGGTCAGGAATTCAACATATGTACTTTCTTTTTTCCTGAACTTTTTTCACTTTAGTCTGTGATATATTCACTTAAATGTGGATACAGATGCAGTAGAATGAAACTCCCAACCTACTACATTTCCAGCAAGATTTTATGCTCTCTAAAATTGAACAATGAATTTTAGGAAAAACAGAGGTTAATTTTATATATTTATATTGAGAGAAAGAAAGCTTCTGTCTGACAGACAGAAGGGGTCCCAAGCAGGTTGCCAGGAACTTTGTCTTTTGAGGGATTTTTATAGCATCAAATCATAAGGTTAGATGGATCCAAGATGCAGAAAAATATGAACTCACAAAGTGGGCATAAGGTGGGACAAAACTGTGGTCAAACAGTAAGATTAATTGATCAGAAAAAATTGATTAAATTAGGAACAAGTGGGTGAATGGGTCACGTAGTAAGTTGGCATGCTTACTATCAGTGACTCTTCTTGTAGTGGTTTGGGATGCTCACTCCTGGCTTCCTCAGGGTGACAGAGAACTATTGGGACTATCAATCTTTAGGATGTGGTTGTATTTACTTTGCCTTTTGTCTTGAGATCCTGATTGTCTCTTCCAAAGCTGCAAGGTATGGGAACTTCTGCCCTGGCTCCTTTGAGGGCCCAGCCCTGTCTGACTGCCTATAATATCTTTGTCTAACTCAGCTGCATGCAATAATACTATTTTTTTATAATCACAAAATAAATTTTGAGTTATTGATTGATAATTGATTAATAACTTTTAAAACAGCTTTCTGTGAACCAAATTTCTAAAATGCATGAAACATTTTGCCTAAGTCAGTGCTTAACTTACTACAATAATATAAATCACTGATCATAGATATTTAATAATTTTAACTGAGAAATAACATACAACTTTTAAGAATTTTTGTGGCCTGACATGATCAGTAGAATGAATTTTGATGAGTTTCACTAAACACAAAGCTCAAAAATATAACAAATGTAGAAACAAAGGCCATTCTACAAGTAAACAATAGTGGACATAATCACTGAACTATATTTCCAGCTGTGTGTACCATTTAGATAAAGATTACAGAATCTCATGATAAAAATAACATCTCCTACTTTGGCTATCTAATGCTACTAAAATGTTTATGAAAGATGGTATTTATCTTACTGACAAAATATAGAGTGTAATTACTACTAAATTCATAGGATACAAAAGATTAGTCAGGTTTTTGTTATATCTATTTAATTTCTCAGAATACATTGAGGTTCAAATTTAGAACATATCACACTAGAAAGAACTAAACTATCTGCACAACTTTTAATTTTAACTCTGGGTTTGCCTGAAATTAATATTGAACACCATTGCAATTTTTGTCCTAACACATATTTCCTATCAAGCAATAATACCCACAAAATTTAAATTCATATCTTTGTTTCAAAATTTTTAGCAAGTTTTTGCTTTCAATTGATTATTTTATAGGAAGATGACATGGTCTGTACATGAATGCTCAGGCTAAATTATATAACTGTAAGCTATCATTTTTCTTTCAGAATATAAAAACCTAGGTGTAACCTTAAAGAATAATTGAGTAAAGCGCTGCACAACAAGTAGAGATAATTGGTATTTTTATTTTAAAACATATGCATGTAAAATGATAATCATAAAATTTATATGCATATATTGTACACTTAAGTATGTATATTATTATCTGCTACATATATAAAGATTTAATGGAAGTGAAATTAAGATCAATTTAATATGATTTGTTCAGTAATCATGATAAATTCAAATTCATCAGTAGTGATTATTGCAATTTCTAAACAATTTGCTCATCATAATATTAACTCAAGAATAATATTTCAAGTTTTTGTAATTAGTTTCTCTCAGTTGTTAGTTTTATCAGTGTACCTTGAGAAATATAGGTCTTTAAAACATATTATAAAATAGGTTAAAAAAATACATGATATAAACGCGTATAGCTGGGCATGGCGGTGTACACTTGTAATCCCAATCCTTGGGAGGCTGAGGTGGAAGGACTGCTGTAAATCTGAGCCCTGTCTAGGCTACATGGTGAATTCAAGGCCAGTCTGAACTGCATAGCGAGACCCTCTTTCAAAAAATAAACAAATGTTAAATGACTTAAAATTAATTATGAAATGCAGGTTGTAACTAAATAAAACTTTAATATTTGTTTCCTTTAGTATATAGGAATCCCTTTTATCATTTCTATTGACAATAATATCTGGGGGGAGGGGAGTGTAAGAAATGAATTTTCTTTTTGAATATTTGAAACATCATGTGTGAGCATGGTTTCCATAAATAAAGCATGGTTGTTTTTGTTTATTAAACTCAGGCTGGTGACAATTCCTGAATTTTATGGAATCTTTTGCTATATTCTGAAAATACTCACATTTGATGATGTAATATAAATAAAGAGACAGAATCAACAGTAGACAATTTTTAGCACTTATGAGTGTGCACTTATAATATTCTAAATGAAGTATTAAATAGTTTAAATATTCAATGTTGATGTGAAGTGAAAAGAAACCACTATAAACAAATGTGTTAGAGGAGTCAGTTGAATAGTCACAATACTTTAGTTATGGCGTTAAATTGGATTAAATTGCTGTGATTTTTATCAAACTATAATTAATTACTATTTAAATACAAATAGAAGTAGATTATAAAAATCCAGTAAAAATTATTTCATGTGCTTTCAATTAAGCTGACAGAAACATTTTTAAATAAGCTTTTAAATAAACATTTAAAGCCATAGTGCTTTTTGGTTTGCTTGGTTTTGTTTTGTTTTGTTTTGGTACCTGGGATTGAACTAACGACCTCATGCTTGCCAGGAAGGTGCTTTCACCACTGAGCTAAATTCCTGGCCAAAACCATAGTGGTTTTAGGAAACAATATGAATACATTAAATTGTTCATAATTTTCTTGTAACAATAAGAAAAAACACAAACATTACAGCACTCGTTAAAATAGGGTTGATCTTACTGAAACATTAGCAATATTACACACAGGGCATCATGCCAAACCAAAGAAAAATCAATACAAGAAAACTGTTTCAGATGAATTTCAGTAGACTGTGACTTAAATGAATGGATCAGAGATGCTGTGTCATAGCTTTGTTGAAGGCAACGAAGTGCATATCAGTTCCTTCTATGAAATACGGTCATTTTTGAAATATACTCTATTTAATGTACACTTGGAAAGTTTAAACAAGAGTACAACACTTAAAAGCAGTTTTTTTTTATAAAGTTGTAGTTTATAAAGTTTTACAAAGTTGTCTTGAAATACAAGAATGTATTACTAAATATCAAGTCCTTGTTACTTGTTTATAATTGCTGACAATGTGTTTCACTGAAATTTAATGTTCTCAGTATGCATGCATGTAATACTTGTATTCGTATTTGGTTCAGTCCAGACACTTTTGAATTGTAATATACCGGAGAGCATATTATATATTAAATTTAACAGGTGTAAATTTCTCATCTGAAATCCTGCTACTTCTGCAGAAAATTATTTAAGCATTACACTGTATAATCAAAGCTATTATGTAGCAAAGATCCATGAGATATAGAAACAGTCAATGTTAAATTCTTTCTATGTAGCCCTTCACAAAAACTATTCACATATTGAATATATAGTTAATAATTCCAATATTAAACATATTTAGACATCACATAATGCTTAAAATTTTCCAGTGTAATTGTATTATTTTATGTTTCAAACCTGGAGAAAATGAGACAAATACAAATTATAAAACTGCACATTTTGCTGTTTACCCTATTTTAAGCTACAGCATTTATTTTTCAAGTCTACACTGATAACCAGACTGCATGACTCAGAGTAGCAGGAGGTAACTGATGTTGGATAACTGTCAGTATTGCCATTTTAGATAATTTTAGACAGGAGGAAACAAATACAGCATCCTAAAGGTTTCTTACTTTTAAGTCTACATGAGATCTTGAAGGAAGCCTTGAAAATAATAAGGCCATTAAAGGAAACTAGTACAAAGTTTCCTAGGTCAATAAACACAGTAAGACGAAAGCATCAAGAAATGAAACAGAACAAACTTTGAGGCCAATCATGAGAACAGGTCCTAATCCAGCAAAAGGTTCAGTGGCTTTTTATTGTGGCAGTTCAGGTGAGTCACATGATCCCTGCCATGCATGACAAGGAAGGTTACAGCACCTGAGTAAGTGAGGCTTAGCACTAAGGGAAAGAGCATGAAGAAACCCCAAATCATGAGTAGAATATGTATTTTTTTTAAAAATTTTTTTTTAATTAAACTAAGAGAAAGTTACACTTTAGTCTCAATTATTTTCATTTTGAATTGAAATAAGCACTTTCTATAAGACCATGTTGAGAACCTGTGTGTGTGTGTGTGTGTGTGTGTGTGTAAAAGTAGAGATGGAATGACTAAAAACATCATTTTGGAAATAGAATTTTGATTGACAAAAAACAATGACATGATGTTTCAGAAAAAATGATGAAGTGATGAATTCCCAGGGATGAAGTAAATAATAAATACTAGTACCAGGTTTTAGTTCATGCACTTCTTGTTGGATTCACCCTGAAAGCATTATTATTTCAAAAATATACATGTATTATCATATCTAAACATACATTATATATTCAAATATGTATATTAAAAATAAAAATGAATACACATTCAAATCCTAGAAATCTTACAAGTCAAATCTAAAAATTAAGAGATAAAATGTCTAAAGATACATTTTTGCAGCCTCACTGTTTGAATGTCCACTTTGTATGCTTTAATTTTGTAAATTGAACAACTATGTCTAAGAAGACAATATGTCATGTATCAACTAGTGATTTCTTACTGCTTATTCTTTTTGAAATTCTGTATTATTGCTACCCTTTTTTCTGTTTTGATTTTTTTCTCTTTAAATAAAATTTTTAAAAAAAGATACATTCGACTATATCAAATTCATTTCAAACCTATTTCTGACTTGAAATAAAATATAATTGTTCTTATTTTATGAGACATTTATCTTGAAGTTGTCTTGCATTGTGTCTTACTTTTGCTTACTTTACAATAATAGCATGTAGCTTGTCTAAGATACAGTATGTTTTAAATAACCCTCTGGTTATTTAACCACCAGGCACTGTGGTTCAGTCATGAATCCCAGCAAACTGGGAGACAGAAGTGGAGGAACACAATTCCAAGCCCAACCTGGGAACTTAGTGACTCTAAATAAATAAATAAATAAAATAAGTGAGTCGCTAACTGGCCTTAAGTTCAATATCTTCATATCCCTAAAACAAATGAAGACTGTGCTAGTACATCAGTATTTGTTTCTCTCAAGTGGAGAAAACATCCATACAAATAAGTAGAGATAAAACAAACATCTACACTTAAATTTTGACACTGATGCTTTTAATTTAGAATGCTTGAAAAGATCAAAGAAAATATTTATTTATAATTGGACATAGTGATGAACCATGCATCTTCACATGCTATTAAATCTCATTTGTTATCTTTAATTCCTTTTTAAAAAAGTATCTAACTGAATTTTCCAGATCTAAGTAGGAGAGATAGGTAGATAGATAGGTTGATAGATAGTTTTGAAGATAGTCATAACAACTTTTTATTGAAATATCTAAATTCTTGAAATAAGATAAAGTCAATGTTTTTCAGATTAATATTAATTTTGTTAGCTTTGAAAATTCCAAAATATTTTCTACTTCAGGAAAAACATTATTGTACTCAAACACTTTTTATGATATAGTGTCTTCCAAAGCAGATAATTTGGATTTTAAAACAAAAGTACATTTATAAGTAATATATATGAAGATCCAATTAAAATTTAATAATTAACTTATATTTGATGCACTATTGAAGCTGAAATCATTTTTGAATTGATTTTCAAATATAGTCCATGGTTATTAACTTTATTTCTATGTACTTTTTCCTTTAATATATTATCAGGATTTTATATCATTAATGTAAACTGCAATCATAGTTTTAAATGTTTCTTGTTTCTGAAAATGCCTTCTAAATTGGAATTCCTCTTTTAGCTATTTTGGACTTGTTCTAAATTATTTGGATTATTCAAGGTATTCTTTCTTTAATTGTCCATAAGCCATATTTATTGTTTGCTGAACTATTTTCAAATATTTCCATTTGTTACAATTTTATATCTGTAGATATGTAATATATATGTAATCTAATTTGTTTGTTTTATTATGGCATTCTTTACCAACAATAATAAATTCTTTGTTCTTAATACTCAGTAAATATTAATCCATTGTTTTTATTAATCCAATATTGTTTATAAAATGTCTTACCCTTAATTTTTTAGTAATTTACTTTCATTTCTACAAATCTTATAAACTGTTTCTTTAGGCCTCAAAAATTGATTAAACAATGTCTTCCTTTTACTTTTTATATAGCTTGATACTTTTTGTGCCATTTTAAGTTCATGATCAATATTTCAAAACCTAATTTGGTGGATATCTAATTTTTAGAAAATTCTACCCTAATACTAAATAAGTAAGGGAAAAATATATTCGACTAGCATGGATTTTTGTGAATACCGTTTCACTTCTAAGGGCTTCTAATTCTTTAGTATTTATATTTTCTTTTTGTAAGTTTAACCTGGACTAAGCTGACTAAACCCAAGTACTTTCAGACTGAAGATTCAGATGCAGACCTTAAAAGAAAAGGAAAAATATCAAAACAGGAATCCAGGGATTACAGATTATGAAAACAACATATGCACACACAAGAAGAAAATACAATGTGTAACAGCTAGTGTGATAAAAAACTGGAGTTAGATTAGTTAAGGTATAAAATGTTTGCTATTTTATTATATATCATAATTCAGAATATTATGTATGTCATAAATTGTCCTATGACTTTCATAGATAACTGACAGTCAAAACTGTATGTTTCTATAATACATATATACATTCATATCCCTAATTGCTGAGTTCCTTGCTCCCACAAACTTTAATATATGATACTCCCTCATAATTTTACTGAGTAAATACTGTATGCTGAGTCACAGATATGCTGAATAAAGCTTATAAGAATATTAAGCTTTTATATTTCATATAGCTTTAATTTACTGATAGTTCAAAATAAAGACATAATTGGATTATGCTGTTTTTTTGGAAGACAGTATTTCCTTTAAAACATACATTTCAAAGCAAGGATTTTAGAAATTAGTCACCTTATTATACTTTCAGTCTGCGTTGTTTTAATTTTCTAAGGCAGAGATTATGGTAAAAATTTAAGAACTGAGAAAAATTTTGGTGATGTCCTTTGAGTTTCTAACATTTTGTTAATTAGTGAAATAAATGATATGAAGAAGTAATTATTATAGTTACAAGGTTCTTGGACTTTGTTCCAGAATCTTTGACAAAGGCTTACTATGAGAATATTAAAGAAAAAATTTCTAAAACTTAGTTCTCTATCCGTATTCCACCACTAACAAGCCAAGCTAATTCCTTTTTCTTTTTTTATTTCTTTTTTTCTGGCTTACATTTTGTTACATAAAGACATAAAATTTAAAAATCTAATATAGGTGTAAAAAGTGTGCAGCTATTTATTACAATATGTATATATATATGCTTTACACATAGATTTATAAAAATAAGATATGATTAAACATTTATATATTTCTACTATGGCATAAAAATTTGCAAAACATCGCACTCATTTAACTGATTGTGACTATTTCTAGACTTAAAATTGAAGTTATGTATTCCTCATTATACGTTACTATCAGTCTCAGCTGATTTTTAACTGATCATGTTGATTGATAAGCAAATCACATAATTGGCAAGATGATTTTTGAATTATATTTACTTCTCTTTAAATTGGATAAATTTGTATATTTTTAGTATTGCCTTTTACTTTGGGTTAAAATAAATTAAATATGCTCTAATGTTAACAATTTGGGTGCTCTTTTCATAAACTGAAAATCAATGAACAATGAACACAGTGAATGAAATATAATTCTTAGCATACAAAATGAAATCTGGAGACAGATGTCTAAGTATAAATCACACCAACTGGATAGACTGGGTGTGACTTTGAGTCATTGAATCATATTTTCTGTGCTTAGTTTCCTCTACGGTAATGTAGAGATAGAAATAGTTACACCTTAGTCATGAAGCTCAGAGTAGACAGTTTCAATTCCTCAAATAATGGTGCAAAACACTTCTTATAAACTGAGCAGAGGATGAATGCTAACTTTTATTATTTTATGAAGTCTTAAGTAAACAATGCATCAATTTGTTTCCATAGACTAGATATGTAAATTAAGTTTCAATAATACTAAGCATATTAACATGATAAACATATGTATATTTATATGAATTTTATTCACAATTCTTTAATAAATTTCATGTAACTAAACTATAAAAACATACATATTTAAAACAGAACAAACTTTTAAAATGAATCAAATGGAAAATATTACAGGAGATCATTAAAACAGTAGTAGTAAATGAATAAGTAAAGTACATGAAAAACATTGCCCCTGAGATAGTTTCTGGGGCTTCCCTTGAAGCCACTACTCCAATATCACTGTTACTGGATTGTCAGTTCTCTCACCCGAGGTGAACTGAAAGAATCAACAAATTATATATTTTTTTCAATTATATTTTTTTCTAAACTTATCACACTTTACAGATTCCAAATGGAACATCTGACTTGTTCAGGTAATGAGCTTAAGGTGTAACAATTGGGATATTCAGGGATGGACTGTGCTTTTCATTAAGAAGTTTACTGATTGCTGGGAAGAGACAGAAAGAATTTAACATTTTTTAAGGATTCACTAAAGATTTAATTGTAGAAGCCAACATTCATCTGCAGTTATTAAGAAAAAATGAAATAATCATATTTTTTTTATGGTACTGGGAATCAAACTTAGGCCTTGTGCTTGCCAGGTAGGTGCTATGCCACTGAGCTACATTCCCAGTCCTACATGAAATAAACTGTAACTGGGTCAAAGAATAGTTTCATATGAAATAAGTCTTGAAGGAATTACATTGAAAGGTGCTTAGAGTAAGTAATTTCAAAAATTTTTCCATACAAGAGTGATAGTAAAAAGAGGTACATGAGTATAATGCCAATATCAGAATGGAATTCTATTTACTGGCTGACAATTTGGAGTGTGCATGTGTATCGAGGATGGGTGTGTGTGTGTGTGTCTGTGTGTGTGTGATGCCAACTGATGGAAGTCTTAATTTGTAGTTTACAAGAGTATATAGGAGTAGGAATATAAAATGGAACAGGAATTAAGAATGTAAAAAGTTGGAACACATCAAAAGAGGAAGATCATTAAAGAGTCTAATTTATCCTCCATTTTAAGCTGCAGAGGGTGGATTTTCTATATGTGTTCAGAATTTATGCTTTTATTAGTTATCACCATTCAGCCACTGCATTGATACAAAGGTGGGAGACATTTTAACATCGACAGTAAGACATTTAACATTGATCAAAAGCCTTCATTAGGAAGAAAATTTGTTTTGGTTTTCATCTACCATAAAATCATTGATTAAAAAAATTTATTCGTAAATTTCTTTTTGCATCAGAAAAAAATATTCTAATTGCAGAAAAATTTGAAAATGTGTACTAGGAGAAAAAGGTAAATAAAACTTCTGACACTCACAAATTTTGCATGTAGATTTCATAATTTCATAGACTGTGAATTCTGACAGAGGAAATTCTGTGACCCTGATAAATTCTGTACAGATACCAAAGAGAGTTTAAGAATTAACTCAACTTTAAGTAGAATGACCAAATAAAGTTTTGAATAATGGATTAATACTTTTGCCTTTTCCTATAGTGCAGAATATTATCTCAGATTCTATTCCTGTAGTTTATATTGGTGGTCAAAGGACAGCTGCTTTCCACTTGGCTCTCCAGCAATCTTTTTCTTCAAAGGGACTATGTTAAAGATTGACACATCTTGTTTCCTCTTAGACTTCCTGGTAGATAACATTCTAGCAGAGTCCATCATTTCTCTACATCTCTCTGTTGTGCAAATGACCAGCTGTACAGAGAGGCTTACCACACAGGAAGAATGAGCTGCCTGGGCCAGCTCACTGCTAACTGTGAGGAAATACCACACGGCTGCCTGTCCTACATTTGATTTTGTTCACCTGCTATTTTATTTTTAGTTTGTCTATTTCATTTTTCCTAAAATTTATGAAAATGTGTTCTGAGAATTATGGGAAAGCAGATGACAATTAAAAAAGTGAGGATCCTGCCTGAAATATCAATATGTAGTTATGTAACCAATAGTGCAGTGTATTTGTAGATTATTTTTCCTCTCAATTTCCATAAATACATTGTTAATAATTCTAGATTCAGGATAAACTACAAAATCCAGGTTTGTATGAGGAAATGGAACTGACATCACAAATACCACTGTGACAAATAAAAATGGGTAAGACAGTAACTTATCTTCCCAGACAACCCCAGAGTGTAAGAGCAATATACCTGTTGCTTTGATCCACTGACACACCTATCAAATTAAGAAATCATTCAATTTTTATTGTATTTTATAAGTGATACAGTTACTTTCATTCATAAAGCAGTATACATGGAGGTCTAAGACTTTTTTTTTACTTTAAAAAGAAAAAAAATCCAGTAAAAACAATGATACAGAATTTCAGAGCAAGATAATAAGAAATTAACAACGGTTTATATATTTTGTATTGTTATCTTGAAAGTAGTTGCTCAGATTACAAGATATATGCATGCAAAATTGATCAAACAATGTAACCACAAACCATTTTATTCAATGAAGTAAAAGAAATCAGTATTGTAACTATCTTAGCTATCAGATATATATACACTAGCTAAGATAGTTTTATATATATATAAAACTATCATATATATGTATATATACACATATATATATATTCTTTTCCCTTCTTTCTTTTCTCCTTTTACTCATCCCACCTGTTCTTTCCATTTGAGCATTTTCTTTCATTTTCACAGTACCTATTATAGATTTTGGATATTATTTATTTTTTGTTTCTTACACTATGGAGACAATATAATGTTTATGCAAGACTTTATATAGCTTTTCAAAAATCAAACATAGCAAAGTATGATGTATATCCATTCAGGCTTAAATTTAAGTGATATAAATACAACTTTATATATCAATGATGTTAAGTAGGAAAGAAAATCTGTTTAATTAGAGGTATGGCATATAAATCTTTCAATAAAATAGTCAAAAGCATGTGCAAAAAATGGTCCAGTAAAAAATTCTTCAGAAGCATCAGCTGAACATTTTTTTTGAAAAAAGCAGAATTTTACTTATCAATAAACATTAGTGGTAGTTTTTATCCCACTAACAACTTCTGAGTAAGGAGATTCTACGTGAAGGAGAAGAAAAAATGTTGTTAAATAAGCCTGCAGCATTAGCCTAAGGATGTTTAAGAAAATGTACTTGATGAAAGTAGGGAAGATTGAGATTTTTGTGTATGAAATATCTTCTATATGTAACATTTATTATATGTACCAAATGTTTTGGTATGTCATAATCGTTTATTGTTACATGCATCTTACAAGATTTGTGTTAGTACTGAAACATTAACTGTTCAATTCAAGTATCAGTAAATAACAGACCAAACATTTCATTTCACAGCGTTCTGATTCAAAAGTTAGTAAAAATTTCCATTATGATATGTTAATAATGACCTATTCTTTTTCAGTAGTGTTTATAATTTAATCATTAATGTATTTCTTTGCAGATATACTATAAGAATATGAAGCACAGATTTTAATACACTGTCCATTAACTTAATCTGCTTTCAGCAGAGCAGCATTTGAATCCCTAAATTGGTTAGGTCATAAGCACCTCGTGCACAATTGCACACCTAATGCATCTCGATTGTCTTAAATTGTGGTTAGTCAGCATTCTGACCTTTTATTCACGGGGTGGGTAATTGACTAAGTGAGTTGGGAAAACCTTTAGTTTGACCTCTGTGGGAGAGTGTTCCATCAGTTTCCTGGCACCCGAAGGAACAAAGTTGTGATTAAATAACCAGAGCCTCCAGCAGCTCGGGACACAGTCCCCTCGCTCACGTGCTGCAGTTCTGTTCCGGTGGCAGCGCGCCTAGCTGGCCACATCATGTTCCCCTGCTGCCATAACTCAATCCTGTAACGGACGCCACCACCCTCACAGCCCGATCTGGCTCAGAATTCGATCTCTGCTTTTCTTCTGGCATGAAAACCTCCCTCTCATTCCAACCTCATTCCCTTTCAATGCCTAGTCTCTGCTTTTATGTTGGTACCCTTCCAAATGTCAATTGCAATTCTTTTTCTTATTCTAAGATAAATTATCCTCATTTATCTTCTGATTCCAAGACCCAGATTATTTCTTTCTCTTTCCTTTCCTCTCTTAATTCTTTCTTTCTCTTAAATAATTCTTTTGTTTTGTAGTTTTTTATATATTTTATCTATATTCAAATAATTAATGTTATTTAGGACTAAAATCCAACATAAGTTCCCTGAATAAAATATTTAGAAACCATATGCAGAATCCACTAATTTTGGTGTGAATAAACAAGATACATACTAGCAGATAAAAGCGTCTTAATAACTACAGTACAGAACCTGAGAAACTAAAAATGTGTGGTAGAATATAAAAATGCTGTATAATCTATGAAGCATATTTTGAAGCAATTTCTGAAATATAAACAACCTGAAAATTTTCACATTTACCTCTAATTAAGACAGATTAATTGGAAGCACATACAGTCTGAAGTTAAACCTTTGTTAAGCTCCCTCTACCCTCTCCCACACAAATTAAATGTTGTCTTTTGATTCTTTTTTTTTCTCATGAACTTTAATCACCAATTACCTTTTTACTGGAGACACAGTCCTATTAATTGTATGGATTTGTATTCTCTCTTCAGTTTTTTTTTTCACCCTGGCAGCAGACTTATTCCTAACTTTATAATTTAAATATTCCATCTAGCAAACTCATTCCTCAAATGACTGGAACATAACATTTTCTCTGACAAACATCTTACTCTCAGATATCAAGGCTATTTTTTGATGTTGAATTATTTCAATATGAATATACATAAGGGGTTTCAAGTTACATTGCTATTATTTGATAGATTATAGCTTGTAAATCCCATAAACATATGTGAATAAAAATATGCTGACACTTAGATAGTGGAGGGAAATAACAAGAGAGAAAAACCAAGGATGGTAAATATATGGAAAGAAAAACTACATGGAGCATACAAGACAAATACTTTGTTTATAAAGAAAGTAGTGGTGATATGGTAAAGCTGGATTTCAAGATGGTGAATGAAAGGGAATATGTGTATAATATATGATGAGCTGAGGAAGGAGACACAGAGAAGGCGGAAAATGGAGCAAATACCCGCACTGAGCAGGATGCTCCATTTTAGTTATATATATATATATATATATATATATATATATATATATATATATAATATTAAAGATTACTACTGCCTTAAACTTATTAAAGGTATTATACAACTTTATACATATATATATATATATATGTACTAGTATTCAACTAAAATGTTTCGTGAGATACTCTTAGTTGTTTCAGATTTTTGAAACTATTCAGTGAAACCTGTTATATTTTCATGGTTTCATCTCAGCTCCTTTTGTGGTTCCATTACCTTTGGATCTTCTTTACTAAGTCAGTCACCCTTGAAATCTCTTAAATGTGAAGGAATAATTAAAGCAAAATGGAAAATTGGAAAGCACTTATTTTATAAAATAAGGAACTATCTTCAAACTATAAATATTTTACTAAGCACAGGATGTCAAATAATGATAATCTGTCAAGAAATTGTGGAATTTTGGATATTTTAAACAATAATTCCTAAGATATGTATGTCAAAAATCAAAAAAAACTGTATTTCTCAGAGATATTGAAAGCTATTATACTTTGGCAATGACAAAATATGGATTAATATAGTATTTTTCTTGGAACATTTATTTACTAAGCAGACAATAAAAAGTCAAATAATTGATGAAGAAAAAATATAAGTAGTTTAAAGTAAAATTGAAAGCTAAATTCTCTGTAAAACAATAAATATTGTTTCTTTCATACAGTATGTATAATTTGAAACCAAAGATAATCTAGTCATATGTAGTACTAAAGATTTTATTATCTTCTGTACAAAGGATATAATTACTGCCTAAATTGACTTTGCAAGTGTCAAAACTGATTGCTATTTTAATAAACATTCTGCTCTTTGCATAGACAGATTTTACATGATAAAAGCATAAGAACATTTCACTATTGTCCATTTAATTCTTCCTGGTTATATATAATATGTAAAATATATAAAAAGCAGTACTGCTTTGTTTAGCTAAATTGATTATGGATAAAGGAGGAGAAAAATGTTTAGCTAGTATACTTTATTTGAATGGCACATTTCATTAAAAATCCCTCTAGAAGTTTAGTTTGAGTATTGGGTTTATTTTTCTCCTCCAGGCTTCTATTCCAATACACACGCATAGTTCACTGCATTCCCACACACCTGCAGTCATAAAGACTTACCTGAAAGCTACAATGAAATAGGTCACAGAACTTAAACTCCCACACTTCATTTCACAAATAAATGGTATAATAAAATAGGTGAAATGATGTCTCCTTTGTATATCCAAATTAATACTTAACTTTCCTCATAATCACTTGAGGTTACATGGATATATGAAAAGATATTTTAGAAAGGTTAACTTTGACAAGATAAATAAGACTTTTGAGTTTAAAAGCCTTATCTTGAAGTATAAAATACTAGGTCATAAGTATTGTATGAGAATTACAAAAAAGGAATAAAGACAGGATGTATATCCACAATGCTCTTACTGCCAAAAGGCAAACATATTAAAAATTACCATTACCTTAAACTTATTAAAGGTATTATACAACTTTATACTTTTATTGTAGTCAGCAAGAATGAACAGTCAACTTCCATCATTTTTGTTAAGAAAAAGTAGACATAATTAAAGGAAAAGATGCAAATGAGGATCCTCATGAATGGTACAACTGAAGAAGATATTTATGAAATCTTCATATTTGGGAGAAGATATTTGGGTTTTAAATATAGTATAGTTAATATAAATTAAAATGTACATGCTGAGCAGTACCCAGATACAATTTAATATCTGACATATTTCATAAAATATTATACATAAATTTAAAATGAATTTGAGCCATGATATATGTGACAGACATTAGTAGCTTAGAAATTCCTGTATTATATCTAGTTGTTAAAATTTTTCCAGAAAGGAAGCCAAAATCTTCTATTTTAAACCTACAAAGTTTCCATTTTAGATAAAACCAAAAGACAGACTGGTCTATTTTGAAATTTCCTCATTACTCTCATCTTTAATAGGTGTATCACCAAAAAACATACAATAAAATTTCCTGTTTAGCAGATAGGATATCTCAAAGCACTTTTAAAAACATTGAAGAAAAGAACACCCCTACACTATTTTTCTCTTATTATTTTACAACTGACAACAAGGAAGTGTGATTAAAATATACAATGAGCGTTTAAGTGTTTTTGTTTTGTTTTTTTTGTCCCGGGACCAAGATCAAGTGAACGTTTAAATTTTAAAGAAAGTATTGCGGTTAAAGATATATTGCTCAAAGTACTCCCCATTAGTCCCAAAACACTTATCAGATCGTTCTTGCCTCCGAATTCCCTTTAACTTTACAAATTCACTGGTTACTGCACACATAGCATGCAACGTGCTTGAATTTTTCCAACATTTCAAATATGTTGTCTGTTTCTGAATCTCATAATTCTTATTCAGCCAGTGTTCTCTGTGCACAAGAAAACTCTACAAACTCAGCAAAGTTAATAGATTTTTAAATATATCTATGTAATACACACTTTTCTAAGTTGCTTATGTAGTAACCTACTAAAGCCTTACAAAGACCCCTTCCAAAGTTTTGGCATAGCTCATTGGATATAAACTTTTAGTCTTCAAGGAAATTGTGGGTGTACAGTTATAGAAGTAAAATCTTTGACCTAGAATTGTGTAACATCGAGGATATTGATGAACTCTTAAGTTGCTTTTCAGCTTGTATGTGACAAACTTCAATTTCCAATGTGTGTTATGGTTATTTAACAAGTAATCGATATGAGATTACAAATGATAAATATCATGATACTATTATCCCCAACATTGCTATGCCTTTTAGATATTTTGTCTTCAAAAATAATCCATTATTTCTCAAAATTAGAACTAATAAATGCAGTAATTCTAAAATCATTTTAAAACTGAAGGTGATAACTCTTATGATCTTTAAAGGTATCAATGAAATGTTTATTATTTTATACAAAATTTAACAAATTTGACATGTTCCTAAATATTAAGAAGTTTGCTTGAGTTTTCTCTAGAAATAGCCCCTGTCCATGTGATTGTCAAGAATTTCATCTCTTCTAAAATTTACCTTCAATTTATCTTGGCATAAAATTTGCTAGATTTTCTTGCATTCCTTTGTTTTTTAAAAAATACTATCATTTCCAAATTTGTTTTAGGTATCCCAAAATATTTACTCAAACTTCATGAGTCCTGTCAGAAATTTTCCTTACTTTGCTTCTTTTGATAGTATGACTCATACTTACCCAATTTCTTGGTACCATAAACTACATCTTATATAATTTATGTAGAAAAAAAATTGTCTTTACTTTAAGAAATTTCTAAACAAAGAAAACACAAATTAAAAGAAAATTTACTTTCAGGTGAAATGAATCTGATCAAACACAAACAAATAAAGAAAAAATGGGTCTGGAGGATCTTTAAAAATCTTTTAAAAATACAGAAAATTAATACATACATACAAGAACATAAATTTTTAATGACTTTCCATCAAGCAGTATTTTTCCAAAATATAATACCATTCAGCCACATTGACATTTTAGAAAAAAATCAGAACATCTCAAAGAAAAGACTGATGATAAGGTATGCCTTCTAACAAAAACTAATGGAGAAATCTTGAAATATCATATAATACTGCAAAATTTATTTAGAGGATAATATTTTCCACATGCAACTATACATTTTTACCTTATAATTTTCAAATATTTTTCACAGTTATGTATTCATTTATTACATTCTTTTCTTGAGGAAACTAAATTTTAGATCTAAAAATGCAGATATACTTTTGAGGTAAACACTAGGAGACAGCATCTCTAGGCCTGTTTGAGACCAAGGTTCGTGAGTTATTCTATAACAAACAATGTGTTCCACAAAGGGCTTTTGGAAAGCAATAGGTAAATACAGCTTTACATACTGTAATGAAAACCTCAATAACTAACAATTTACTATTGTGAAATTGTTAGATATTACAGCTTTTTGACATTTGTAAGACATATTTTTATCTTTGCTAAGTGAAATTTATTCTAATGAATCTTCATATTTTGTAAGAACACAATGTGCAAAGACCATAAATTTAATCAAATAGGAAGCAAATCACGTTGATTTCAATAATTATATTACTAAAAAAAAACTACTAGTATGATGTTGAAAACTTGTGATGCACAAAGATTGCAAAACTTCCCAGGAAATATGGGACTTTTGCTATGATATATGGCCACACTTTTGATGACACAATAAAGCATTCAAGCTTCAAGAATTAACTCTGGGTTAAGGATTAACTTAAGTTAATCAATTGGAGTGGCAGAACTTCCTGGGTATATGGGATTTCAGTCTACTGGGGAGCAGATGATCACTTCTCTCCTTTCCTAAGGAAAAAGTGCTGCTGTGTTGCCAAGAACCTGCAGTTTGATCCAGTTCCTATTGCTGAATCACAGCATAATCTGCTAATTTATATCGTGCTTTGTGGGTTGGATTGTACTCACACAACAAGAAAAATAACTTAAAAATGTGATACATTAGTAAGAGGACTTTGACTTTACTACTGAAAATGTGTTTATTATTTTCAAAAAGTATGCAAATATGCCTATCATAGGCACCACAGCATAATTTTTTTCTATAGAGTAGAAAATTGCATAAGGGTTACCACTGCTAGAGGACAATTCCAACTATATGGAACATGGTAAAAATCATCAGTATATTAAGCACCAGACAGAAAATTCCATACCCTCTGTCCACTGCTTTTTGGTATTGGAACTGCCAAGGAAAACACAAGTCATTTTTCCTCATATACAGAAGTAAGAGCAAAGATTAGCTGTAACAGAGTATGTTATGGCTGTGTTTTGACCTATGGTGAGAGAGGGCTCTGTTAAGCAGTCAACACAAAACAGCAGGCTCCATTTCCCTCTATCCTGCTGTGTGAACCTGATCCCAGCTCTCTGGCCTCTGAAATACTACAAACTGGTAGTGTACTTGTGCTAGCTAATCTTGACTGTCAATCTGACTGGGTTAAGAGAGTCCTGTAGATGTGATTGGGCAGGGAGGGCGCTAACGTTCCAGATGGACTAACCTATTTATATGTTCACAGCTGAATGAGCTGGTAGTAGGTAGGGCCTAGATAGGCTATGCACTCCATGAGTGTGATCTTGGGGAATGTATCAGGGTCCTGGCTTCTTTTTTTTCAGCTCTCTGTCATCCCCTCTGTTTCCTTGTCTCAGTGAGTGGAGTGGTTTTCCTCTACTGTGATGTTTTACCATGATTCTGGCTTGGAGTCAACTGACTACAGATCAAAACCTCTAAAACTGGGAGGTAATACATTTCTCTTACTGGTGTCACGTATTTGTTACTGGTGTTATGTATTTTGACCCATATAAAAAAGCTATCTTCTCGGGACCATTGACATGCATCTTATGCATGAAAAAGAAGGAGCAGAAATTGACTCTAGGGTATTTCTTCACAAAGTAATAAAACAGGCAGAGTCTGTAAAGCCCCCTTATATCTTGATATGGAATTATTACAGGTCTTGAGCCCAATCTGATGTGGTAAAGCAAGATCTAGGGACCACCCACATAAAACAGCCTTTATCAACCAGTGCATTCAATACCTAGCAGAAACACAATTTCACAATGGCACCAGGAAGAGGTGTTAAACTCCAGATAAAGGAGTAACCTGCATACTACAGATGTCAAAAGGAAAAGATGAATATGGTTCCTCAAATGCCTATGGCAAAATAATGAAATAATCATCTACATATAGAAATGACAATCTCTAGCAAAAGAATCCTATTTTTCTTTAAAGCAATCAGAGAATTTCAAGGGATTCAGAAACAGTTTCAAGCATCCTGAACCATCACACAGAAGAGTCAAGTGACGTCATGCGCACAAATAGTGAAATTCAGAGAAGAGGAAGCATATTAGTATAAACTTCAAGGATATGTAGCACTAAAGAAGAGTTCATCAAAGCATTATAAGGTAAATGATGGGTATTCAATAAATCTAGAAATGTGACATCAGTAAGTACAACTTTATTAGCTTTAGATAGATTAATGGTAGATATAGTTTCTAATAAAACAAATTACATAATGTGCAATTTTTGTACCATCTGTTAGATAATCAGATACACTCAGCAGGACTCTAATAGACAAACTGGCTAAAAGTAATTTTACACTGAGTCGCATTATATGGTGAAGTTAATTTAAATATTAAATGATATAGAATGTTTATTGTTATTATTCTTACATGAAATTTTAGAACTAAAATAAATATTTGTGATAGTATTCAATTCCATCTTTCACTCTAGAAAATGCCAGATTGTGCAAAGTAAAAATGCATACATTATAAAGAGCAATAAATAGAATTTTGCAACCATTTTTAGCAGGTGGTTTTCTTATCATGTATGATTACTTACTGAGTAAGTTGTGGGGCTCTCATTGGTGTTAACTTGGGATAGTGTTTACTATAACCCATAAATTTCTAAATGTCAGTGTTATGGAATGTGTTTAGATGCCCTCCACCCCCCTCAAAGCCTCATGCAGTCAATTAGTGGGGCTTTTTCAGAGGCAAATGGACCTTGTGTGACATTGGGATTGATTTATAATGCATTGCTAGAATCAAGGATACTAGGATTAAGGGTGTGAATGCTACCTGCCAAAGTAGCCTGATTAAGACACAAAGGGTAGAAAGAACTATGGCTGACCTTTACTTGCTTTTTCTGTCTTCTGTCTGCCATGAGCTGTTTCTTCTCTTTGACGCTCCTCTGCCATGTGCCACTCTGCCTTGGAACTAACCAACTATGGACTGAAACCTCTAGAAAATGCAAGCTAAATAAGCCTTTCCTCCTTAACTGTAAGCTAAATAAGCCTTTCCTTCCTACAGGGTTCCATGCCACAAACCCAACTCTGGGTGTTGGGTATTTTGTCTCAGCAATGAGAAAAGTAACAAAGACAAGCCAGGTTTCTAGAAAAGCTTGATCTAAGGGAGGAATTGGAAAACAACACAAAGAATTTTAATTTCAACCAGTTTCACATGGGAAAAAATTAATAGCTCCATTTCAGCAATCATAAAAATATATTAATAATATTAACAGTCAGTTCTTATTAAAGGTCTGCAAATTCCATTGCCATTTGCAGTTTCCAACCATCAGAAAAATTAATATTAAATAGACAGGATGTGCAGTGAAGTCTACAAACTAAATGTCAGCAGAGCAAATATATTTGTGCCCTCAAGGATTGTTAATCCATTAAGGGAGCTAGAATCCATTCCTATTTAATTGCTAGAGAAAACATGTTTAACATATAATTTATGTTTATATTGAGTATTAGAGAAATGCTGAGTGGACACTAGACACTAGAGTAACATGAGGAATAAATTACAGGGAAGTTCTGTATGACATGAATTTACAATGCATATTATGGAAAAGAGAGGTCCAAATGATCAGATCGTTGACAAAAAACATTTTCAATAGTGGGATTTTTAGTCCAAAGTGAAATACACAATTTCATAACATTGTGTAAAAAAAAATTGTAACTCCTCAATTTGACTTTGAAGAGGAGAACACAATATAGAGAAATTGTGGAATTTTACAAGAACATCCATGGATATCCATACATATGTACACATTAGAAATCTTAGTTATTTATTGCAGGCAAATGTTACAAACTTCAAATATTAGTTAAGCTTTTATGTTTGCATAGGCTTGAGAATTCTGAGAACTGAATTCTTCCTTTTAATAAGTATCTAAATTGTTTAGCAATTTCTCAGTGTTTCATAATTTTAAAATGAGAGTGTGTGAGAGAAATGGCTTGATGGGGTAATATACAGGATATGTTTTTCTCCTGATGAGTCAACTTTAAATTTAAAATATCTTTTACATCATTTTACTTCACAGAAATATTTATGGAGAAATTATTGTGAGAATTTTTAAAGGCATTTTGTGATCCATCTATTAGCAAAATAGTAAAACTTACTGAACTAGAATAGGAAAAAACAAACAATAAACTCTATACATTGTAAGTGAGTAAATAATGATGACAAATGCCATGCAAGGGACAATGGATGATAAGTAGAAAGTAGCAAAAGCTTTCATTTTTTAACCCAGATATTCTGTTGGTCCCACTTTATTTGTACTGTCTCTCTAGGGATGTTTGATTTGTTCAAATGGAATTGAAAATGAGGTATATTTACATTCATTGCTAAGAATATCTTCTTTTTTCCAGTTGTCTTGTAAAATACTGGCTTCTTGCTAAACTAGATCTGAACATTGTGTGTGATGCTAAAATTCTTTAGAAAATTTTTCTGTTCATTGTGTTCAGTACACAACATGTACATAAATTACACAATTTTCACAAAGAAAATTGATTTAAAACTCCAATTTTCTATTTATTACTGAGTTCTATGAGGATTATTATTCTAATATCTGAACAATAAACCATTGTAATATTTTAATTCTATTATATACTGTAGTCATTTCAACTTAATTATAATGACCTGCCTATTTTCCTAGAAACAGTGCTGTTTGTGACTCCATGCGTTACTGACCACTGAGCCTACTGGAGTCTTCTTGTATTAACCACCACAGTAACTTGTCATCATTTCATGGTCAGTGTTCATGTCTGTTCCATTTTTTTGTTTTCTTTTGGGGAAAAAAGTGTCTTTGGGACTATCCATGTTCTGAGGATGCTTTCAGAATGCATCTCTGTGTTGTGCCTTCTTAAAAAGTTTCCATAACTTTGCTTTTTTTTTCCGATGGGTTATGGTTTTGCTTCTAGCTCATCGTTTTGGTTTTGTTAAGTCAGGTTTCCTTCAGCATCATATACAGGGTTCCATGCCACAAGGACTAGAAAACAAAATGTTCCCTACATTGGTAACAATATTTAAGGGGAAATAGCATAAATTGAAGATGTTTCAAACACATGATATGGAAACTTTAAAGCTATTCCACACACATTTCAATATTCATCGCTACAGCTTGATTTATTTGATTAAAAGCATTAGGGCAAATGTGTTTCATTGTAACCACAAGGACTTAGGCTTTAAAAATCTTAGAAAGTTTCCAGGAGTTGTGGCATGCACCTGTGAGCCCAGCACTAGGGAGGCTCAGGTAGGCGAATCACAGAGAGTTCAAGGCCATCAAGAGTTACATGGTCCTGTCTCAAAGAACAGCAAAAGTTAGGAAGTAATTGTATTAGGTTTGTATCACAGCTAGAAAAGATATCACAACCTTAAATTTATGACCTTAGTGTTCTTCTGGCAAGGGTGGAGTACTGGATTTACTAAGCTTAAAATGAAGTGTTACACTTACACCTAGATGCTTTAGGAGGGAACTCATTTCCTCATTCAGTCAAGTTCCCTGAAGCCATGTGTATTTCTTGATAGTTAGTGGCCCCTTCCTCAAAACCAAAACCAACAACTTAGCATCTTCTCTTTTTCTGCCCTGTGTTTTCCTTTATATCTCATTTGAACTCTCTGACCTAGATTTAATAATGCCCCTGTGATAGACTGAGCAATCCTAGTTAATAAGTTTAAAGGTCAATAATTAGTGAGCTTCGTTGCAGCTTTATCTCTTTCAGATAAAACTTGTCTATTTCAGCTTTTAGAGAAAGTCTGCCTTGTTTAGTGTATGAACTCCTTACCGGCTCTTCAAAGTTACAGAAAAATTCCATTCATATTTCTTCACTCTTTCAGTACTTCCCCTTTACCTTTCTTTCTCTGATTCTCTTTCTCTGCCTCTCTCTTCTACTTTTTTGACTTTCAGTGTATACTGGGCCCACTGGAAAAACCCATACCTCCCACTCTAAAGCTAGCTAATTAACAATCATAATTTCATTTGTAACTTTTGCTCTTCTTTTCTATTTCACTCAACATGTTCATAGATTTTGAAGATTAAAAAGTGAACACATTACTCTCAGTAACTTTCAAAATTACAAAAAAATTTTTTTTTTACTTTTTTCTGTATAATTTACTTCTTTATTCATAAATCCCTCTGTGAGATTCTCAATGTACCAGCATGTTTATCCTAAATG
Source organism: Hydrochoerus hydrochaeris (assembly GCA_004027455.1). NCBI lineage: Eukaryota > Metazoa > Chordata > Mammalia > Rodentia > Hydrochaeridae > Hydrochoerus > Hydrochoerus hydrochaeris. The sequence continues at coordinate 454,323 of PVLA01000165.1, read as the reverse complement.
AATCATTTTTAAAATATACTTACTCAGGATGTTAGTACTATTTTGATAATATTTAAATACATATATTAATATTTTCAAGCATCACTTTTACTTCTATGAATTTGTAAATATTTTCCTGCTTTATTCCTTCTGACATCATTAATACTCGTCAAAATTTTAATAGAAGTATTTATTTGAGTAGATCTATATAATCATCAATATATAAAATATTCCAATGTAATGTTTTCCTTCATAATATTGGGAAATATTTCTTATTTGAGCTAGTCTACTAGAATTCTGAAAGTCTTCCACTGTTAAATGTTATTTGGTGAACAAGAATTTAGATGTGGTCCAGCTCAGACAGGTGTCTCTGCTTCATTACATAAGATTCTACCAACTTAGATTAGAAGAGACAGAACAGGCAAGAAATAGCAAGAAAACAAAAAACTTTATCAAGTGGTAAGAGAATCAGTGGTATGCAGCTACATGTAACCCATCTGACTCCATAGAGAGTAAGTAAATGAATCAATATACTCTAAGAACTATTTGCCTGCAGGCCCTAAAATGTATCCCTATTAATTGTGATCATCTGAATATGTTTCTTCTTACAGATAAAATGAGTTAGACTTCCTTATTTTTTTTTCATAAAGGATAAAAGTCAAATGTTTACAGAATGGAGACAAGGGTCTATAGTCAGAAATTGGGAATAGCAACTTTCACAGCTAAGAAATACGTAATTCACAAAATTTCAATCAATATTTGAGGTATGCTAATTCATCTTCTAGAAGGGTCCATATATATATAACTTTCTTGGTACAACAGCGATATATGGGAGGCTATATGTACACAGTTCAGTTCCTCACTTGCAAGTAATTTGTCTAACATCACATTTGTCTACTTAAAATGCATAGAGTTAAAATTTGAACATAACCTTAACTTCTAGTTTAACATTTTTTTACTTTTTTAAAAAATACCATACATTCTCCTTCAAAGGGAAAAAGAAAAAAATAAAAGTAAAAATAACAAAATTCTAGCAGAAAGCTAAAAAAACTTCCTAACTTTGTTCCACAATCTCCAAGCAAAATTATATATTGAAAAAGACAGAGTCAGACAGGAAATGTAAGTCTAGCAATGGTTGCCTTCTATTCAGTATGAGAAACATGTCATGGATTTGGTTTCTAGTAGATAGATATGAAGATTAATTTTATAGAACAGTGGGTAATGTAGTACCCTGATATTCAGTTACATGTTCTAGGTGTGTCAGTGAGTATGTTTCATGATGAAATTAACAATAGAATTTTTATGCAGATTTAAGAAGACTGCTCGCCCAAATGTGAGTGGGTTTCCTCCACTTCATTACAGCTCTGAGCACAAATAAAAGTTCTGATTCAGGGAACTTTTCTTTTCCTTCTATGCATGCCTATTTTTTTTTCTTTTTTGAGATAGGATCTTGCCATGTAGTTCAGGCTGACCTGACTATATATCCCAGACTGGCCTTGAACTTGCTGCAATTCTCCAGCCTCAATCTCTGAAGTACTGGGATTATAAGTGTGTACCAACACCCCCGGCACTATGCTTGTCTACTTTTGTTAAGGACATGTCTTCTACTTTCAGACCAGAAATCAGATTGAAATTTGTACCATTGTCTCATCCAATTCTCAGACCCTAAACTCTGACTACAATTATTGTGTCTGTTCTTCTGGATCTACTAATTTGACCAAGTGAAAATCTTGAGATTTTTCATTCTCCATAGTCATAAGAAAAATGTTTTTCATGAATATCTTTCTTTCTCCTTCTCCACCTTCACTGCTTCCTGTTTTTCCTTCTCTCTCAGTTCCTCCCTCTCCATTTCTGTTGTGAGTCCTACACATACAAATAATATCTAGTTACAAAATTAATTAACATTGCAATTATTCTAACTCAAATAATAAAGAAGAAAAAATTTTGGATGTATTGAATATTCTGTCATTAATTTTGTTAAGAAAGTGACAGAATGCACTTGACATGCTCCAGTGAAATAATAAATGCTTGCATTATTTACAATACTTCTAGACAATTTAAATATCTATTCCTTTAAAGAGTTTTTGCATATCAATCTCACTTGACAAATCATAAATAGAGTAAACAATTGTAGTCACAAAACAGTATCTTCTCTTTTTCTGAAAAAGCATTTTTCATTTCCATTCTGTTATTACTGTCCTATAGTTTTGTCAAAGAATGAAGAAAAAAAGGAAAACTGGAAATGACAACAAAAAGATACCTTTAGGCATACAATGAGAATGTTGTTTTGTGTAATACAGATGTCATTCAATTATAACCAAATGGTCTAACTCCCGACACTCTGTATGTACATTTGCCATGTGTTCAATTACATATAAATGTCATTACAACTGTTTATATCCATGTATATTATTCTCTTCATAGTAAATAATCTTGCAAAATCATTCTCCTGAACAAAACACACGTGTCTACTTTTGTAGATTTCATTTGTGTGGGTTCAAATTGTCTTCAATGAATGCTAATTATGGGCTCTCACTAATTAAGGTTTATAGTAATAGTTGTTTTTGTGCTACAAATGTTCATTGCCTCAATTTAATATCAAGATTCTGATATTTTGGAATTTTTGCACAAGTATGCTGCCTGACAATAAAACAGAATAACAGTTTTATTCTAACTGGATTTAAAATAACTTACACAAATATGCATGTTTCAAAAATGAAACACTAAGTTTTCTTGGTGAGTTAGTGAGTGTGAAAGGTTAATAAAACTATAAAATTAGCTATAGTCAGCAAGGAAATCAGCACCCCAAATACCCTTACTGATGTCCTTTTTGTAGAGGTTGAAGACAATTTTGACATTTTTAGAAGTGTAACAGAGCAGAAATATGACTCTCACAGTGCTGAACATGTGGCAAATATTTAACAAGTATAATTAACATCCAGTAATTATTTTTATTGCTTCTCTATTAGACTTAAGCACTATCACAGGTTATAAAGAAGAGATAGAACAATAACATAGTTAAAATAAATATATTAAGATTCAGTTAAATAAATTGTTATTATGCAGAATGAATTCTTCCAAACAGAATTAGTCACACTGTCATTGTTCCCATCTCATGATGTACCAAGAAGTATTCTCCACAAAATAAATAAAAGTGATAAATATAGCCATATCAAGGTAACATTACCCTCATCTATGGCTAGCTATTTGTTGTAGAAGTAAATGATTGAAATTCTTCTTTGGTCAGTGTATTTGCTGCAAATTATGTGGTTTTTTCCCTAGAAGCCTATAAAAAGGGAGACAGGGATCATTTGAGTATGCAGAATTCAAATTTGCTTTTTTTTTAATTCACTGCTCATGAATAGTTGTTAGAGAATCAAAGAGGCAAGGCTGCAAAGTATGAAGAGATTGAGAAATTCCAAGCAAAATACTCTGGGTTAAACTTAAGGCATGAAGGCGAAGCTGTGACATGAGCCTTATTGTAGAGACAGGGCACGATTTAGATGCCTTCCGGGAGGGGATCATAGAGCCTTGTTCATATATCTGATCTATATCCTTTTCCACAACTGAAACAAGATTCTTTCAAATATACTTTTCCGTGAACTATATGTTCCTCACCTTCTCAATTAAAAACCAAAAGTATACTTATATAGCTTTTATGATATCCACATTTATTTCTTATTGGCAAAATTAGATCGCAACCTTAAATTTTCTTCAGCCTTATACCACATTCTGAAAGAAATAATTCTGAGCTGATTGACGAGGAAAACAAAAGTGCTATGTACTTTAAACTAATTAGCAGAATAATTGATGAGAGGATCTGGCTTTCAAGTTCTTTATGAAAAAACTCAGTTATTTGTGTCCTTATTAAAATGCATGCACAAAAATGAATTTACATTAAATGTCTCAAGTAGGATTCACACTTGGAAAAATGTGAATGTGTCTACAGATTTCCATAATTGTGGTTTTGGCTTAAAGTTTGCAACTAGGTTTCAAAGTCATTCTCTATGTTTGTTCAATTTGTGCAGAGCACACTGATATCCTGCTGAGGGGCCGAGGTCAATCTAGAGGTTTCCCTGGTCAAGCCACATGTCTTCCTCTGCCAGGAAAAGGGGTAATTTTCCTGCAACAAAAATGCCTCCTGTGCTATGATTTGCCTTCAAAAGGTTGCAATACCCAGAGGACAGTGCTCTGTAACTAAACTGCCTCAGAGCTAGCACTTTTCTCTGATTTATACAGAGACGAAGGTTAGCCTTGACCCTTACATTTGGGTGACCTCATATATTTAACATAATATTCACACTGTTCTCTCCTCATTTGTTGTGTGACCTCTTGAAAATTTCCTAGGTGTTATGAGAAAAGTCTTTGTGCTATGTTTTATACTGGAATAATTTATACTTTCTATAGATTTTGTTCCAAATGAAAAGAGAAATCTTTTTAAAGGGAGATATCTACATGAAATCAATTTTTCTGAAATGTTAGAGTGCATTGGCAAACAGCTTGGTAACTGCCACAACTGAAAACACACCCAGGATTTATTTAGTAATCCCCAGATCTCACTTTATCCTATTCTGCATTTCTCCATTTTAAAGCAATCTCTTTGAATGCATTCACATGATATTTTATCCTGAAACCTGAGCCTGGAGGAGATTGGGTGCTAGTAAAAGCTAGAGAACAAGTACCAGGATACATTTGCACGCTTACTTGTCTGAGGTGTTTTCTTATCTTGTTCAATGCCATTCTGAATTTTAAAATTAGCTTATTGATTTCTGTCATTGCTTAAATGAGGACTGAAGACCAGTTAAGTACACAAAATTAGCTTTAGTTATATAAAATACCATTAGAATTTCACTAATTGCTTTACTGTTAGTGGATATTGCCTGTTCTTTCACAATTTTGCTCATTTAAATCTGAATAGATTTATTTTTAAAGAATGAAAAACATAAATAATTATCAAGTGAATGATACCTGTGCCACTAATGAGAGATGGAAAGCTGACTAAAACAGAAATTACACAGTGAAAATAGAAATTTAATATCCATATTAAAATATAATCAAAGACAAGACATAAAAGTTTTAATTATACTTTCTAAATATAAAGTATGTTAGGAGTTTAAACCCTATCTGTATACTTCCAAGTAAAGATTAAATTTATCAATTATTAATTATTTCTTAAGGGTGAATTTGTTAAAGATTTTTATTATGTTATTTTAAATGGTAACTTCAATTAATCTAGTTAGTATATTTTGTTCTTTCACGAATTGTGCGTACTTCAAGACAATGTTGAAGGAAAAATGTGTACATAATTCTCTAGGACTCTATTTTAAGAATAAAGTTTGAATTCATAAGACTTTTTATGTGAGGAGAATTTAGCTCAGTGGCATAAACACCTGCCTTGCAAGCTTGTGGTTGTGAGTTCAATCCCTGGTACAAACAAAACAAACAAACAAACAAACAAACAAAAACTTGAAAATTTGTTTGCATTGATTCAGATAAATTATGATGTGAATATGTGTATTATGTATTAAAAGAGAGAAGTAGAAGAAAGAAGAGATAAAGGAAATAATTTTGATGTTATTATTGATTTTTTTGTTGAAGCTAAAATCTCAACCTCAGTGATACCATTTTGAAGTTAGCAGGGTGACACGATCAAGACTACTTTTAGTGTCAATAAATTATGGAACCTAAGGTGGTTCCATATGTTTCTCTCAAGAAACAATCCAATATCTTCTATTTGGTCATACGGGTCATGTGGACATGTTACTGGGTAGCCTCCTTCTAAAAGTGGCTTGCCCTGAACATCCCTGTTTCTGCTTTGCTCAACTCTCCCCCTGGAGTTAGACTCCAGGTTCTTCTAATTTTGAACAAAAGATTGAACAAAATGAGCAAAAGCAGTGGCCATGTTTATTCAAGAAAGTGCAAGAGAAGCATCATGGTGAAACTGGCTCTGTAGAGCAAGCTTTAGCAGAGTAAAGAGAAAAAGACCACCGGTGTCATGGTTTGTGTCTGGATGTTGTCTCAAACCCTCATGAAGTCATGGAGGTGTGCCTTTTGGAAGCAACTAAATTTACAGTTTATAATTGATTTATTGTATAGTGCAGGGTTATGAGTGTGAGCGCTACACCCTCTCTAGTTGGTGGTCTACATACAATATGAGAGAACAAAAGAGTTTTCTATTGCACAGTCCTCTCATTTGTTGTTGATGTTGCTGTCTTCTGCCACCATGAACTGTTGCTCCTCTGGTATATGCCACTCTGCCTTAGGGCCAGTTGATTATGGACCCAAGCCTACACAAATTGAGTTAAACAAAGCTTGGCTTTCTTAATTTTGGGTGCCAAGTATTTTGTCTCAGCAATGAGGACAAAGTAACCAACACAGAGGGTAAGAGCAAAGATAAAGATACATGCTACACCTGGGAGACAAAGCCGGGGCTATCATGAAAGTTACAATAGCAAGTTCTTCCTGCTCACCCCTGCTTTTATGCAGTCCAGCTCTAAAGGAAACCAGCAAGAATGTCTACATATGGGTCCTGAGAGGTGGTGCTTGGATCCCAGCCTCAGGCTAATGTCAGATGTAAGTTGTCTTACTGAAAACCTGTTTTAATTCTCCAGAGAAGTCTGTATGTAGGGCTTTGGGAACTGTTGTACACATGCGTCCAGGATTTTTTTTTTTTTTTTTCTTGTACCAGGGATTGAACTCATGACCTCACTCTTACCAGACGGGTGCTTATGCCACTGAGCTAATTCCCTTGCCTATGTCCAGGTACTTGAATTAACATGTCATGCAGACTTTTCCAGCCAGCTTTTTGCCAAACCCTAATTTCCTATCTCAGACAGTGTAGTGTAACAGAAATTTCAAAATGCCACTTCAGTGAAGAAAAAATTATTGCCCAAAGCATAGAAAAAAATCATAACTCTGTTTCTCAAATAAATTTGTCTGTAGGACACAATATGAATGAAATAGAATAAAAGAGCCAAACAAAGGGAAGAGACATTTTTGCCAGGCTTTTCACCTTTATTTTCTGGGGTAAGCTGTGTGTTCCAGCATCAAAAATAAAACACAGCTGTCAGCAAGTTAAGTATGTAAAACATACCTGGACACATTTTAGCAGTGTCTCAAAAAAGAAACAAAAGTAAAAAACCAAAAAGACTTTTAGAGGATGCTTAGATTGAAATTGAAGTATTTTTATGTTGATCTTCTATATTAAGGTTAGCATACTTTCTACAGTAGTTTAGGGTTGGTGGCCAAATATGGTAACTTTCTTGAAAGAATTCTTAGTAATAAATGATTATGTGATAAGTAAATTCTTAGCCTGTCTAGAAAATTACTATTAAAAAAATTCTTAGAACAAAAATAGAGATAAGTTGGAGTCATATCTAAACAATCATGAAAAGGCTAAAATAGACCCTGTTAATGTAAGCAGTCTCAAGTCTTAGTCCTAGTTAGCACGATATTGAGACGTACTCTTCCCTGTTTTCAGATGAAATTATTTTATTGTTGGATTATAAGAAAAAAAGTAACTAAGAATGCTAAACATGTCATTCTTGTCATTATTTTATTTGTAAGTCATATTTTAATTATATATTGAAAGTTCATTTTTTTTAAACTACTGAATTATGTTACTGCAGTTCAGTTTCTTAACCCATGAAATACTGTAAGGTGTAAATAATGGCTCCTAATTTATTCTTTTATTTTATATAATATTTGAAAAACTCTTCTGTTTAGGTTAAAATAATTTCAGTTTATTGGATAATGTATCATTATTTATGAAGTAAGTTAAATGTTGATAATTCAAATAGATTGCATTTGGCAATTGAAATTTATACTTTGGAATATTGTTAATAAATAAGGACTTATTTATTAAGCAGCCAGCTAACCACTCTGGTAAGTGGCTGTGGCCTGGCAAGCCGTGGCTGCCCTAGAGCAAGAACCACCAGCGTTTCCTGAGATCTGTGCCATGTTGGAACTTGGGGTGCTGGGAAAACAAGCAGCCTGCTCACTGCTCTGATAAGTGGCTGTGAGCCTTCCGGTGTGCGGGCTAAGAATCAAATATCAATCCCCACCACCCTTCCCCACCATTATCAAGTGGAAGATAGAGATCAGAGTGTCTCTTGGGAGGGTCAATGTATACAATATAGCAAATGTGGGGGATTTCCTTCTACCATCTCTTAGAAGGCAAATATCTTTATTGCTCTTTTGCTCTGTTCTGATTAATGGTATTGCTCTATTCAATATTCTGTTTTTGTAAGTTCAGTATTTCCTTCCATTTTGCTGTACCTGATTGAAAGAACAACTATTGTGAAGAAAACAAGATATACTACTCTATGTATTACTGTTATCCTGGTAACCTGCTGTGAAGTTTTGTACCAATTTCAAAAAATAAATAAATAAGGATTTGGGTACATTTTATTTAAAGTTAACTGCACAAAAGAAATGGAGTACAATTCAGTTAATCAGCAAACACATTATTGAAGGAGAAACTATTCTGAACAAAAATGTGTCTTCTAGTAAACAGTTAACAGCTATATTTTACTTAATAGCAATAGAGTTCAACAAGAAGGCAGAAATGTAGTCTGAAACTTTGGAATATGAAAATTAAAGAATCAGTGATGAGGGAGAACACACTTAAATATTTGTATGTTATGTAATTATTTTATAAGCAAATTTATTTAAAGGTACGCATTATATTCACAAAATTACTTGTAATTCATTTGATTTGATAAGCATTTCTTGAACACATACTATATTTAGATAATCCTATATCCCAGGTACTGGGAAAAAACTAAAACAAATCATCTTAACAAGATAAATTTTAGTTGTCTAAAATTCAAGCCTACATTGCAAAATTTTATTCTGCTTAATTTTCTTTATTAATTTTCTTTAAATTAATGGTGAAAATAAAAAGGGCATTAGGATATAACTTTTTAGAGTAAAATTATTTAATTGAAGAAATATTCCAGCTATGAAAAGTAATCACTTTTTCAGATCTTTGCAAAAGACTCATTGTGGAAAATATTTTTAAATATGCCATAATAACTCGTATTTTCCAGATACTTTTATTGGTAAAATGAGTTGTATTTGACATTAAAAATGTCTGAAGTTACATAGAAAGTGAATATTTTATTCAATGTGTCAACAAATTCACAATTCAGGATATAATTTATATCATGAATAGACTCAATGAATTATATATAACACTGCTTTTTAATCAGTGTTGTCCATATTAAAACATAACAAAACATATATGAGAGAATATATATTTTTAAAAGAATACATTGTTAGAAATAAAACTCATTTTTCTACAGGAATTTCAAAAATTTACTAGTAGATTCATATATTCATGTACTTTTATGAGTCAGAGTTTTTGTAAGAGTTCTCGCCTTTTTGTTTACAAGTGTCTAAATGAGTTTAGTACTTAAAAAGTATAAATTTTATATATACATATGAATCATCCCTATGCTATCAAGCTAATAAAAATAATTTAGGCTGATTTAGAATTCTGGTACAATTTCCAATATTTGACAAATGGAAGCAGTTTCATTTTTCTTTTGATTAAACTTATAAGAAGTAATTATTCAAAGTTTGAACATAAGTAAATGTGTTCCAATGAAATCTTTTTAATTGTTTAAATTTTTAAATATATTTTTGCATGTGATCAAACCTTAAAAATAGTTTCTTACAGAGTTTTTAAAGGAAAATAATACAGGGTAAAATAAAACACCAATAAACTTAAGCAAATGACACTGCATAAAGTATACAAAGAAGGTAGATATAAGAAAACAAATGACAGAGAAGTTCATTAAATTTTTTAAGATGGGAGGTGAAGAGAACAAAGATACTAAAAACATTCAAAAATGCCAAATACCATGATAATTCCTCTTAGGAATTTATTTATTTATTTTTCTTTGACACAGGGTCTTGCTATGTACTTCAGCCTAGCCTGCACTTTGCTATGTAGCTGACTGAGGGTGGCCTCAAAGTCATGGTGATCCTCCTGCCTCAGTCTCCCAAGTCCTGGAATTACAGGCATGTGCCATCACACCACCTGCCAAGCATTTTAGCTTGTAAATATAAGGGTGATTTATGTATATTTCTAAACTCTGGAAATAGCATTTATTGTTGATGTTTTAGTCACTTTTCCCATTGCTGGAACAAAATGCCCAGCATCCACAATTTAACAAAGGAGAGATTTAATTTGACTCAGTTTGGGGGGCATTTAGTCTATGGTCATCTGCTCCAAACAAAAACATCATGGTTGAAGGGCTTGGCTGAGATGAAGATGCTTAATTCACGGCCCTGGGAAGCAGAGGAACACAGCCAGAGCCCATATATGCTACCCAAAACCAGGCCTCCATGACTGACCAGACACATAAGAAGCCTGCTTTATTAACTGACTCTGTGGCCCCCATACTAGTCTAATTGACACAAGCTTAAAGACTACAGTTAGTAATATTTTAATAAAAATTTAACAGCATCATGTTTATTGCTTTGAGGTTAAATATGTCCTCCACTAGACAGTATTTTCATTTCAGAGTATAATGTATGATTTAGTTTTAGTTTTAGTTGAAGGAAAAACTTTTTTGTTTGATTTATTTTTCTGAAGTTAAATTTTTGATTATGTATAAAACAATATACAGGGGTCTGCAGTGAAATTTATCCCTTTTTACAATTTTTTATGCTGTTCAAATACACATACCAGTTAAAATATTCACTTTATGTTCAATCTAAGACAATGTTCAATAATTATTTACATTTTGTGAAGAATGTTCATGTTGATACATTGCATCTAATGTTGTATGAAAGGTTAGTATAGTCATTATTCTGGTAGGTCAGACATAAAGTTAACTGATTTCCTGACTGTACTTAGACCTTAATATCTTTTATAGTGGTGATTAAATAAGAATACAGCACCATTATGGTGAAGGACAAATACAAAATACAGGATCTTTTGAATTTCTTAACACTGTAGATGTCAGAAAATGAATTCTTCTGATGAGAAAATACATCTACTGTCAAATCATTATGTTGAAAGCTTCTAAATTATATTCTTCATTTATGAAGAATAATGTGAGGATAGATTCACAAACTTTTGAAGTGCAAAGGTACTGCTGTTTAAAAAATAAAAGATAAATTTTTTGAAATCAATTTAATTAGGTGCACAGATAACTAATATAGTATAAATAATATGTATATATTTTATTTTGAATCAAATTCTAAATATAACATATCTAGAGCAAAGCATATGCTTCCATCTTCCAAACTGTAGTCAAAAACTAAATAGAGGTAAAACATGTTAACATTATTTTACATTTATTTTTAATTGTTAATATGATCTCCATCAAATCACTTCAGCAGGCTGTGTCAGCTAATATATTTGTAAAGTGAAGGTGAAAAACTAGATGATGGATGTATTTTCAGCTATTAACATCATAATTTTAGTGAAATGAGCTTCTGAACAGAAAAGGGACTTCTTTTGAAATTGTACAGAACTTTTTGTATATTTTGTGCCACATATTTCAATGCTATAATATAAAAGATTTCATCTCATTGATTTACCTATTTTTGCAACACCACTAAGCAAGAATTAGGAAATAATATAAGATAGATAATGATTCTGTTATCTAGAATTTGATGGATTCATCCTTGGCATCATTTTATTAATGATTTTCATTTTATTAATGATTAAGGAAACATATATTTGGCAGGATTTCTATGTAAAAATAGATTTATACCATTTTACTATAGATGTAGGTACCAAGCAGACCATTCACTAAGGGGAGACAGATATAGATGTTAAACTCTGCCAAAAAACGGGAGAAATTAGTATCATACATTGATATATTAAAGGTATTTTGTCGATGTGTTTTGTCCTATCTTATAAATTAATTCCTGAAGTAATATTAAAAGGCATATTCACTTAAGACTTAACATATTAGCTAGTTTGTGTTCTAATGTGATAAGATGTCAAAAAATACAAAACAGATATTACAATCATAGTGTAAAGTGGAGATGAACTAAAATAACAATGGTTATTTTTGGCTTGACTAATGAACTTGTCTCTGTAAATGAGATTTTATGCATTTTTAGAGAACATCAATGCCATAAATAAGCCACATTTAATTAAAAGCAGATATATGCTGATATTTTTGCCAATTTATATATCAAACTAAGAAAGGAAAATAGAGCAACTATTCAACACAGTTGACAGCTGATTGCAGTGATACAATTTTTATGTAAATGTTAATACAAAACTCACAGTTCATACACTATGCAGTGTTGGATGAACATCTACAACATCGTTTTAACTAGGATAAAAATTTATGACATAGCTGACTCATTTTCATTTTCATGACTGTATCTGCTATGCATATGCACAGATGATTTATAAAGTGTTTTTCTATCTGAAATGCTTTTTGTGGCCTACCTGAAAATTTCAATGAAACCAGAGGTTACTTTATAGATTCCCTTAATTAAATGCACAAAGAATGAAACAATTATTAAACAGAATTATTAAGAATTATTCATTAATTTGATGTTTAAAAAGTGTGTTAAAAGATATAAAAATGAAGTTAAAATTACCTTTTCATCTCGCATAATTTACTCATATGCTATACAACATAATTTCTTTTTAATCAATGAAATAATAACTGATATGTTGTATCTTATTACAGTGTTAGACTGTAGTAATTTTAATGTTTATCTCAAATATCTTCATAAAGTCAACAATTGGACAGTGACGGTAGATATTTGTTAAGAAAAATCTCTGTTGTATACATTCATATTTGGAAAAAATAAGTTATGCATTGTGAAATACTATAGTACATTTCGTACATTATTAATATATTGTATGCATACTCAGTTATTTAATATTTGTATACATAAAGTATGTCTCATTTCATACTTGCTAAAATTGGCATTACCCGTGAGATAGAATCTTCTTCTGTGTCAGATCTCCTAACTCAGCCAACTTTTTGTAAAAATATTTCTCATTAATCACTAATACTTTGATGTTTGAGAAGCCCTTGCATCTGTTAGTATAAAGAAAATAATTAACACATTTTATGTACTATATTTTATTACCATAATAATTTATAATTAAGGAGTATTTATGGTTTATCCAATAATTACAAGTATTGTTAATAATGTAATCAGTTTATAGTTGTATGAACTTTAGCATTTAACTATTAAGGACTTAATTAATATTCAAGAAATATTATTAACAAGAGGGGACTAACAAAATAAGAATTACTTTTTATAAGAAAAAAATTAGCTTGAATGACTTTTTTCATATTTTATTAGGAATTTTAGAATTTAATAGTACACATTTTAATTCATATAGTATTAATATTAATATATATGTATTATTATTAGTCTATTAAGTAATAGACCCCAATTCCTTTACTAGTGTTCTAAACTATAGTCAAAATTTTAGGAAGATTTCTTGATAATATTAAGTAATTAAAAACATAAAAATCACTTGTAAGCAATTTCATTTATCAGTCTATGTGGAATGATTAAAGACTATTGTTCAGAAAAATCATTTGATTATTTTTATTTGAAAAAATTTATATGACATCCTTAACCCTGAGGTAAAAATGTTTTCATATGCTAAATTTTATATGAAAATATCTACACACACTTTTAGAAACATGCAAGGTGTTATCATTGTACTTTTGCATTGATTGTACCCTTGTAGGATTTTTTGTGACTGTTATTTCATATAAACAGGGCAAATTCCTTCACCTGTCTCCCATTATTTCCCATACTATCTTCTTTTGAGATCTATCCTGTTTACGCTTAGAAATGACACCAGTTTTTTCCTTCCCCTTCTTACACTTATATACTTGTTAAGTTATTCTGTACTTTTCCTCTAAACATTCTTATAGCATAACATTTTAAAATTTGTGCAATATGTCTTATTTGTGCAATGACTTATTTTATGGTATTCTAATTCATAAACCTCCTGTATATTTGTGAAAAAAAATAGAAGCCTTGTCATTTATTGTAAACTTAATGGATACTAGGTCCCGTGCTATGTATTCTGACACTTTATTTCATGATCTTATAAGGTGAGATCTCATTTAAAAAGAGAAAAATATATTTAATAGCTTGACTAAACCATCAAGTCAAATATTGTCCTTTAATCTTCACTAGGGCTCGAAGGTCAGTTAGTATGTGACCTATATATAAAGATGAAAAATAGTATCATTTCTGTAGATTTGTTAGCACCAAATGAAATGAATGAAAATTACCAAAATATTATTAGATGCATCATAGAATCAAATAATTTCAAATTGACTGTGAAATTAATGAGAGAATTTTTCTCAGAATACAATAAAGAATTGGAGGATTTCAGATTATAGGAAATGGTGTGAACATGATCCCAAAGAAACTTGTTCACTTACATGGTTCATCACTGCCCTGGTCATTCTACATACCTCAAGATTTTGGGCCCTGGACCCTGGAATCCATATCTCAGTCACAATGACTGTAGCAAAGGAATACAAACGGGTACTGTGACCAGATAATAGCAGCACTACAGCAATATCTGGAACATTTGTTCTGAGTCACTTTAAACTCAGAGCCTTAGAATATGTAATGTGAAAGTACCTAAATATGAAAAATATTCTGTGCTCATTTTAAATAAAGAAAAATAAATTTAAGAACATAAAAATATTTTTCGTTGAAAAGAGTGAGAAAAAAATACAATTTATTTCAATTTTATCAAACTGTAGAGAAGTGTGGTATTGATGATAGAGGTGTGTATGTATATGACTGGAGTTATTTTGAGATTGCCAATATCCAAAAGCAATATTATGTAAATTTTTCATCAATAAAGTCCGCCAAAAGTAAAATTCTGAAGGCTGTGCCCTTGAAAAATATATACGTATATCTTAAAGTGGGTATGCATATTGGGATTTTGCTATGTGCTTAATTGCAAAAGAAACAAAATATAGAAAAAATGTTATCTCATGACAGATCAAGTGTGAATTAATTTATTCTCAATATGAACAACAAAATTGCAGAACTGAAGATTTAGCTTAGTGCATAGTGCTTGCCTGGCAGGTTCAGGGTCATGAGTTGTATCCCCGGTACCAAAAAAAAAAAAAAAAAAAATAGAATAGAATAGAAAAGAAAAGAAAAACAAAATTGCAATTATTTTTGTTTTTGAGGACAATTCTTCATGATTTATTGTTTGTTAAATAAACATAATAAAATATATTCTGGGGCTAATATTTTATTTGGCTTCTATTTAGCTGTTTTGCTGATCAAGAGCCATTATTCTTTTTCCCCCTTGAATTTTTCTAGTGGCTCTATTGCAGGGTCCTTTGTGTGGGAAGAGTGGTGCTAGGAATTGATTTCAGGGTATTTGCATTGAGCTACCTCTCCAACTCACTTTATTTTTTATTTGGGGCCTGGGTCTCACTAAATTGATACACTGCTCAGGTAACCCCACTGCCTCAGCCTCCCAGATGGTTGCTTGTGCTTCCAAACCTAGCTTGCAATATGCTTTTGTTAGCCAAGGTTCTGAGGGGTTGTGTTCTTCCCAGGGGGGACATTCCGGTCTCCTAAACAAAGAACTGGACAGGAAACAAGGTAGAGAGACTTTATAGGCGCTTGCTAAAGATATTAAAGATAAGGAAAGAAAGGGAATGAAGTGCTCTGAAAGGAAGTGCTCTACAGAGTGGGTAGGAGTCCATTAAAGTGGGAAAGGAAATACACTCTCCACTTAGATCGGGCTAGTTGAGAAAGGAAGAAGGCAGAGGCAGTGGCCATGAGACCAATGGCCATGTGTTTCATCCTCCTATTCTGACGGCCAATCCAGGCTGCTTTATCAAAAACTTGCCTGGTGTAGTGAAACAAGAATGGAAGATTGCATTCTCAGATTGGGAGCATGTGCAGGCTTGCGAGGCTTTCTCGTGGCTCTCCTGGATCTCTGTGACTGACAGGTTACATCTGCCCCCCCAGTTTCTTTGCCACACCCTAAATTCCTGTCTCATGTCTCACTGAGAGACATAAATCTCCATAATTTTTATGGACTGCTGGGGCTTTGGCAGTCTCTATTTATGACACTACTTTTGGCTGAAAGGGAAAGTAGAACTGATCTACTGGGGATTATGTGTTTTCCAACTACCTTAGGATGTTTTGGCTCACAGGCTGGGTTGAAAAAAAGTGTCAGAAGACAGCCAGAAAAGAATTATTGCCCCTGTCTGTTTAGCGGGAGAGAGCTTGGTGATTTTGTCAGGAGAGTTATGGGCTGCGGGCTGGAGCCCCATGTAGAGCGCTGAAGAGATGCACGGTGCTATTGCTGGGGATTAGAGCTCAAGCCTCAGCAGGAGCAGGTTAGAGTATCTTCCATGTGTTTTGAAAGGTGAATTGTAACAGATTTAGGAGTTCCTATCAAGGAGAAAGTATGGCAAAGAAGCTTATGGAGGCAGATTACCAAAACCCTGAGGGCTGAAGTTATAGCAAGGCTACCACATTATGGACTTAATTAAAATTAGGAGTTTGAATACACTATCCATTTAATGTATGGGAGATTAATGTGGCCTTAGTGACTATTTTAGAGGTTTACAGGAAGTTCTTTTTTGTTTTGTTTCCTTTCTCCTTTTTTTTCTTCATTTATAAATAGTTCAGGTGGAGCTGGTTTTACAGTTGCCAGTCCTCATTAGGGTCTGTTTTTCCCTCTGTGCAGGTTTTAACAAAGGAGGTGGAGCTCTAACCTTGCAAGCATTATGGTAAACACAGTGCTCAAGCCCTACAGACTTGTCAGGTTATTGCTGCTGGTCCTACTCCAGTGACTATTGAGTTTTGAAACCATTAGTCATAAATCTAATCTTAGTTGTTGTAAGTAGTAGACCTTATTTTTTTCCAAGTTAATAGATGTTCAAAGAAAATAAAAGCAAATTCATTTTTCTCAATACCTTTCACTTATCTGAGAATAAAAATTTTCCCACGAAATAATTTCAGTAAGAAGCATTGTTTTTAACTTTGTAAATTTTTAATATCTTTTAGACTTGGGGCTGATTTTTCTTTGTATAGTTTGTAAAGTTCTAACGTATCTAGAGTTTTTAATGAAATACTACCCAGATATTACTTTAAATAATTCGTGTTTCAGAATACAACTGTGATTGAACATTTGTGAATAACTGTTTGAACACAAAACATGTTTCAAAGCTCACCAGTGTTTTATTCTCACCAATGTAGTGATTTTTTTTTTTTGGTAATTTAATTGCCATTTAGAATGGTAGGAAATGGGAAAAGAGAAATAGAGTAATTATTTTGAAAGTAGATGTAAAACCCCCATAACTTTCAAACATAAAAAGACTTTTCTCTCTCTCTAGATTTTAAACATACTTTCTACATGGAGATGGATATCTTTTAAACACTAGGACGTTTAATAACTTACTTAGTTAATAATGTGCTAGGTTATTCCTGCTTTCATTACGAAGCATTGTTTTTCTCATCCATTGCAGCTACTTGTAGTCATGCGTGATTCACAAAGCTTCACATTTCTCCTGAGACAAGGCTGTCTCTGCTTTATTTCCTTTATTTTCCTGGTCCTTAGATATAACACTGTCCACTTGTCCCTGATTGACAGGTCTCAGAGGTTCTGTCAAGATTGTTGGTCCCCAGTGCCATCAAACTGTCATTAAACTTCTCAGCCTCACAACTAAATCCTCAAAAAGTTCCTTTTTGCTATTAGCTCACTGGGAAAGTAGGTTTTCCTTTTTCAGTGCTTGGGCCTTTTATTTTTAAAGTGGCTTTATCTTTGATACAGTTAAAACATTTTAATCAAAATAGGTTTTATTCAGAGTTTTAAAATTATTTTATTGTCAAAAAGTACATTTATGGTGTACAATATAAGTTGTTCATACTTACATACACTGAAAAATGATTTAATTAAGCTGTTTAATAATGCATTACCTCACATTTCTAGCATTACGTCAGAAATTCAAAATTTCTTTTGTCTTTCTTGAGAGAACTTTTAAAATCTATGTTCTTAGAAATGTTCAAATATCCGATAATTGCTGTTAACTGTAGTCAACACAAAGTGTAGTACAGCCCCAAAACTTATTCCTAACAGAAATTATATATTCTTTGACCAACACCTCTCCAGTCTCCCAGATCACTGCCAACTCATTATATTCTTCCTTTTATGAGTTCTGCTTTTTTGATTTCCTCATATAAATGGGATCATGTTACATTTGACTTTCCGTGTCTGACTTTTTTCACTTAATGTCTCCTTGGTTCATTCATCTTGTTACAATTGACAGAAGGTCCACTTTTTTCATGGTAGATGGCTTTTTCTTTTTTTATTCATGTAATAATTTAATTTAATTTTTTTTAGCAATCTGTCTGTTGATGGACATTGAAGTTGGTTCTACTTGTTGGCTTTTGTTAAAAATGTTTCAAAGCTAATGAATATGGCATGTATCATTGACATACTGACTTTACTCTGGCTATGTTTCTAACAGTTGGATTGATGGATCATATGGGAACATTGTAAAGATTTTGTTTTAGAATTTCCTTATCAAGGCCAATATATTTGTCAAGCATAACATATGAAAAGTGCATCACAGAAATAAGTATCACTATAAAAGGAGCAGTTTTTATACAGGAGTTATTAATTACTTCATATTTGTTATTTCTAAAACTGCCTCAATCTATCCATACTTCTATGAAAAAAATCAGATTTGGTAATTTATAAATAAACATATTTACCAGGACTGAGAAACCTGATAAGACCAAATCAAGGTCCCAGTAGGTTCAATATAATTTCAAGATGACACTTCTTACACCACTGTTTATTTTTTTTCATGATCTCTAAATCTCTGTGCATTTTTATTGAGAGTGTTATTTCTATATGTTAAGTAAGAATTTCTCATATAATATTTTGATAAAAATTTAATTTGAAAAATTTAATTTTGATAAAAATTTAAATTTATTTTTATAAAAATATAATATTTTGGTAAAAATTTTAAGCTTGTGTTTTGGACAATAATAGCATTCAGAACTGTTCACTTAGTACTTACCTGTCACAATGAAACTTCTGAAAGTTTAAATGTTAGCTTTCAAATCTTCAAGAGAATTATTGTAGAACATGTGAGTACAGACCCTAAGGATTCAGGAAAAAATATTGAATTAGGCGATCATTTAGGAAATGTGAATTAGGGGTGCACGGATTATGGGGGGGTAGCTTTGAAGTGGATTTTCACATAGTAACTCAGGTTGATCACAAAATTGTGATCCTTTTACATCAGTCCCTTGAGTGCTGGAATTGCACACATACACTACCATGTCTCACTCTTTACCAAGGTTTTACATAGATAAAATGTGCACAATCTAGGAAGTTTATTTTTTAAAAATTACAAATTTATTGCCTTGTAAATTGCCCACAAAAGTGAAAGTCAATAAAGTTTAATGTCTATTACCTTCATACTCAATCCAGTTCTGCTAAAAATCACATATTTGAAATGAAAATTTAGGTGACCGAAAAACTTTAATCCTATGGTTTACATATTTGAATCTTTTTCTTTTTATTGTCAAGTTCACCTAGCTGACACACCTGATTTGGGTTCTCATGCAAGTAGTCTAAAGTAGTTCTTTCTAAATAAAAAATTTGAAGTCTCACATGTTAGGAATTAAATATTGCCTCTCCAAATTTAAATAAATGGTTCCATAAAATTGAAGCAAAAATACACTTGGAACTTTATACAACTTAACCAATCCACTTATAAACAAATATTTAATTAAATTTTGAAATAGAGACAGTCAAGCCTGAATTAAAGAGTAAATATCAAAAATAAAGCATACAGTTAATAAATACAATTCTAGCAAGAATGCCAATGTAAAGACTTTTTTATTATTTAGCTGACTAAATTTAGTGTGAAAAAATATTGTAAGAAATTATCTGAGTATTTTCATGTTTTACAAATTACAATGTACAAATCTACTGTCTTTTCATTTTCATACGTAAGTATGTATTAAGAACCTTGAATTTTATTTTATTTTACAAATGCAAGCACTATAATTTAGCAATCCTCACTAAGTTTTAACTAACTCAGGAAGGCCAGAGCTCTTCAAAACAGAAGTACATCCTTCTTTCCCTTTTTATTTCGTCAAGGCTTGAAATCTTCAGGTTGGTGTTAAAGGTAACCAAAATGGTATTTCCTCCATCAGTTCGCTGGCCAAAGGTACACTCAGAACCAAACTTTACCTTCTGCTGGAAGTTTTTAATCTATTTAAATTAACATACCATGATGAAGGATCATAATATGTAAAAAAAAAAACCTCATAGTATTGAGACATGACTGGTTTATATATTCTACACATTAATATGGCATCATTTAATTTCAATTAAAAATGAAAAGACAAGTACAGGCAATATATCAAACTTTATGTAGAAGAAATTATTTCACATATTTTTGTGGACTTTTGAGTTCCATTTAACAATGTGATTTACTTATATCTTAGTACTCCAGAATCTGCTTTGCTGGAGAAAAATTTACAAATGGATTAGTCACAATATTCATTGGTAATGTTCATGACTTTTCTTCTTTATATAGCCTCCTAATAGAGTAAAAATCAATATTTAAATACAAACCCCATTGTATAAATAATACTTTTACCTTGAGACATCTGATACAACTTTTCTCTATTCAGTTAGTTAATTGTTTTTATAAAAATAGCACACATTTCTTTCTACAACTTTTTACTTTATGTATATAATTTTGGTCCCTAGACAAATTCTTAAGCTCTATATACTAGCAATATCATAAATAGTTTTAACCTCCAGAGTTTTCTTTTTGAAAGAAAAAAATCACAATTTCATATACATTGAAATTACTTTGATTTTTAATAGGAAATTTCATTTTCCCCAAACTAATTCCTTATGATTATGGTATCATAATGATACAGATACATTACATACATTAGAATAATGGTGATATTTTTTTATTTTTAGAAGCTAGAATTTTATTCAAGGTGAAGAAAATTCAGAAAAATCAGACAATTTATCACCCAAAACAAATGATATAAATACTTTTTCCTTGGTTCATCTCACTATAAACACAGAAAATGACACAAAAGAAAGCAAATAGTATCCTCAGTGTGTTAAAAAATACAGTCTTAAGCTTGGAAAAAGTAAAGACAGGACATTCTGAATCACACACAGAAAGCAATCTTGATCTTAAATTGTGACACAAAAAGAAATATGTATTTTGCCTGTGTTTCTGACTGCTAATACAAAGTTATAAAAATACTTTGTAATTTCCGGAGTAGTAGAAAGGATAAGAACATCTTATAGTGAGCAACTAATGTTTTGGCATTTTGGGTGTAAAGACTGCATTGTGTTTAAAGAGCTTACCCTTGGCTGTTCCTGGATTATTTCAGAATGAACTCTGGTCACTGGAAAGACCAAGTCATGATTAGAAAATAGGAACGTTCAGCTTCATCTCCACCAGATCCTCTGGAGAATGAATGAAAAAGAAAATTTAGTTAACAGTCGATGCATGTGATAAACTGTGAATAAAAATCCTTGAACTATGGCGTTCCAATAGTTTTCACATCCACATACCAGGAGAATAGTGAAACTCAGTCTCACTGGAAGAAACTTTTGCAATTTGAATCCTTCCAGATCTTACCTCATGAAAATCTTTATCTGAATATTATTTATACCTTTTTATAAAAGCTTTTATAAAATATAAGTGATTGTGGTAAGTGCATTTTATTCCTTGAATTCTGTGAGTTGATAGGCCAGTTGTAGGAACCAGAATCATGGGCAAACTGGGCTTGTAGCCTGTCATAGTCAGAAAAAAGTGTCGTGCTATTATCTGTTTGTTTCTTTTTTGGAAGAATTCTTTTGGTTTATGTCTTGTACTCTGAGTAACTATTTTGAAGATAATGGTACACAAAGTAATAACTGTTGTTATTCTATCATTTTAGTTATAAAATTCCATTTTATTCTTTTCTTAAAAAAGACTTTTTTATTGACATCTGAAGTGGTGAAATGACAACTCTTGGAACCAGGAGTAGTTGTAAGTTTTTGTTTCACAGTGGTTTAAATTATAGGACATCCTGTTGGTGTTCACAGGAAACTGAGAATCCCCAGTGTGGAAAACCTCCACTCCTCAATCATACATGTTGCAGGGAGAGAAATGATTTGACTTTTAGTAGTGGGTAAGTGACATTATCTTGTTTATTTTTGTGTTCTAGAATGGCCCCTGTATTATGAATACACATGGTTTAAAAATAGAAAAGGTGGAATAGTGGAGGTAAGCCAAAATTTTGATCCCTGGGTGGCTACCTTGTCAGCTATGGTATGAAATTTAAGCTGAACTGTGATAACTTATCAGTGCAATTTAGAAATCATGGTCAGCCCAATTCTCAACAAGTTGGTTCTTTATAACTCAAGGAAATTCAAAATAGTAAGAAACATGCTAAACATGCAATCCTTCAGGTATTTTCTCTGTAATAACTAAAATGGGCAAAATGTGCTGGGAAAGGTCTTGGTGGTGAGCCAATATTTAATTTCTGTTAGAAATTCAACTACTAGCTTCAACTCACCTTCTACGTCTTAGTAAAAGTGGCTCTTGAAAAGAAAATTATGCTGTGACAACAAATACATCTCTGGTCACCAAGAAAGTGTAAAATATAAGTGTTTTAGAAAATAGCAGAAGAAAAAAATTCCATATGCACTACCATCCTAAAACTGACATAAAACATAATCAATTTATGAACAACTTTATTAATTACATGTCATTCATTGAAGAAAAACAGCATTTTCATTTGTTTGTTTTGAGAATGTTCATGTAAAGTGGTTGGAAAAGATCAGTGACACACCTGAAAGAAGTAAAATACACATACAAGAAAACCTGGTACCTAAAATATATGAGAAATTCTCAACATTGACCAATGGCAAGAATCAAACTGTAACATGAAAAAATATATAAACTGACATTTCACTGAATAGGCTCAAATGATAGAAAAGAAGCAAATGAGAACATATACAACATCATTTTCCATTAAGTAAATTTAAATTAAGAAATACTTTTCTATCAGAATGATTAAAATAACATATATGCAAGTGTACATTACATATAAACTACTATGTAGAATTAGAATTGCTTGTTAATTAAAAGTAGTGACAGTACCAAATTTAGGACTTTGTAAGAGAAACTGACTCCATACATTTGTGTGTGTGTGTGTGTGTGTGTGTAACAGTATTCAGATAATGTGGAAGGTAATTTGGTAATTTTTTAGTGGACTAAATGTACAGTCACCTTTGGACCTAGTAATAGCAATTTTGGACAGTTATGCCAGAAAAATATGCATTAAATTGATAGATGGTGTATTTGCAACAGCAAAGAATTGGAATTAGTACAGAGATCCTTAAAAAAAGAGGAACACTGAAGTAGTCAGTGTTACCTCTATATATTGGAAACATTGCTCAACAAGGAGCACATACATGTATATATGCTTAGTAAGATTTCATGCTTATGGCTAGCAGTATTATGTATTAAGAATCAAATTGACAGCCAATGAGGTGAATTTTTAATGGAGAAAATACTAGCTAAATATAATGAATAATAGAGGAATAGGGTAAGTGCTGATCATAAACACTAGTTGTTACTGTTTGTGTCTAGACATACCCCCAAGGCCCCATGTGATCACAGGCTGGGTTTTTCAGAGGTGGCAGGACATATAACATGTGATGCTTGGCTTAAGTGTGTGGTGCTGGATTAAGAGTGTGTGACTACTAAATTAATCTACTGATGGTTTCGGCTTAGTTCTGAGTGCGGATAAGGAGAAGGTTTATCCTGGGTGTGTATGACACCATACAAAGGGAAGGTAGACTAGATGGATATAAACGGGCAGAAAAAAGGCAAGTCAGGGTATTTCTTCACTACTTTGCTATTTGCTGTCTTCTCAACACGAACTCGTTTCTCCTCTGTGATGCCCCTCTGCTACATCACCCTGCCTTCCTGACCACAGACTGTGGATTGAAATGTCTACAAACAGTCCACCAAAATAAACCTTTTCTCCTCTAACTTTGAGTTAGGGGTTATTTTGTCTCAGCAATAGGAAAAGTGACTGAGACCAGTTAAGTCAGTCCAGCAGTCAGCAAGTTTTGCTTCTACTGTTGGTTAAAGTTGAGTTTCTGGGACTCATTAATCAAGTGCTTGACAATCCAGAATCAGTAAAAATTTTGAAATCTTTAGAGCAGCTAAAGAAAAGTAAAAGTGAATGGTCTAAAGCAGGTTTATAAGAGGAATACTTGTCTAAAATAATGTCAAAAAAAAGCTTAGTTGAGTTTAAGAAAGAAGATAAATGAAAGCTTGTTATTAACAATTAATCATTAATAACTTCTGAAAATTAGATTGATTGTGATCATAAGACTCTTTGCCTTGTAGCAATCAATTTAGTAGTGTACCAGAAGTGAAAGAAGATATATTCCCATAGAGTGGCTGTGAATAGGTGCAGGAAACGGTTGACTATATACAGGATAATTAGGTCTACCAGTCAATTTCTAAATTTAATTTTATATTTTCTGTATTTATATTTAAATCATGTTGGTAGTGTATATATACAAACTTTAAAAAGTTCAGTGAAGTTGAGAACTTTGGAACTACAGTGACAGTAACCGGGTTTAATTTGGAAGAGGAGAAGACGTCTATAACAATGAAATAAAAAAGGTGAAGTTTGAGAATTGATAGAGAGGTGTAAAATTGTTACATAAAGTTAACAGTTCACTCTGACGCCTTCTGGATCCTCTGTGAAATCAGATATACACACTGTCAGTAAGAGGGTTATGGAAGGTGGACATAGAAAATAATGAGATTATCTTCTGTTTTAATGTGCAAAGGGAATATAGGGACAATATAAGTCAGTATAGATGAAGAATGTGCTGTCTATTTAAAAGTAATGCAAGTACGTCACAATCAGAATTCTATCTGTAATTTAAAAAATGTACTGGAAGCAAAAAGTTCTTGTAAATATCTCTCAGTTTCTAAGACAAAAAAAATTAGAAAAGTAGTAATTTATCTATGTACTAATCACTTCATAACTTACTTAGCTACCTGTATTTTATCTAGCTATAAAATATGGGTGCCAAGTTTTCTGCACACGATACATATATTCAGTCCATGAGACAACTGAATCAAGATGCTAATTACCAACATCATTTAATCTGAATGTTACAGCTAGAGTGTAGCTCAGTGTTAGAGAAATTATCTAGCATGCACGTGGTTCTGGGTTTAATCCCAGAACTGCAAAACAAACAACAGAGTATTTTGAGCTAAATAAGGCAAAGATTGGAAAAATTTTCCTATCTGCTTAGACAAATGTCTTGATAAAGACAGTGGATTTGGAAGTGGCACTTCTCTGCTAGACATGAAACAGAGAGAAAAGTTTAAGGGTCTGAATGTGGATGTTCCTTGTGATGTCACAGTTGTGTAACTACCTTTTGGTTAAGATCTTCCTTGCTTCTTTGGATGCCCTTAGATTGAGAAGTGGAACCCTCACAGTCCTGCTGGGGAAAAAGTCAGGCAAACACTTAGAATGCCAAGATTTACTGGCCCTGTCATCTTTCACTGCTAGTACAAAACACCTCTCAAAACAGCCTATAAGAGGAAGAGTTCATTTTAGCTCCAAGTCTTGGAGCATTCAGTCTATGATATACTGGCTCCAAGACAGAAATGCATGATGAGAGACCCTTTTAGAGGGAATGTGCTTAGTTCATAGAACCCAGGAAGCAGACAGAGAAGGCAAGAAGCTAGAGTAAGGGTTGGAGAATGAAAATACAGCCTCTCAGGCCGCACTGTCAGTGGTCCACATTTGCCAACCAGGCTCCACATCCTAAAAGCACATCACTGGGTTACCCCGCTGAAGAGTGTGATTTGTTGTCTTCCCAAGAGCCCTACTTCTAATCACATGAGATTTCCGGAAGACAGTTTAGAGCTAAACCATAACAGCAGTGTGCCTGAAAACAAACCTCAAGCTTTGCCTTACTTGGGAAGTGCTAGGAAGGAGGCCAAGTTTCCGATACCCAGGAAGGACACGAAGATTGGCCAAAAGAGAATGCAGCAGCTCTTCAACCATCTCACGGGTGTCTCAGAGCAAATAGTACATACTGTTAGGATTCAAAGAGCAAAACTACCACTCTAGGTAAATCACGTGGAAAGATTCAGAAACAGGATCTCAGCAGCAGTCACATGTCAGAAAAACCATTGTGTACAAAGGTCAACCTACAAATGAAAATCACTTGTCACCCTAAGTGCAAAAGCCAACCAGGCGTGTACTAAATGTGGAGATCAAACAGGTAGATGAAAGAGAAAAGAAACACACTAACACATAAATTAAATTAAGACACAGCATGATCGCTAAAGTACATAATGTGACAGGATGTATTTAGAAATGCCTAGATTAAAATTTCTATCATTACTTTGGAGGTACTTTTATCCTTTTTGAAAATACATTGTATGGGACTAAATTCAGGCTGCAGCAGGTTGAGGAATAAAGATCACAAGAAAAGGAGTCATGTTTTAGATAATTTCAGATAATTCATTTATTAATCCAGGCAGCATCCTGTGGTGTCATTATTGTAATTCTAAAGATGAGGAAATGTCAGCTCCCTGAGTTCAGCCAGCTTTAAACTATGTAGCTTTTTGCTTAAGGTATCAAATTTAAACTCCTTACTTCCCGAATGAAATGCATACATATTTATTGAATAATACATGCATTAAATTACATTTTATTTATTAATTTTATAAAATTATTGCAATTACTTGTTGGTTAATTATCATTCATAAAGTTGAGTTGGCCTCAATTTTCTTTCTAACATGAAATAGTTTTCCTAGTGATTCACATTTATAAAATGCAGTTCATGATCAACTCTTTGATTATCTTTCTAACCTAAAATTACATAACTTGTCCAAATTTATTGTGTGCTACATTAATGGTAAAATTTGGCATAATTATTTTAAACTTTAACTCAGCAATTTTTCTACTGAGAAAAACACAAATTTTTCCCTTTATGAAAACTCATAATACTTTGTTTTTCATTGTCACAAGATCCCAAGTCTCCAAAGATTTCTTCTCTGAAGATAATTTTGTCACTCTTGTGAAGTAAGAAATTTATCCTCTGATTTTCCATAAATCTGTTACTATAGACTTGTCTTATTTGATGAATTTAAATTCATATGTCTGTTCTCCATTATAATGTTCAGAGGCATGTCCATGTTATTTAGCATGACTAGTACTACTTATAAGTGATGAATTTTATTTGATCAATTAATAGCTTGTTGCATGATTAAAGGAAATGGGTCAGTGTTTTGAGGAGTCATTTATTGTTGTGCTAAAAGAATAAGCACTCATAACACCAAATCTATTTTAATATATTATTGTTGTCTACTCTGCTGAGGTGATCTGTTATCTTGACCAACTCTATATGTTTTACCCAAATTCACTCTATATATTGATCATTGTTTATACTTAAAAAATTCTAACTTGAGACCATAATGCTGAGTGAAAAAAATCAGGCACAGGAGGTTAAATGTTACATAGTGTGTCTGGCATGAGAAACTCAAAATATAAATACTTTAAAGAGAAATTTAAAAGATAGATAACAGGAAAGACATAAATTTTGTGGAGATGGGAAGAGGATCTGAGGGTAGAAGGAGGGGGAGAAGGGGAATTAAAAATGATCAAGATGAGATTCATACATATATGAGTTCCAAAAACAACTGCATTTATTACATGTCATAAATATATATTAATTAAAATGAATTAAGAAAATAAATCTGCCTTCATAAGGAGAAATATTCAGAAATCTTTCTCTTTTGGTGCTGGTGGTCAGGTTGGCAGGCATCTATTCCTCAGCTTTACTGCTGCACTCAGACCTCTTGTGAAGCTCAAGATAGTCAAAAGACCAAGTGTGACCTACACATAAAACTAAGCCTCAGTGTGACCTACACATAAAACTAAGCCTCGCTGGAGGACTGACAGCAGAATTAGAGAAGATTCCAGTGATAGATTTTGATGCCGAACTTTGGTTATGGGAGCAACAGTCACAGCAGCAGCAGCAGCAGCAGGACATACTACACAATGGCTTCCAGTGTTCCTGGTCCACAATAGCAAAGAGCTAGAAGTGATACTAATGTGCAAAGAAAAGAAAGCAAAGCAACACACACACACACACACACACACACAAACTGCATTGTGTAGACATTGTTGCTACTTCTGTTTGGCTTTTTGTTTCTTTATACAGATTATTTAAACTGCCAAACATACTCTCATGAACTGTATTTCTCACTCAGAGAAAGTTGTATTATTTTCAATTTGAAATTATGAAAAACAAAAAGAAAACTCTGCTATAAAGTCCATATTTCATCATAGAAAGTTTTTTTGGATATAATTATGTTACAGTGAAGTAAAATCTTAAAAAACTCTTAAATTCTTGGCCCATATGCTACACTAAAAAATCAGCTTACTTGGGACAACCTACTTTGTTTTGAGCTTTTGGTTTTATAATGTAATGAGTTATAGATTTGTGTTGCATATAGAACTTACTTTAAATAAATGGCCAGCAGCTCTAAGAGGGTTGAGTAATTGACTCCCTAAACAAACAAACAAAGAACTAATCCATTTGTCATTGGCTTAGACTAAACAGAAAGATAGAGTCCTGAAAAGAATGTGAAGAAATATGTTAAAACTGAGTCAATCTGTAAGTTTGAATAAGATAAATGCTCAGGTGAGTTTTGCGCCTGTTTTCAATATATATGTAAAATGCACAATGAAAATTCCATTTCTTACCAACTAGGACTCCAAAAGCTGTAAGAGATCCTTAAACACCAGTACAAAAGAAGTAAATATAACAAATATTAATTTTTAGATGACAAAATCAAAATTTCACATACAGTTTTAGTAACATATCTGTATCTATATTTAATTATTGTATGAATAAAATTTTGTAACTCTCTACCATACAAATTTTAGACACAGTTTACTTAAGCAAATATTAATTGGGGACTTACTGTATATTATAAAGGCATAGATGAACTACATTTGTAAAATCAGTGACAATTTACTATGTACTTCAATCCATGTACTGATCAGAAAACTTCACCTATGTTAACAAAATTAGTGCTCATGGTACCACTGTAATTGAGATTTTAAAAATTTACGACTTGTGTGCAGTTCCACAGACAGTAGATTTTGTTGTGTTTTCCAAAGGAACAGACTCGATTTGTACTTAGCTGATTTCCAAAACTTATCTCTTTTTTTGTTTGTATATTAATTTTTCTTTAATTGTTCAAAAAATGTGAAATATTTCAACAAACATTATTTTGATTTTAATATTTATGTAATTTTTAAACACTATGTATTCAATAATAAATTACAATGTATTGTCATAAAAATAGATGTATATATGTTTTTGAATATTAATCCTTACATACATGCATGATCTATTCAGTTGCACACATAGTGTTTGCTCTTCATCTGTATTTGTAGATGTTTGGAATACCTCTATTAACTCAAACACTGTGGATCATTTTTAAACCCATGCCTCATATTCCAAGATAAAATAAATCAATTAAAAATTTACAAAGACAGTGTTTTTATGACCTAATCTTTGAAAAAGTACTTAATAAGATCAATATCTGACTTATATCTGAGATATTAGACCTAAAATAAATTTATGATATGATAACAATCAAATTTTAACTATAATGATACTCAAAAATTTTGTTTTGCTGAGTTTTATATGGTTCTAATATGTTCTTCGAATTTATTCCATAATATAAAAAGACGAAGATTTGATGGAATATACACACACACTCATTCACACACATAGATATCAGAATATATATATATATAGATGAATAAATATACACACTCATCTATACATCTATATATAGATATATGTCAGATTATTATATAGGAGCCTTCTATTTACTCTTTTTAGCTGTTTTTTGTTCTTCAAGAGATGAAGGGCAGATTTTCCTAACTCTAATCTCCTGGTACTTGCCTGATGTAATCCAACTTCTTTGAAGACAGAGCCCCTATGGACTCACATTTCTCTCTGTTCTCTCTCCTCTTTGTCTCTCTCCCTCTTCCTCTCTGTTTCTCTCTCCCTGTCTCTCCCACTCCCTCCCTTTCTCCTTCTCCTCTGTCTCTCTCTTTCTCCCTCTTCTCTCTTTTCCCCCTCAAATATTATCAAACAAACAAACAAACACTATATTTTTCACTCTACCAAAAATGGAAATAGTGAAAACATGTTGATGATACATTTCCTTCTTCCAGTGAAAGATATTATTATCTGGTTCCTTCTGACTTAATGTTGATGTACTAATAGGCATGAAAATGGAAACTCAGAAATCTCTTTTAAGAACAAACTGATGGGCAAGCCTACACTTTTTACAATGTCATTCTTTATAATGGAATGTAAATACTTCTCAGGAGAGATAAATGTATCCTTCTGTACTCACACAGCCTCCTACATTACCTCTCTGTGTCCACATTCTATTGATACTTTATTCTAACGCTTTTCATGAAGTGAAAATTTTAGAGACTTGGTTAAAGAGACAACAAATTGAAAAAAATTATCTATAGGTACACATATTGCAAAAATATATCTAAATTACATTGAAAATTATGTATTTTGTGTGTAGTCTTATATAAACAAATTCACATTATTTCAATAACTGTCTTTAGTAATACCATGTTTTTATAATTTCTAAACTTCTTGCTTTAATTTGTCAATGAAGTGAATAAAACTAAAACACAAGATATCTCTCTATATATTGAAGCATAAAAATTTTTCAGAATTTTATGAATTTTTGTTCATGGCATTATTTAAAAACAAATCCATATTGTGTTAAATATATTTTTTAGAATAGCTAATATTATAATAATAATTATTAAGTCATAATTGTTATAAAAAATCCCATTATTACTTACAATGTTTATTGCTTTTCAAATTGATCTTTTTGAAAAAAGAAAATGATGTGCTGGGGAACCTATTTCCCATAGAAACAGACATGCAATTTAAGCAGCAGTAACAACTATCATCAATAGCAGAGAAGTAAAATATGAAAAGATACGTGATTAAAGGATGAAAAATTGAACACTAAGTTTTCCATTGTTAAATTTATAACAATGGTTTAAAAGTTCAATTAGAAAAATAGTGCATAGCATTAATTTAGAATGAAAGTTGTTAGCTATCTAAGTGAAGAGGATATTCTTTGTTATTGACACAACTCAGTTTTAAATGGAAATTTAGAAATTTCTTTTGCTGAAGGAAATGTTTCATATTCATTGTCAGCCTTACTGGACATGAATTTGCATGTTTATGTCTGAACAAGTCACACTTGTCAACTTTGTGTCTTTCTTGATATGTATTCTGCCATATAAATAAGAAAATATTTTAAAACCTACTGTTATAAAACTATTGGTACTTTAAACTTCTAATGTATATCATAGGCTCTATAACTATTTCACAGATGAAGTGCTCACATTTTATTCATCACAAGTTCTCATCAAAAATAGTTATTTCACATCCTGCCTTACTTCGGGGTCATGGAGGAAACTTCATGGAACCTGGAAAATGACCATCTCTCCAGAAGACCTTACTATATTTTCCATTTTGAAAAATCTTTTGCGTATGCTTTTACTACCAGCTCTCAGTTTGAAACGCAGATTCTACTTAATGTTGAAGACATTGTAAATTTACTTAACATCTTGAGCCTCGGTTTCTTCCTTTTCTAATTGTTTAGGTCACATATTATTTATTTTATACTGTGATCCCAAATTGAAATTTAATAAGCAAATAATCCAAACCCGGTGTTCCACATAAAAAGCATTGTTTATGTAGATTTAGTATATTTCCACATGTGATTTCATATCTAACTTGATGATTCTGTGATTCATTTCAGAAATACTTTTTCATGTTAAAAATTTTAGAATGATATTTGAAACAATAATTGGAACTTTATTTTTTCTGTAAGATATTTTATGTGCAATATTTGTACCATATTTCTACAAAGGTTTACTTTTTATATGCATAGAATGTGACAAAATTGTAGAAATAATATGTTCTCAGTATGACTGTAAAAATAACAACACTCTTGATATCCATAAAATGAAAAGGAAACATGAAAATAAAATAAAGTCCCTTCAAACATATTTCAAAGAGTAAAACATTGCTAAATTCACTCCACCAATGTAACATAATATTACAGTTGCCTTTATTTTCTCTTAATATGACACTGTTAATATTTGAAAAACATCAATAGTGATGTCAATAATAATTGCCCTTAAGAGAAGGTATTAAATCTTTAAATATGACATTTTCCACTAACTAAAATTAAATTCAGAAGTAAATATTATAAAATTAGAATTGTTGGAAAATTTCTCAAAATTGCAAGTTCTAGTATAAAAATAAGAATATAGAAAATTTTGATTGATTAAGCCTAGTGTCATTACAGTCCAGTAAGGTCTTACTGACTGAACTTTTTTTAAATTTATTTATTTCTCTTTCTGCCTATGAACTTTTAATATGTGAGAATGCAGCTTGAAAATAAAAATATATCTTTCATATATCTTGTGCTTTTGAAACTGCCTTTTTTAACCAGCTGAAATTCAAAACTTATTTAAAAATACCATACTTCAAAATTAACAATATTCCTAAAAACATGAAAAGTTGATTATTCTCTATCATAGACTGAAAAATGTCTTCACAGCTATACCTATTCGGGTTAAATAGGAATCCTTTCCTTTGTGCTCAATAATCACGCTGAATAAGAATGAAGGGAAAACAGTCTTGTGCTACTGTCTGTCAGTAATCTCTGAATTTTTCTATCATTTTATTAAACAGAAAGAAAAAGAAAGGACCTGAATTTTTCAGCACTGGACACAAAATAGCCACATTCAAAAATGCACAATGAAATAACATTTAGCTTTCTATCAGTCTGATGAATGATATCATATTCATCTTGTTTAAAGAATAACTTCAGAGTAATTGTTAATCAGCTAGCAGTATATATAATCTAGTAATATAGTATCACCTAGTAATATACTTGTGAACAATGAATTCCAAATTTTATTTTTTTAGTTTCTTGCTAAAATTATTTTAGATTTGATAGCCTATGCTTAGTAAAATTCAGCCATAATTAGTGATTTCTGGCAATGTTGAGTAATACGTCATGTTTTCTTCGATCTTTCCATCAGAATAGCGAGAATTTTAATATTTTATAGGTGAATACATAGCAAAATATAATTTTTTGTTGATAAGGTATTGGCACAAATATGTTACAGTTACAAATACCTACACTTCAAAATTCTGAATTAAATAAGTTAACAAATAATGTTGATTTTTTTGAGCTATTTTAAAATATGATAGTAAATCACACAGATTCAGAATTTGAGATGGTCTTCCTGCATTTTTTAAACGGTGAGTCTTAATAGATTTTTCAAGTGAGAAAACATGTCTGCATCTTCAATAAATAAGCTCTTGTACTTGAAAATCAAACTGTACCTTGTTTCACTATTTTATTTTAAAGCCATAGAGGAATATTTTTGGAAAACAAGTCAAGATAAAAGCAAATCTTTCAGGTCATACAGAATATGAAAGGAGAAATTTGGACGAGCATGTCAACATACAGGAGACAGATGTATATTGTGAAGGATGAAGGCTTTCCAATAATTAAAAACACGGAGGTCTCGGGAGGTGGCTCAGTGTTAAAGTTCTTGCCTTGCATGTGTAAGGCCTTGGGTTTGATCCCCAGCATCGCCACCAACCCCACAATAAAAATTCAGGGGCAGACCTTACATATGTTATTGTTGAGACTGTCATTTTCCTTGTTTTATTTCAGAGTTTGTACTGAAGACCTTTGAAGAAATCTGCCCATCTTATTATGAAAGTGGTGTCAGAAATACTAAGCTGAAGCCCGTCTGTGAGCTGAAGGAGGGTCTGCTACAAGTAGTGCACAACAGTTCGGCAGTGCTTCCTGATATGCCACAGCTGCTCTCCACCCTCAGATAGTGCAGCTTAAGCAATTGATTTACGGCAGCAACACGTCTGTCAAATTTTACATTCAGTCCAAAAGTCCATGTTTCCTTATAATTGACTTGAATTTATTTATAATTATGCTAAAGTAGAAAAGCACAAGTCTGCTTTGAGGGAAATACGATGCCTTATTATTTTCTTAAATGTATGTTTTTTCTTTGACACCTAACTTACAAGAAAGCCTAGAATGAAAATCTTTTATTTTTTTAAACAATCCATAGTTTGACGATTCCATCCCAAATTTGATTCATGGGAAGATGTAGATGTCAAAATCAAGATTTTTTTTTAAAATCTCAGAATGGAAACTATTAAACATTCTTAGAGAGGAAACAGAGCCTTCTTCAGCCAGTGTGATCATGCCAAATTAAACACTTTACTTTGGGAGAGAAGCTAACGGAATGGTGACTGTTGAAGTGGCACTTGGCCAGCTAGATTGGCTGAAGCTCTAATAAATGTCATAGCCAACTTGTGCTCAGATCACATATGTCAAGAGATATCACCATAATTTTAGTTGTTTGGTTCTCCATTGCTACTGGAAAATTTAATTCAAACGTTCTCACTCTCTGACTATTCATTTTAAACCAATATAACAACTGCCAGAGATACATTCCACAGGGTCCCTTTAAGGAAGCATCGTTAAACAGAAATAATTAAATACTTTCAGCATTATACTACTTACTTTCTTACTTGACTGCTTGCTGATATATTAGGAATTGAGTGCTAAGGTAATTGTGATCATATTTCAAATGAAATGGTTTATTTGGAATCATGAACTAATTCAATTAAAAAGTTTATTTCAAATATATGTTTTCTTTGCCTGGGGTGCATTTGTCATCTTGAACCCTGATTTAGTAAAGAGAGGTAATAAATATCTAGGACCTCAAGGACTGTTATGCTTGGTGTATTTATAAAGCTCTAAATCTCAAACGTTTATCTTGTAATATTGCCAATATAATTAAAATTACCTATAATACCAATATTTAAAAGTGCTTCTTTTAGTAGAGGAAAAACAAATGAGTTGTCATGATTAGAAACAATAGATTACATGCATAGTCATATGTTTATATATGTGTGTATATTGTATAGTTATCTTATTTATTCACATACAGTATTTGTTTTAATGAGACCTTGCTCAAATTTATGTGTACTACAAATAATAATATTAACTTTAATTGTCATTATGGTATTTTAGCGCAGTTTTATATAGGAAATGGAACTTAATATTTGTCTAGTGAACAGGAAGATGAAAACATTAAAGAGAAAAATTTAATTAGGTCAGATAAGAAAATGCATGAATTAATCAATACATAGACTAGAATACATTTCTGTTTGACTCATGATTTTTCTATATGGTACCATGTTAATTCCATCCCATTTTCTGTAAGTTAAATATGAGTTTACTAATCACATTTCATAAATTTCTTTTTAACATATTTTATGACCTTGGTGCTCTGAAAGATGGACCCTAGAATAACTGAACAGATCACAAGTGTATCAGTATAATCATGTAACAAGAAAAAGGGGGAAAGGTGACTTAAACCTATCTTAACAGATAGATGATTTAAAGTCTAAGAGCCAATTAAGTGTAAAAATTCTTAACGTCAACCATTTTAAGACTTTCAGTGTTTCCAGGAAAGGTGGCAGGTCTGATTCACTGAAGAAAAATATAGTAATAATGTGCAAATTTTATGTATGTATGTATGTGTGTGTGTGTGTTTCATAATATTCATTTACTCTCAGTAGGAGACTACAGTTATTCTTTTTAGCACTTAATTGTTAAAAGGAAAAGAATACATGAAGGTTAAAAATTTTCATAGTTTCACGACCTGATCATATAACAACATCAGAAGATCAGTCATATAATCCTAATCACTATTTTCTCTCTTAAAGAGAGAGTCCAAGATATTAATAGAACCCTACTAATAGTGCTATTAATAGTGTAGCTCACAATGGCCGAGATGTGCTCACAACTGCAAACTGATGCTATTTCCCAGTCTTCCAGCATGTATTTGGGATACATGTATTTAACATCTCAAAAAAATGAACTGATTATGGAGTTATGGGTTAAGATTAACAGCATGAAGAAAGCCAAATGCATTTCCCTTCATTTCCACACCCCAGCCAAGAAAGTAAAATTTACTGCCTAGTCTTTAAAGACGTTGCAAAGATTAATGACATTCTCAATGATTTAAAGACAGAGGAGTGAGAATCTTTTTATTCTCTAATTCATGTAACTGTAGAAGCCTCCGAGAGAAATGAATTATGACATTTGTCTTAAGCAAATGGTACCCTGGTACCTGATTTGTAACATATGAGGTATCCTGACTAACAGAGCTCAACTGAATCTCTGACACTTGGGATTTCAGCTCCTTATCTACCAAATGTATTTTTCCCTTTTCTCTTTTCTTCTTTTTCTTTCCTGCCTTCTTTCCTTCCTTCCCACACTGATTTAAAGATTCCATTTTTTTTTTCCTATATTGGGCATTCATGGCTTCCATCATTTTCTTTTTTTTTTAATTTTATTTTAAAGGTAGTAAGACTACAACAGAACAAGACACAGGACAAAGCCAATAGAGACAGTGCAGTGAAATTGGTATAGAATTTCACAGCAGGATACTGGGATAGCAGTAATAGGTACTATAGTATATCTCGTTAGCTTTACAATTGTTGTCCAGTCAATTAGGTATAGTGAAATCAAACCAAAAAAGAACATTATAAAACCAACTGAAAGAGAATATTGAATAGAGCAAAACAATCATAACAAAACATAACAGTGAAAACAACCTTTATCTTCAAACAGAAGACAGAAGGAGATCCCCCATATTTGCTATATTGCATACAGTCATCCTCCCAAAAGACGCTCAGACCTCTGTCCCCAGCTGCTAACGGGGGTGTGTGTTTGAGTCTCAGCACGTGCGCCAGTAGGCTCATGGGAGCCGCTGACAGGCTCTTCTCCTGGCCCACACCAGGGGCGCTTACCAAGAGGGCGGGCAAATTGCTTTCTAGTGCAGCCACCTAAGTTTCACCATGGCCGAATCTCAGGAGCCGCTCTTCCATCCTTTTCTCGTCTTTTTGTTTTAACCTGTATTTGCTGTAGAGCCACTAAGCATAGTTTTCATTATACACACCATCTCTGTAGTTATCTGAGAAATTATTTCTGATTCGCTTTTTTTAT
This sequence comes from Hydrochoerus hydrochaeris, assembly GCA_004027455.1. Classification (NCBI taxonomy): domain Eukaryota; kingdom Metazoa; phylum Chordata; class Mammalia; order Rodentia; family Hydrochaeridae; genus Hydrochoerus; species Hydrochoerus hydrochaeris. The sequence continues at coordinate 417,100 of PVLA01000165.1, read as the reverse complement.
AGAACCTCCTTCATTTGCTTTGTTATTACCAACTCAGAGAGGACATCTCTGGTTTATATTGTCCCACCTCAATGCTTCTGGATTTGCCTGTGGTGAAATGGAAGTACAGAGTTGCATATATCTTGTTTTAGCATCTTCTCATATTTCTTTCTTTATTTGTTTTTGGTTTAATTCTTGGGTTGATGCTTATAAATTGCCTATGGTGAGTTACTTTAGTGCCAGCATTTAGAACTCCTAGGAAATGATTACTTCTCAGAGGTGCCTTCCAGGTACACTTTGTTTTGGGGTTTTGAGTCTGTTGCGAGTTCCTGACTCTTCAGTTTGTTGGGGATGAGAAGCTGCTGCCTGCTTGTCCCAGACCCTGAGTTCTTGTCATTGGCCCGCAGTATTTTCTATGACCCTTAGGCCATCTCGGTCTTGGAATATCAGGAAAAACAGCTGATTAGAACACTTATATCATCTTTGTTACTGTGGTATAATCAGCAATAAGAGTACCATCAAGCACAGCCTAGAAAAATGACAAACTGAGGTAACCATTAAGTTTCTACTTTAACTATATGAACTAGATTTGTGGTTACATAACAAAATCTAAACCAAGGCATAAAATTATATGCAGTAAATAAATACTTAATATGTCAGTTATATAAAAAAATATAGAGAAGTAGAAGAAGAGTAAGAGATTAGAGACAAGGCTAGAGCACAAAAAGGAATCACTTAAACTTTGCAAAACTGGTGCCAAAGACAGGAATGAAAGAGAGAAGGAAGAAAGGAAAGGAAGAACAGAACAGAACAACAACCACAAAGAAGCTGGAAACCACATTCACACTTATATAAAAACAAAATCATACAATGGGGAAAAATACAAAGACAAAACAACTATAACCACAACAAAAAATAAACAAGAAAAAGAGAGAGAGAAAATAAAAATAGAAAAAAAGTCCACTCTTTTGTCACTGGTAGACAACATGTTGAGACAGAGTCCCTATCTGTATTGATTTATCCCAGCAAGCCGGTGATAGTTTTATGGTAGGTGTCTGAGTTTGAACTCAGCTGGGAGTCATTAGATGGACCCAGCAGCTGTTCTGAATTCTGAGCCCAGTTGGCCCCTCCAAGGTGTCTCCTGGCCAATCACTGTCTTCCGTGGAATGACTGAGCCTTCAGCACTCACCCCAGCTAGTGCAGTCCTTCACATGAACTACTCCCTTCTACTGCTACATCTCTCCGTGGAGGCCTCTGGGGTTGCCAGCAGTCACTGTGTGTCCATACGTTTGAACTGCTTCTCCCACACATTGAGTCCCACTCAGGAAGAAGTTTCTGCTAGCTACCACGTCCTTCTTAAAGTTTCTCTTTTCTCTCACAGTGGGCTTCAATTCATGCTTCTGATTCTTTCTTGGTCCTGGGACTCATTTCCCTCCTAATCTTCTTCACATGACTATATTCCAGTGTCTGGATGTTAACTATCAGAGAGGCTCTTTCTCTTCTGCTTAGAACTCCAGCAGAACTTACCAGAAGTAGCCCTGTCCTCACTGATTTAAGAACATATCACATTTAGAAATTTTTATGTGTGCAATCATATACAGAGTATTAGTTTCTTCAACATAATGATGTTTGTGCATATTTATTCATGCCACTAAGAAAGTGACACAAGCTTTTAGACGTTGGAAGGAACATCAGACACTGCATTAAATGCTCTGAACAATTAATGAGTGACTTAAAATTTCACTAATTAATTTTGGCTACATCCTAAAATTTGAGAGCTCTGTAGCATCTCCAGAGTATGGAACAGAAGCTAAGTGACACAGCCAAACAAACACAGCACAGAAATCACATGTTAAGTGACTGAAAAAGTCTAATAAGGTTATCACACCAGAGAAGACTGTGACTTCCACAACGAACTATTCATAACTTGGAAGGCATCTTCCTGTATTCTATCCACCTGAGAAGAAACTGACAGAAAAAAATATGATAAATGAAGACTTACTTTAAAAATGGGTTCAGCTGCAAACTCACTGAAGGACATCTTAGAAGAAGATTGTGAAACAAAAAAACCCCAATATTCAGACTGAAAATGGACATTCATTAATATGAAGGGAGACATAGAAAAAGTCCAGTATGTAACTTGACGCTAATAAAGAAGTGATAGTTGGAGCTTTTAATTAGAAATTTAGTAGGGGTAATATTTTAATTTTACTTTCAAAGGTATAGTGACAATTATGTTGATATGGGCATGGGAGATTCAGAGTGAAGCTCTTTATTCCTTAAAGTTCACCATAAAACTTTCATTTCTGAGGAGACATCAAGAAATCTAGAAGGTTGATATTTGTTTGTATGCAGAAATACTATTTTTGATATTCACCTTCCTGCACTATCAACCAGATAGCACCTCACTTCACTTAAAGTGCTTAAATTTATCTTCTATCCTGGAACCTCTTTTACAATGTCTGTAAGAATCTGTCTAATAGTAATAGGGTACAATGTGAAATTTTGAGGGGAAACATATATCTCACAACATATCCTTTAAGGGGAAACATGTATCTTACAAGGAATTTAATCTCACTTGGAATTTAACGGATAAATTATTCTGTCATCTTTCAGTGGAGTTAAATGTAGCATAATCCACATACCACCTTTTAATATCAGGTCAAGTTGTAGTTGCCCAAAATTATAAATATTTTAACATTTTCCTTTCTTGCAATTTCATAGTCACTGCTTACCAATTTTCTAGGATCATGTTATGGTTTATGTCTAAAAGTCCCCCAAAACATGGACTCACAGATGGGGCTTTGGGAAGATGATTGAATTATACAGGCATGATCAGATCAGAGGATTAGTGTGATGATCAGTTTATATGTAAGTGGGATGTTAGGGGATAAATCCTGGCTTGAGGAGTTGGGTCACCGGGTCTATCTTATACCTCTTCCCTGGATCTCTTCTGTCTGTCCACCATGTCATGACCTGTTTCTCTTCCACTATACCCCTTTTCTATGCCTCTCTGTCATGCCCCTCTGCCGTGAATCTGTCTGTGGACTGAAGTCTCCACAAACTGTGAGCCAAAATAAACCTTTCCTCATTAGAGTTGTAGATGTTGGATATTGTCTCCAAGCAATCACTATCACTTCTTTATACCAAGCCCTCAAAGTTTTAGAGTTTAGCTTATGGTTTCTTCCACATTTCAACTTTTGTGCTTTGTTCATGCTATAGAGACATTAAGTAGTTTTCATTTTACATTTTATTTTATGTTGTATATTTAGGTCAGAGGTTTGAATAATCCTTAAAGGTTTTCACCCTAGGTGTTTATTGCATCATATTGAATGTGCTGTGACAAGACAACATTCACTTTATCTTCTCAATAGCTTATAATTTAGTTTTTATTCTTAATTTTCAAATGGATATGAGAGTTATTAATTTGTTTTTAGTTGGAGAGAAGTGTTTTTAGTTGGAGAGTGTTTTTAGTTGGAGAGAAGAATATGAAATGTCTTATCTTTAAAATATTTGCATATACACACACATATATATATCTATACTAATTTTTCATACTTTCCAAAAAAAAAAACAATATTGCCTTCATGAATAGAAGAAGCAACTGATGTAGCCACCAACTGATGTCTCACCATTTGGGGATTTGTATACCCTGCATAGCTTTAATTTGTATTCCAAAGCTATACAAATAGAAAAAGCAATTCAGAAATATACCAACAATTCCTTAAACTGGGTAACACATCAGAAAGAGCATATTAGTCATGGTTGACAAGTTTAAATGAAAACAAATAAAGAACACAAACATTAACCTTATTTAAATAAGCTGTTTCTACTGCTACTGACTAGTTTGTGTTCACAATTTGATTGTGCACCCATTGCTAGGTTACACAGTTCTTTAAATAGGCACTTGAAAACATAGTACCTCCACCCTGAAATGAAAAAAGTTCTTATTTATTTTAGTAAAGAATGCATTAGATTTTCCTTCCTAAGAAAAGTTATGTATAAAATATAATACTGTTTAAATGCAGAACATTGTACAGCAAATCATTATAACTTGTTCATCTTCTATGATTGATATTTTCTACTCAATGAAGAGCAGGTCTCTATTTCTCTTTCCTTCAGTCCCTGGAAGCTTGCATATCATTTTTTACTTCAGTGAGGTTGACTACTCTGGATACCATGTAAAAGTGGAATCAGGTAGTATTGTGATTGGGTGACTTCTATTTTACTTAGGATAATGTCTTTGGATTTCACTCATGTTATTTCATAAAATAGGATTTTCTTTCTTTATGTCTGAATAATATCCAATTGCATACCTTTTCCATATAATGTTACCAAATGATGACATTGTGTACACTGTAAGGAAGGTTTTCATTTTTAAAAAAGGTTTATGCCTTAAAATTTTAATTTACAGTAGAATCAGTTCTACATTGCTGATAATAAAATAGCACCACTCTGCTCTTCACACTTCAGCTTAGATATTTTTAATTCTGAGATATTTGTAGGAAATACTTTTAAACCTATTTATACATGTTTACAGGAGTGAATAGCGTTTTGTGAATTCCTACATTGCATTTCAAAAGTGTTTTTTCAAACTTTGATTGCAGAGAATATTGGGTTTCTGCTAGGATATGATTGAATATGTTTGTATTTTTCTTATGAGCTACCTCTTAATGCACAGAATGTAAATATGTCATTTTTTCTGATTAATAATCATTTGTGACTATTGTGCAATTCAAGCACAGGCAAATTGCATTGTTCTTTTGTCAAAAATTTTAAAACATTAATGAGCATTAAGCATATTCAAAATTAGTGAGTTCCTTATCTTTATGGTATCTCAGCAAAACAGTAATGACTTCAAATTCCTGTACATAATTTATTATACAAACAGTGTTAATATTGTTTCAATTAATTCACAACTCTCTTAGCTTCTAACAGATTCAGATGAAGACCATTTTCATGAAGGACATCAGGCTTTTTCTGTTGCCATCTATGCAAGCAGTGGGCTGAATCTGATAAAAGTTAGTAGTCCTATTTCTGTGAGTTCCTTGCAGCTTGTTCTCAGTATCAGATACTTATAGTGCTGACATTTCCAAAGCACAGATGGTGCAGAGGAAGTCCTCACACGTCAGAAGAGGGTGGTTTTAAAATTTTTGTCACGGTTTTAGAGAGATACAATTTGAAAGAGACAAAACTTTTTCACTAAGCTCTCTATTTGTCGCTGAAAATTAGTTTCCTCCAAAACACTGACATCACAAGGATTTCACCTTTATTAGTTTACTAGTGACACCATATATTTTCTGTGACTTTATATATTTATATATTTTCTTGGACTTTTCACCTTTTTGATAAACAGTGAACATATTTCTTGCAGGGAAGTTTATGTTTTCTTCTTTATGGCTTAGATTTCATATGCCTCCCAAAAGCTTCAGAGATTGGAAATACAACTATGTGAAGGTGACTGGGTCATATCGGCTCTCACTTCTTTTGCAGATTATTCCCCTGTGAAATCATAACGTCATGGCACTATTGCAAGGTAACGGAAAGCAGGTTGCTGTTGGAGGTGGTGGGTCATGGGGGCATGACTTGGAAACTGTATCTTGTACGTGTTTCCTGCCTGTCTGGCTTTAACTCCTTTTTGCTTCCTAACTACCATGATGTGAGCAGCTTGGCTCCACCATGCCCTTCTGCAGTGAAGTTCTGCCTTTCTTCAGGCCCACAGCAATAGCACAAAGTTTACAACTGTGAACCAAAGTAAATCTCTACTCCTACAAGTATGGTTCCTCAAGTATTTTGTCAGCACAATTAAAAACTAAGAAAACAATTTCCATTTACTGATATTGTTGTAACTAGCTTTAATGAGTTTGAAGTACAGTACCACTTGGTACCTGATGGCACTAAAAGATTTTTAAATTCTATAATTTTTGGGTTATAGATTGGAGTTTTTTGGTACCAGGAATTGAGCTCATGACTTTGCATTTGCCAAGCAGGCACTTACACTGCTGAGGTAAATCCCCAGCTTGGATTTTTCTTACAGTAAATCAATTTTGATCTTCTGCTGTTTCTTTTTTCTCATCCTTCTACTTCTTCTTTGCCTTCTTCAGCCAACTAATTTTCCCAGTTTGCTATTGGACAGGTCAAAGGTACAAATTAATGATTATTGAGTGTTTAAATATGTTAACATGATTTAATTTCAGAAAGAGTGACTTTTTATGTAGCATACATTAGCTTAAAAAATAAAGTGCACATTAATAATTAAAATACTCTTTTTCTGTTGTGATATGCTTTTAAAATCACCAAAAACACTTCATTATTAGAAGGTGAAAATAGGACAGAAATAATAAAAATGTTTCTTTACAATATTTGATCTAATTATTTAGTTGATATAGGCAAATATATAATTTTATTTTTAAAAGATTAAATGTACATAGTGTTTATTTCTACATCAAGATTATTGCTACAAATAAGCAATGATACCATTTGATTCTTTTAAATTTTTAATCAGTTTTATGTAGCATTTTCACAATTTTTATCACAAATTTTTGAAAATAATTTGATTTATGTGTCTGAAAGAAGTATTCATTTTATAAATGCTCATAATACACACTATCAAATTTATATTTAATTTTAGGAAAAAACCTTTCAAAGTTCTGTAACAATCTTAAAATTAATGTATCATTTTTATCAGATACTTGTCTTAAAAACTTACAGCATTTGTAATTAGTTAGCTATCCTGTCGTTGAGACACAATACCAACAACTGTAACTTAAATAAGAAAGGTTTATTTTGGCACATGGTTATAGGGGATTCAGTCCATATCACCTGGGTCAAAATAAGATACATCATGATAGAAGCAGATCACAGTTAAAGTTGCTTAGTGCATGGCATCCTGAAAGCACAGCACAGGAACGTTGCCAGAGAGGAATGGTCCAGGGACATATACAATAGCCAAGGTCACATTTACATGGCTCTCCCAGATATACCACAAAGTAAGTTTTACTAATATTCTAAGTCTTTCTTAAGTCAGTCAAGTTGACATATCATGGTTATGATAGTTTAAGTGCATCAATTTGAGTTAGAACTGCCCAATAACTTGCATCAGCACAGTTCTAGGTGTAGAAAACCCACCCTATGGAGGGGTGCCTTCATAATGCTATAAAAGGGAAATGTAGAAGGATAAGCTTCTGTTTCTTTGGAGGAACTACAGTCTTCACTTTCACATTGGATATCATCTCCTATTTTCCAGCACAGACTTTTTGTCTCCTAACAAAACCCCTATAGTTTTTTTATCCCAGACTCTTTGGCCACCTGATACAGACTTGTGTGGCACACTGCAGTGGGCTTTGGCTAGGACCCTTTGGATCTCCAGTGTACAGACAGACTTTTTGCACTTTTCTACTCTGACTCTGTGGGTGACTATTGTAAGTCAATCTTGTAAATTCTTATATATTTGTATATCTTACATTAAATCTGTTTCTTTACTAAGGACTGACTGACACAAGAGTTACTAGTCACAAAGTTAAACTGATTTGGTGATTATTTCTCTTCTAATAAATAGTACTCATTTTCTAAGTAATTATAGATATTTAACTATCCATTTCTATCTTTGAATTAATGAAATATTTAAAAAATAATAGATCTTCACCTCAACAATTTCAAATATATAATGAAGGACATTTAGTTTCATAACCATTGTATGAAATTCAATATTTCAGACATAATCAGGTTTAACAGTTTGAGAATTTTACTCCAGATTCCATTAAATGCATGTTTTTTAATACAATTTGCAAATTTTTTTTCTGTAATGAAGTAACAAAACTGTATGTGTGTAAATATATATTTATATATGTGTAAGCAATCATTTTGATAATTACATTGATACTATACTAGTTAATTACTGGGAAATCCTGTGTATCAACAATGAGTGCCTTCTTTTTGGATAGGCAAGATGTCTTCAAATTTTTATAATGTTATAAAAGATTTTAAAAATTCTTTTTACACAAACACTTTATAACTTTTGACCCATACATAAAGAACAAATCCATACAGGAAGAATTGACAGATCAAATGAAATGCACATTTTAAATTTGGTAAAATTAATATCCAAAACAATTGCATAAAACTTATTCTAACACAAGTAATGACATTCTGGTAAATATCATCTTTTTCAAAAGTAAGATATATCAATAAGTTTCTTCTGTCTTTAGGAAATTTTAAAAATTTAACCATTAGTGTATTTTATTTACCTGAAAATAATGTATATTTTTGATATCTATTTTGAATTAATTTCTACTCTTTGGTATAGAAAATTTTACTTATTTGTAACATTTTTCAGTCAATGACCATTTCTAATATTGTTTTAAAAATTCTTTAGTGTGGGAGTATTGAATCCATGACTTCACAGATGAGACTGATAAACAATTTTATTTCACTTTTATCCTGGGATTTTGTGCATACAGTTGTATTTATGATTCTTGACAATTTTGTCTTTATTCTCTGTATTTCAACATGAATATTTACTTAATTCATTATTTAAATTACACAGTCTTAAAAATGTTAAAATATGAATTTTCCACTTACTGCCTCTATAATACTTCCTATGATAAAACTCTATTAATTTTTAATTTTAAGAAGCAAATTAGCATCCTGTTTATAATTTTCTTTGTTCCCAAGCAATCAAATTCATATGTAAGTTTTAGAGTTCTTAAGTCTAAAATCATTACAGAAAATAAATGAATAGAATATAATGCGATCTGTAGTTTATCTTTTTAAGTTAACACCAAACTGTATGCTAAAAATCACAAAATCAGTGACATCGTAATTGAAGATTTAAAATATCCTTACATTAGAAGAAATTTTCATCATATTTGCTGTCCTTAAAGTACATCGAATATGATGGACTAATTTATGTCTTCTTTCCAGATTATTTTTACAATAGCTTTTTCACCTTTGTTTAATATTTTATGGTTGTAAATTAAGTCATTATATTGAACCATATGTATTTTGCTACATTACAGACAAAAATATCTGTCAAATTGAAAATACATAAAATCATATATTCAAATAAAACAGGATTAGAGATAGTTAAGGAACATGTTTGGACTAGCCCTTGTGAAGAAATCTCAAGCAATGTCTCTTAGCTCAGAAAAGGTTAATAAATTCAGATGTAAAAGTACTAGAAAGGACAACCAAAGGAATTATCTTTTGAGACGTTCTTGGAGCCCAGGTAATGGTCTAGAAAATATAGGAACATAATTGATTTTTTAGAAGGAACTAATGAATTGAAAGAAAAGTTGTCAGCACAAGTTTTGGAAACATAGTTGCAAACTAATGTAATAAATCACTTTTAATAGAGTAATTGATAAGGATGACAAGGACAATGTGCCAGTAATAATATAACAAAGTTAAACTCAAGCTGTGTGCAACTTCAATAGACACTGTATTATGTGGATTGCTCAAAAAGAACTACAATGGTTGAAGTTATGAAAAACTTATTCTAAATCTAAGAATAAAATTCTTTCATTAATTTTTAAAGAAATATTTATAGTTTAAGTATTTCGGGATTTTTTCCATATTTTACTAGCTTTCTAAAATTCTAAAAATCCTTATTTTTATATGTCACAGTATTCTCATTGAGAATTTACCTTACCATTTAATATAATGTTTAAAAGCACATGGTATTGAGTATCTCGTTATTCAATAACAAAGATCTTTTTTTAAAAAATCTCATTTATATGCATGGAATCACAATCAGAATTGAATAGAGAGCAAAGGATTTGGTTCAGAGAAATGACAGATTTAGTTAAGGGAAGGAAGCGATAAGCATTAATTTAAATTACATTCTGTCAGATCTTTGCAAAACAAAGAAAACCACCTAAATAAAAATATTAGGCAGTATATTTTTTTACTGCATACTTATAGAAAAAATATGAAGACAGTAACAATGAATTACAAGTTAACTCATGTTCCAAATTTTGTTAACATAATTAGTTATTTCTATCAACTCTTTTTCCAAACTATTTATGAACCATTATTTTTCCTGTAAATCATTTTCTGTAACATTTGGGTGAAAATAATCTTAAGTCCACCAGAAGAAAGTATCATTAATTCTGTATTCACATTTTGACTCCCTTTCTCTTCAAAATAATGTCTAAATGCTAAGCACAGCTTTTTGTTTTTCAGTTGGTTTTTTTTGAAACAATAGAAAATCAGAAGAAATCATTACTCTTTGAAACATTCTAGCAGGAAGAGACAGCTCACAAATACATATGATCATGCAATGCATGGGAATGTTTCAAACAATGAGTAATCAAATATGTGATGATGGTTCCATGAGCTTATCAAGAGCTGAAACGTTCCTGTAGACTTGTGACGTCATACCTCTCATAATACTATAATGGTGTGCATTACTCAAATGTTTTTCATGATGTAGATATAAATAAACCCATTGTACTGGCATTCATATGGCAGCATAGCACAGTTATGTATAAAAATACTTAATAGTGATTCGAAATCACTATGTTATTGGTTTCTTCTTGTTATGTTTCTACTTTATCATGAATTTAAAGTGCACCCCTGTTTTCACAAAAGTGTGTTTACTATTTAATAATATTCCATATTATTCAGGCAGGAACTTCATTTATATGATGTTTATATGTTGCTTGATTACATCATTTTTTTTGTATTTGATTTAATTTCTTGTTCATCATGGTCCTTGAAGAACCTGGCTATGCAAATATAGAAACCACAGAACCTAGGTATATCATAATTTATAAAATCTGGGTTTGTTTGTTTTGATGATTATCATCACATTTTACAGAATTTCTCAACAATGCATTTCTCACAACCTATCTCCATTAAGTGATTTACAACTGTAAAGAAAGACACAAAATAATTTCACAAAGTAATGTGAAATGATAGAAAACAAAACTGATAGGCAATAAACCTGTTTTAGAAGAACAGTTCAAAAAGGCACTGGCATATGAGCAGAGATTAAGTGGAGCAGAAGGAGTTTTTTGGTTTTTTTTTTGCTGATTTGATCTTGTAGTCTATCTCAAGAGAGAGGGTATACACTCCAGTCCTTTTCTTTTGGGGCTTTAAGGATTTAGTCTTGGTTATTTACAGAATTTTTGTGGACTATTTCTGTGTCCTTGAAAATAACCAAAGCATAAAGTACCTTAATTTTGACCAGGTACTCTTCTGGAAGAAAAATTAGAATATAGACAGGCATCTTTGGCTTTTGTTTGACATGGCAGATTCTTCTTGCCAATATATCCAGTACTGGAAAAATTTTGACAGTGAGCTGAGTAAGGTTTATTTGTGCTTGTGAGATGAGAGCACAAAGAAGGCATTCAGTAAACCACAGGAAGTGACAGAGCCAGTGGACTTCAGTTCCAGAGAGAATAAAACAAAACTCCTTGCAGTAGAGCAAAAAGAAAAGAGAAACCTTCTTGACCAGTGTTCTTCCTGGTAGATTGGGAAGGGACCTGAAGACAGAAGCCTTGACTAGGGTCCAGAGAGGTATCCAAGTCTGCTTCCTGGGAGAAGTGAGAGTTGAGGGTTTAGAATAATCAGGTATAAGCTCAGTGGTGTCACGGTGTGACTGGGAAGTGGTCACTGTGACATGGTTGAGCTGTAGGTGTTGTGTGTGGTGTCAATAGAGCCAGTCAGGTTTTATCTGGCTGCCTGGTAGGAGGTGGTTACCAGAAGGTAGTTGAAGTAGATGTCTCAGTCAAACACACTGAGGAGCTGTGAGGAGATGAAGACAGTGTGTGAAGAATATGAAACTGCTTCTAGTATAGGAAAGTCCAACTTACATTCTAAATGAATGCCACAACAAAGTGAAAAGAAAGTTCACTAGAGAGAACATTCCTGGCATGGAAAAAAAAAACAGTATGATTAAATTTTGATTGATGAAAAATAGCAAAGCCGTAAGTTTTCCTCAGAGAGAATGAACTGAACCTGATATAGAAAATCCCCAGGCTAATGTAAGTTTTTGTTTTGTTTTACATATTGTTTTGTTTCATTTGTTGTGGTTGTTCATAGGTGAGAGCAAAAACTTAAGAATGTGTTATGATGTGGTCAAAAGATCGGCATAATAATGATGTTAAATATGTGTTCTTAGAAATATTATTGCAATATTAACAATTATATGGAGAAAATAGACCATAGCTTTCAAGGGACATTGATGAAGACCACTTAGCATATTATTACCATAGTTCAGATGAAATAATTTAAAGAGAAATTTTACAATATACAATAATTATCAAATATAAGCAAGGGAACAACCAAGGTTAAAAGTACAATAAAATTTTAGTCAATGGTTAAGCAAAATTTATTAAAAACAATATCACTTGACAAGGAAGTTGGGAGTAAATAATCAAGAAATATTTATATAACTTTTATTTCAAAATGCCTCAATTTTATGTATATTGTACATTGAAAGTGAGATTTATTTATAATTCAACTATTTTATAACCTGTAGAATGATGAGTTAAGGTAATGTGAAATTTATTGTAATTTCTCAACATATACTGAATTTGAGTAAACTAAATTCTCAAAAAATTCCATGTTTGAATTTCTTTGATATGCAGTATTGCTTATACTCTAACAAATCTACAAATGGAAGTCATATTCCACTGGGAAAATTTATATAAGGGTATGAATAGAGTCTTAGTCAAAGTTTAAGTAATTTACAAAATACATGTGTTCTTAAATTATCTAAGTACAAATATTAAATTGGATTTTAAGGGATTTCAAAGCTTCAATCATACATGAAACTTTTTCTTGTTCTGTTGTTGAGAATTGCCCATGAAGTTTTATTTAAATATTATTTTTAATTTACTGATTTTCAGGACCTGCAGCCTCAAAACCACGATTTCTTTTATGCTAGCCAAGCGCTATACCGCATGGCTGCTCACTGAATCTGAAAGTCATATTTTGATAAGCTTATAATTTTGTAAATTTAATAAGCTGATCCTATTTTGAGACAAAAATCTAATAATTAAACAATTTTATAACACATAATTCATATAAAATATAATTGATTTAGATATTTCCACGTAGGAAGGAAATTTTGTTACATTCATTCAATTAAGTACATGTATCATTTGTGTATGCCCACTATTTCTTTTATCTTGTGAAATATGTTAATAAATTAATCTGCATATCTGAAAATACATGTTTAGTCAGTATTAATTTTAGTTTTACTTTCCTCAGAATTTTCTACATTATATTTTTTTCTAACATGGTTGGAAAAGCACTTATTTTCCTTACATGGTTTCTAGGATTTTTTATTACCATACTCAGTAATTCTAGCTAGGTGGATTTTCTACAGTAAACCCTTCAACATTTCCTAACAATACCTTAAGTAATGGAGCATAACAAACAATGTAGTAGTAGGAGAATGCTCTTTCTGGCATGAACTACAGAATAAGGATTTTCTTTTTATGATGTCTTCCAGGGTTTTTAAGTATGATTATAATGGTTCATTGCATTTGAGTAAGAACTGATTTAAAGTTCAATGCAGTCCTTTTATCCTAGAAAAAAAAGTTACTCCTCCAATCTGTGTCGCCTATGGACTGCTAACCTTTTAGAATTTTTCAAGCAAAAGTAATGACTTATAATATGCCAAAAATATTTGCTCAATTCTCATTGATAAGGTGAATTGAACTCAATATGAAGGTGTTAAGGACTATTATAAGAATTTGGCTCATAGAAGAATTAGAGAACTAAAAGAAGAAATACCTCAAACTCAGAGTAAACATCATTTATAAGAATATTATCTAACAATATGATAAATATGATATCTAACAATATGATAAAGTATAAATTTGTGTGGTGGAAGCAGTTACATTGCCACATACTTAATTTCAGTAAAGGTACAATATGTTCAAATTTATAACATAAGGAACTATGATATATGCTATATAACGACCCAAGTTATTTCTAATCCTTATTGTGCATTAAACCAAGTTATTTCTCTTTTGACTCACGTATACTCTGTTAACATTACAAGTTTTATTAGTCTCAGAGATGAATACCTGAGTGCAAGGAAATACTTCAAATAAACCCCATATTCAACATGGCAATGACTGTCCATTTGGATGCTGATTATGAACCATAGTTATATTTTTTGTTAACTGCAATAATTTTATGAGAAATTGATGGAGCTAACACAGGATACAATGAATTTGTTACAAAAATTTATTTTGTGAGCAATGTGATGACATGTTTCTCCAACATTCAAAATGAGCAAAATATGATTTTCAAACACATTGATGAAATTTATTTAACAATCTTAAGTCATTGCAAAACACTCTAATTATATTACTATATTTAGTAGTCTCTGAATGTATTTTGAAAAGTTTTTATAGACAGAAATGCACTGCGTGTTTCAGGCTGGCCTCACTCTCCAGGTGCTCCCCCTGCCTCAGCTTCCCAGGTTCTGCCCTGCCACACCTGGCCCCTAAGGTATATCTGGCTTCAGCAAACATTATTTGGTAAATGTATCAAGAAAGAAATTGACAGCACATTAGTGCTTTTTACATTAAAAAACAAAATTTGAACAATTTACACAGTGATTCACTTCCCATCATGCTCAATACGTGCAAATTAATATCAGAAAAACTTTGATTTCTTTAGATAAATTTCTTCACTTGAAATTCTTAAAAATATTTGTGAGGAATTCATATTTTCTCATAGTGGCAAGTGGAATTCTTTTGTGCCAAAACTAAATAAATTGCATGAAATAGTTTCTGTTTGAAATGATTAAAAATTTGGAAAGAAAATGAGAAGCTTCCTGACCAGTTTTATATAAAATCTATAATGAGCAAACCAAAGCAAACAACTAAATGCTTTTTTCTTTTACTCTTACTCTTACTGTGTGCTTTACTTTGGTTTTCTGATTAAGACAGACCAAAAGGACAAAAGTCACACTGCCAACCTGTGCCAATTTCCTCGCCTTGAGCTGGGATTCCAAGAACTAAATCATTCAAGTAAAAGTGAAGAGTGTTGAGAAGCACAGAAACAGTTTTCTTGGCACAAAATGGAGAAGAAAGAAAAGTGAAATTAAAGAAGCAGAAAGAAGAGTATGAAAAGATGGTGGAAAATGAGAGGGAGAAAAGTTTGGATGATATTGTAATAAATACTGGGAGCTGCAGTCACTGACTTAACTACTAGTGCATATGGATCCCAAGCATGCACATTCTCAGTGAGTCAGGAATGGTTTACACCTTTAATTTACTTTGAGACTGTCTAAAATCTATGATGGCATAAAAGGGCAACAGGCTTTTTGGATAGAAGGGACAACTTCACTACATCTCAGAGATCATTATTTTTCAAGAACAATGGCCAATAAACTAAAATATTGTAAAACCTATAGGGAATAAGAAAAGTAAACCTAAGTGACAATCAATAGGAACTATATTTATTAAACATACATAGTCTACAGATCTTGTATTTATTATATGATCAGGTATTATATTTATTATATTGTATAATGTTTAGGATAATCTGTTATTTAAAGAAATTGTTAAAAATATTGGAAGTCATGAAAAATAATGAAGCAGATTTTCAAAACAACCAGTAAAGCAAATATAAAATTGCACTTTCATCTGTATCAGAGAAATGGTCCTAAATATTTCATTGCATTTCTTAATAGAAAGGAAATTTGAAATATATTAAAAAAAAATCTTAGTTATCAGAAAACAGATGGTACCTGACTGTGATATTTGAGTGAATGAAACAAGCAAGATAAATCTTGATCCAGCATCAGCCATCTTCATGAAGAAAATTTCCAAAGTATAAAAATGGATAACTCAAACAGCACAGTGGCTATGGGGAACTGAAGAAGTAGAAATCAGAGAACTATTTGTGTTTCCAGAGCTCTGCATCATGTTGGAACTTGGGGTGCTGGGAGAACAGGCAGCATATCACTGCCCTGCTAAGCAACTGGGGTCCTCAAAAGCCACTGCCCCTCCAGGGAGAGAACTATCAGCATTTCCTGAGCTCTGCATCATGTTGGAATGGTCACTGGGAGAACAGGCAGCCAGCTCTCCACCCTGGTAAGTAGCTAGGGACCTGTGGGTGCATGGGCTAAGAATCAGACATCGATTCATTCCCTTCTACCCCCATTAGCAAGTGGGAGCCAGAGGCCTGAGTATCTCTTGGGAGGATAAATGTAGGCAGTGTGGCAAGTAAGGGGGATTTCCTTCTACCATCTCTTTGAGGGAAAATATTTTTAGCACTGTTTTGCTCAGTTCTGATTAACGGTACTGCTCTATTCAATATTCTGTTTTTATAAGTTCGATATTTCCTTCCATTTTGCTCTACCTGACAGAAAGAACAGCTAATGTGAACAGAACAGGATGTACTATTGTGCCTATTGCTGTTGTCCTTGTTCTGTGTGTCATTGCTGCTGTGAGGTTCTGGGCCAATTTCATTTCACTGCCTCACATGAGTTTGTTCTGTCTTGTTCTGCTGTATTTTGCTACCTTCCAAAAAAAAAAAAGTAGATAACAAAGTAAAAAAATACCTCCAAAAAACTCCTAACTCCACCAAAGCTGATCCTTGGGGCATGAATGAGGAGAAACTCAAAAACAAAGCAACAGAATAATATAAGGTGATTAAAAAGTAAATAACAAAAACAAAATAGGTCAGTAAGGTGCTGAGCAACCTGAAACAGTATATAACTAAACAGATGATGGACTTAAAAAGCAAAAGGAGGAAAAGAAAATGCTCTAAAGGATATAACTGCATTTATCTTTAAGTGTGCAGGATTGATAACCATGTTGCTAAGCTTTTATTGTATCATTGAACAGAACTGTTTGCAGCCTCACTGTTTGAATGTCCAGTTTGTATGCTTTAATTTAAGGCAACATGTAATTTATCAACTAGTGATTTCTTACTGTTTACTTTTTTTCTGAAATTCTGTATTGTTTCTACCCCTTTTTCTGTATTGCTTTTTTTCTCTTTAAATAAAATTTTAAAAAAAGAAGTAGAAATCACAATTCTTGGTAGTTGAAGCAACTAAGATTTGCAGTAGACAAAACTACAAAAAGGGGAGATACATAAAAAAAAATGTCTGTAGGATCATCCATTAATGGATGCTACTTTACCCACACCGATGGTGAAAAGAGAAGATGTGAACAAATTGGAGAGACCATCTGACTATCCAAGAAGAGTGATCTTCAACACGGTGTGTGCTCAGTAGGGCCACCTAACGGATTAAGACTAAATGGTAGGTTTCAAATTACTTTCAAGAATAACTTAAACATATTAAAAAAGTTAAAAACAGCTTCAAATTTTTCAGCTCTTCTCTGCAATTAACTTATCTCCTTCATATTATGATACTCATAGAGAGATGTAAACCAAATATGGGGTACCTTGGTTTACAACTTAATTTGTTTTACAATCTGGGGGATAATGGCTGCATTTATGTTTGCTTAGAGAAATTAAAGATGGTCATGTCTGTCACCTATTGCAGAGTTTATAAACAAAAGCAAAAATTTTGCTGCATGCTTTTGTTTGTGAATCAAACTGTTTGTGAACTGAGACATTACTGGATACTCACTAAACTGTATAAAATGAATCACAGTTAATGCTCACTAAAACACTGTCACATAGTGCAAGAAATTATATTTTACGATTTAGACACATACTGATTGTTTACTCCTTTTTTCTGTCACAGAACTTATTTTGTTAACATTTTTTAACCCTTTTGCACTTAATTTTTAAAATTTGTTAGTCTAGAATTTTCTTTAAAAATAAAGCACTGTGTATACTAAAATATTTTTGTAAAAATATCTTTTTTTTTACCAGAAACAATAACTTGGAGACTTAAATTTTTAGTACTATTTTCTAGAACAACCCCACAAAGTCACATAAAAAGAGTTAGATATATTTCTGTCAGACACATAGCACTAGATCTATTGGGCACTTGTAAGTGATATCTGAATATGTATGGTTTAAGCAATAAAATTATATATTTTTTAAACAATCTATACCACCACTGCAGTTTGGATGTAACCTCTAAAACATGCTCCAAACTGACAGAATTGTTCCCAACTGCACCATTTTGGGGAGTGATGTCAAAAAGAAAGAGAATATAGTATATCATGCATTAGTTCTAAAGCATCTGCACACATATTCCTCAGTACAGTGTAGAATAATTTTATTTTTTGAAAATAAGAGATGTTCGATATTACTGATATTGAGAATTGATTGAATACTATACTAGGAAAAGTATGGACAGGGCTTCACAGTTAAGTCATACTAGCTGTGGGAAACTAGTCATAAGGATCATGGCCCAATTGACCTTCCCTGCGGACATGAAAGAGGGAAGCAAGCTGTTTCCCCTTTGGCAATGTTCTGGCATAGTTCAAGTTCTAGGAAAAGAAGTCAGCAACAGCTGAGAGCACTTTGAGAGAAATACCTGGGTACACTTGACAAATAATGAGAAACAAGTGAATTTCCATTACTCAATTTCTTTCTTCCTTGAATAGAAGTGAGGTGAGTCCAATGATGGTGGCTCTTTGTCCTTTAGAGAAAAGAATCCTCTGGCCCCTCATTCAAAATTATCTCTGTGCTTTGTCTTTAATCTCTGTTCAGCCTCTCCTGGGCATTCCTAGCAGGCTGAATTTCTGCAACTAGTAGACTCTAAAGAGTTTTAATAGGATGAGTAAAGTAGGATTTAGATTAGTAATGAGCTAAATTAGCAACTGAGAGAGCTGCAGGTGAGCCAGGAAGAGAACCAGTCAGTCTCCCATGAGAATCAAACATCTCATCCCCCACCCCATTAGCAAGTGAGAGCTACAGGTCTGAGCATCTCTTGGGTGGATGATGGTATGCAATATAGCAAATATGGGAAATTTCCTTCTCTCTTCTCTTTGAAGGCAAATCTTGTTTTCACTGTTTTGCTTTGTGTTGTAATCTAACTCAAGCACCACCATTCTGTTCTGTATGCGCCACACCCTTTGACCTAAACTGCAACCATTGTCCCAAATCGCACTTTGTACTTCTTGTGACTCCAGTAATTGTGTTCCTCCCTTAATGCCCACCGCCTGCATCCATAATGCATTCCACCACCTGGAATAGACTAGCCACAAACCTCTGTACTTTGACCCTAGGCAAACAACAGGATGTCCTGTTTACTCAGGAATGCACAGGTGTGGCTCCCCCCCCACCTTTGTAGTTTTTCCCTTTATAAACCACCCCAAATTTTAGCCTAGTTGCACAGCAGTGTAAATTCCACCCTCACCCTGTGTTGCTGGGTGCCAGCCTAAATATTAAAGTGCTCTTTTCTTTTTCCTCCAAGACATCTTGACCTTTTCATTCTTTTTGCCTTTTTACAATTTTCATTTTATTTTGGGGCAGCCTTTTGGGGTATAACACTTTGTTCTGATTGTTTTGCTATATTCAATATTCTGTTTTGATAGGCTTTATAAGGTTTTGTTTTTGGTTTGATTTTGCTATACCTGATTGAAAGGACAACTATTGTGAAGATATCGAGACATACTATGATACCTATTTCTGTTATCATGGTATTCTGCTGTGAAGTTCTGTACCAAGTTCACCATATTGTCTCAGTTGGCTTTGTTCTGTCTTGTTCTGTGGTATTTTACTACCTTCAAAATAAAAAAAATAAAATAAAATAGCAACTAGAGTTATAAGTGAAGAGAAAATTAAGGAAGGAGATGGCAATGCTGTGCGTATGTTTTCATGTGTAGTTCTCTTTTCTTTCTGTGGAGTATATGATGTATATTGTGACACTTTAAGTGGCAAAAGACTTGTAAGCAGATGATATCTTTTGACCAGAAAAATGCTGAACACTTCTTGTTTTGAAAAATATCCTAGTTTGCTCAGTTCTCACATTTTAAGCTTGCTTTTCTGTCCTTTCAATGAATATTGCAACTCCATCTTCATATCCTTTTTTCTCATTCCATATATGATCAACTTGCTACAGAGTGAACTACCACACAAATGCTAAAGCATAAGCACATACTTCTAACCAAAATCTCTCTTTAAAATTCAAAGTATACCTCCTAAGACTTCCTGAATCACACAACTTATGTAAAATTATTCACTTACAATAAATAATGTATATATATATATATATATATATACATTTAGTTCAACTGCTGTTTTCTATTTGATGGTTATCATAAAAATCTGATTTTTATCCTGTAGGTTTAGTGTCTTATTGCATCTCATGTGAGAAAGCAAGCCCTTTTATTATGTTGTCTAATTATTTATAATTCCAGCTTTCTTGTCAGTAGCATAGCCTTTGCCATTATTCAAAGTTGGTTATCTCTCATTCACTTTTTCCCTGAATAACTGTTTCTTAAACTCTCCTGTGCATTCAGATGAAGTATTCCTCTACTTCCAACTTGTCTTCTAGACTTTTAAAATGCAGTTTGCTCATGGCATTTGGACTTGTCTTTTAGAAAAAATATTTTCTTCTTAGAGTATAAAAGACAAGCCAGATTTTTTTCTTGCCTAGCAAGCTAAGGTATTTTGTGTTCAGTCCTCAAGTGTCTTAGTTTCTTTTCTCATTTCTAAGAAAAAGAATACCCACTACACAAAGTTAAAGGAGAAAAGTTCTATTCCAGCTCAAAGTTTGCAGATGTTTCATTCCACAGTTGGCTGGCTCCAAGGCAGGGTGACAAGGTAGAGGGGAGCATTAGGGGAGAAACAGTCCATGGTGTGGCAGGGCAACTAAAAGGCAGCAAGGAGCAAGTAGAAGCCCAAGCAACAATACCAACAACAGAAGCAGCAGCAACCTGAATTCTTTCTTTCCCTTTTATATTCACCACAGCAGCAAGCTTTTTGAGTGGTGCAACTCACAATCAAAATAAGGCATGTCAGCATCATACTCTTAAACCCAGCATCATGCCCATAATCCACATTCTAATCCAGCTACCTTCAAAACACCCCGTCGATGAGCACATGAGGTTTTGGGGAGACATTTACATAAATACAAGCTCTGACATCAGGTTTACAGACTCCTCACCATGGAGGCAGCCCTGTCTCGGAGAACAGGTAAGGGTCATTTCTAGGTGCACCAAGATTAAAAATTATCTTGAAGTGTTAATATCTAGTTACAATAACTCTGAATTTAAGAAATCATGTTCATTTATCTCAGAATAAATTTGTATGAGACTTGGGTAATCTATTTAAAACATTTAAATAGTATAATTTATCCAAGGCTTTTAATAAATGCAGTTAGCTCTTCATTAAAGTATGTTTGTATTTTTTTTCACATAAGGATAAATTTGGATCACCCTGAAGATAATATTTTTAATTTCTCTATGTCTTTGTTTATGCTATTATTTCTTCCTGGTTTATACTTAATTTTTTTGTATGTGATGGTTCACTTGATTGTAATTCTGAGTAAGCATTGAATGAGATATGAAAGTTGAAAATGCCATATTGAATTTCATGATAGATAATTATTATTATTATTATTATTTTTGCTAGAAGAGGTATGTTTAAGACCTTGGAAATCATCTACTTAACTACTCTCATTCATATTTAGATCTTAATCAAAAACATGTTTAATTACTTTTCAAACATCCTCAGATTTACTTGTGAGAGTGTAAGATTTCTGTATCTCCAAATAAGCTGATAGTTGAGCAGGGAGTATTATTCATTTAAAAATACTTTTATAAGGTTATGTGATGTTTCTCATGAAATACGAATGTAATAGTTTTTAAATAGAATATCTGCCAGTAGAATGTTGGTACACTTTTCAAACATTTGGATTCCTAGGCCAGCCACTAATTTAGGGTTGAGCCAATGGGATTTTTAAATGAGAGATGTGAATCTGGCATTTAAGCTAAACCTGGTATTTAATCACATTTGGGATTTGGTAATACTCAGAAACATCAAACTTGGGTTCCTTCTGATTTCAATTGAATAAAATGTTTTAATAGGAAAGTACTGAAGAGAAAAGATACAATGATTGTTTTTATTCCTTTCAGAATTTAGAAAACAAATATTTGATTCTGTTTAATAGTCAGTGAATATAACTGTGAACACTAAAAAGTCATTTTATCACTATCTTTAATAGAACTATTGATTATTCTTTTTTATTTTGTAACAAATTATAATCAATAAAACTGAGCATTTTTCCCTTAGAAAGTATAATGAACTTGTTCTTTGGAACAGTCTTTAGAATTATCAGCAAAGCCTGCTGTATTGCTATCTGCCATTGTACATATTTGCCATTATTTTTATTGTCTGGTTTGTTCTGAACACTGCCAAAATACTTTCAATATTCTTATTTCTGTAATAAAAATCCATTCTAAAATAGTAGTCTTAAAATATTTTGAGCATTGTTATTATTGCAAGAAATACATACTATCTTCAAAATGATTGTTTTGAAACCTATTGGAGAGGTGTCTTTACTTCAGTTTTCCAGAACATATATTTTGTATCTTCTTGAAGAATATTAATTCCAAATATTAATCTTCAAATAGGTCAGGAAAATCAAATGCTGAATCAAAGTACAAACTGAAGAGCAATTAACATGAGAGTTCATTTTAGGCACAATATGAGACAATGGTAACTGATACACTGGATAACTGATAGAAATTTCTATATTCATTGAATATAGTTTTGAGATGTGATGTACAATAAAAATATTATATATGAGAATAAATATATGGGAATTAATGTATATTAATGTCATGTTATATGTGCAATTATAGAAGACAAAACATTTAAGCAATATGATGCTGCTACAAAATCGTATTTTAAAAAGATGAAACAATTTATATGTTCTCACTAAAGAGAGCTGTTAAGAAAAAAAATTTGTTTTCTGAGTGATAGGGAAAGACAGAAATTCTTATACACTTGTTTTTACTCTCAAAATTAAAAATCAAGTACAACTAAGGAAAGACAGACCTTAAATATTTTCTCTTTTAAATATAGCATTTCTTTTTAGTTATAAAAG
Organism: Hydrochoerus hydrochaeris; assembly: GCA_004027455.1. Classification (NCBI taxonomy): domain Eukaryota; kingdom Metazoa; phylum Chordata; class Mammalia; order Rodentia; family Hydrochaeridae; genus Hydrochoerus; species Hydrochoerus hydrochaeris. The sequence continues at coordinate 394,167 of PVLA01000165.1, read as the reverse complement.
TCTTATTCTCTTTGGTGTAAAACATTCTCTTACACCAAAGTTTGAGGGTTGGCTGAAAATAATCTCCTATTTCTTCAAGAGATAATGTTTATTAATATTTTATACTAACGAAGATTACATTAACCATGAAATTGCAGTAGTTTGCTATTTTATTATAATTTGTTTTATTTATAATAATTAGACTTAAATTGCTTGTATTTTTTTTATGCTTTAAGTATTCTAAATATTTTTACCCTTGACATTATGAAATGTCATATTATATTCTAGATTCATAATTATATTAGATTTTTCTCAATTAAAAATATCATTAATATTTCATAGCATGCAACACAAAATATTTGTAGACACTTTGAGACTAATAAATTATCATAGAATTGATATTTTTGTTTTTCTTACTTCAAAAGTCTACTTTTTTATGAGAATTCATGTCCTATACCTTACCTATAACTTATGCCTCACTGAATATTTTAGCTATTCATTGATGTATTAAAATTATGAAAATGCTTAGAGTTTTCAGACAACCACTATATTTTTATCATTGTTTTATGAATAAGAAATTAAGTAAAGAGTTCACTGGACAATTTAAGTCAGTGTTATGTGGCATCAACTGAGGAGTCTGATGTAGGATGAAGGATGCATTTTCAAGGCAGATATCACACAGCTTTGTAAATTTGCATTCGCTGTCAGCTCAGACATTAGCAGAGAAATGAAAGTTTTTCATAGGAACTCATTGACTTTCTCTGAAAGAAGATGGACATATATGAAGTATAAATTGATATTGTATTAAAATTCTAGGCTGGGGTATTGGAAACCACTATGAAGAGGCTCTGAGCAGGATTTAAAATCAACTAATAGACTTTCTATGTTTATCTGTGAGTCTGTCCTAGGCCTCAGCTCCTTGCCTGGCAATGGGAGCTGTTTCATAGTAAGTGAACCTCTATGAATCACTGATCCTGACTGAGATCTGTAGTGGCCTGTGAGGCCAGAGTTACCTCAAAAGGCAAGATAAGGACACAGCTGAAGACACCTTGGCTCCTCCACTAATTAAGTAAAAGGAGACAGCAGCTAAAGGAATTTCACTCCTGCAGTCTCAATCCTACCATAAATGTTATCTTAGAGATAAGGTAGTTCTTCTAAATTGGCATAATTTACCACTTGGAGAAGTCTTTAAAGTTACTCCCAGTGTCTTGCTCATTACTTGTGCTTTTCTCAGTTTCTCCACCCCTTGTTGTTGGACCTTTGAAAAGTGGACTAATCCCAGAGAAACCTTTGTCTTAGCCCTCGGAGTCACGAGCTCAACTAAAGGGTTTTGACCCTCCTGGAGCCCTAAAAAATCATACAACTGTCTCTTTCTAATTAACTTCTGCCACACACCTGTTTGGGAGATCGGGGATCTAGGTTAGGACCCAATATCTGGGAACTGTAAATACCAATCTCTTCAAGGTTCTATTGGTCAGTGTAGCCCTGGAGCCTTGTTCTTTTGAGTTGCTTAACTGAGAACACTCACAATGTTCTAGTTGTCTTCTGGAATCTTTCCACATGCTCTAAAGGCCACTAGAAGTTGCTTGTACCTTGAGCCTTTTCAGCATGGGCCACTTACACAGTGTATATAACTATACTTATGAGGAAAACAATATTTTATATAACCTAATACAAATCATATGAACAACTTCTCAATTCATTTGCTATGTCATGCAAAGTAACCAAACAACTAACTACTATTGTTCTATGGTATCTTCTGATAAAACTAGGTCATAACTCTGAATATGAAGAAAGGCTAACCAAAAGGTATAATTATTAGCGGTATAGTCATTGGGGGTCAATTTGGTATCTTTCCTCCAAATCTGTCAAGGAAAGTAACATACAAATCTAAGAGTGCAAAATGATTCATAATTATTACAGTTGATAATGAGTTTACTCTGTGATATACAGAATCTCTGTGATAACAAAAATTAGAAGTCCTAAAAATGGAATAAGCCAAAAAAATAGAGCACAAATATCACAAAAGTGACTATTACATAGACTATATGGGTGTATATATGGAAAAGATACTCAAAATATAACAATGTAGAAACAAAATTAAAACTATGTCCACATCCATTATAAAAACCCTAGAATAGTGAAGAAAATGGTTGTTAGATTATAAAATACAAATTATCAAATTCAACTCTTCAGTCTAAGGGAAAACTGCTTTGAGTCTGCATAACCATTAATAAATGCCTCCACCTATCAGTACATATGTTCAGAAATTTACATAGAATGAGTCATGTGTTCCTTTTCTTCAGTCAAATAGTAACTAAGAAATTGGATAAATGCATTAAAATATAATGCATAATACACAACATTGAAAATAAATGGAATATTGTTACATTGAAGGACATAGTATTGAATGAAATATCCATGAGTATAAATTTGATATTATTCTATTGACATGAAGATCTTCAGGGTGAAAATAAATCCATGGTTATGGTTGTACAATTAAGTATTGTACTTACTCTGAAGAAGAACATGGTTAAACTTTTGCTATTTTTCTTAAATTGCATGATGGCATATATTTGAAATAACTTGTTGATAATTTGTAGAGATTTTCACATAAGATTTGTGCATCTTTCTTTACACTTTATATTTTTATACTTTCATAAAGCTATTGATTTTTAAAACAAATGCAATGCAGGATTATCCACTTTACATTCTAATTATTTGAAGTTTCATGACTAAAGTATATAATTTTAATGCTTTCTTGAATGTCATGCTTAACTTGTAAAAGTTTTTTAATTTTAGGGTTAACACCTTTCTAACTTGTAGAAATAACATTCATATTATTTTGACTAAATTGGTGCAACATCTATGTTGCAAAACAAAAAACTAGAATCTTTTAAAATTTTTCCCTGTGAAAAAGCAACTCATATTGTTTTTCCATAAGTCAGTGCTATTAGCTTAAATATGCATTTTATGTAAATAAACTATAGTTGAAAGAGGTTTCTAAAAGTGAAAGTACAGATAAAATAATTTTGTAGCAAATCAGAAGTGAAAGTTCTTGGAAATGATGAATGATGAATAAATATGTGTAATTTTCCTTGCTTCATAAACACAATTACTAGCTATATTAAAAGTTAATTTCTATAAAGTTGACAATTCAAATACCTTACAAGTATTTGTTCATAGAATTTTACAGAAGTTTTTAAATAAAACATGAAAATACCTTTGTATAAGTAGTGTGATAACAACACATAGGTAGTAATAAAATGCATTGCTTTTAATTCATCATAGTTTCAAGAAGAAAACATTCATTTTCTCAGAAAATCCAGAACTTATGAAATAGATTTTTAGCATTTTCCACAATAGATATAGAAATGGAAGTTTGGAAAAATTAAATAATTTTATCCAATTTAAAAACTTGGGAAGAGAACTGACCCCTAAATCTGATACTGTCTAATATTAAAGGAGAATTTTAATCATTGTGAAATTTCCTCAGTGGGGTAACATGGAATGCATATTCTGTACATTTTTGGTAGATCTATTAGAGATTTTTAGATAATAATCACATTCTTAACAGTATAATTTTATATGACCCACCTATTTCCCTTCTATGTATCTTTCACAAAGAGATAAATACACCATATATTGATACAGGTTCACCAATGTTCATTGCTGCACAATTCACAATAGCTAAATCCTAGCAGCCTGCATATCAATCAACTGATGAATAGATAAAAATAATGTGGTGTTTATCCATAATGGAATATGATTCAGCTACAAAGTAGTACAAATTTGAGACTTTTGAAGGAAAATAGATGCACCTGAAAAATATAGTGTTAAGTGAAATAAATCATACACACAAGGTTGAATACCATATGGTATGTTTCATTTGAATGAGGCCAAGTACAAACAAACAGCATAATATATAACAGATAGAAAGGGAAAAGGGGCTAGAGTTCCTACAAAGGGGAAGGATTATAGGAGACTAAGGGGAGGAGAAAGGGGAGGGGAGAGTAAGAAGAGTTAAGATTTGCCATATAACCTAATAACAACAATAAATGGAAACATTATGTGTCAGAAACATGAGCTAAGAATAATAAACAATAAAAATGGGAGACAGGGATTTAGAGATGAAGGAAGATAGGTAAGAAAGGAAAAGGAATTAACAACAACAAAAAAACCAATTTGTGTTATGTACATACCAGTTCCCCAAGATGAATGTAAACTTCTTTTATTATACACACACAGTAATAAAATTATATATATATATATATATATATATATATATATATATTCCTGTTGTCAATATATGGAATGAGGTGGGGAGAGGGAAAGAAAAAGGAATGCAAAATGGAATTAAGATGTATTATGTACATGTATAACTCTCAACAAGGAATGTAAACATTTTTCACTGCAAATATATACTAATGAAAAAAGAATTTCTGATTGTTAAATGTTACATGGAAAATAAAATTACAATGCAAAGAAAGACTGCTGTATATAATGCCATTCATACAACTATATGAACATGGCTTAATTTCAACAGCATACCTAATGTGACTTCGAATCTTCATAGCATATTGCAAGAATTTTACTTTGCAAACTTTAAACAGGATACATCACAGTAAGAATACTTCAGGATTCGTTTAAAAAACCAGTAATGTAAAGTCACCATTTGGTACTACCATTTTCTGTAGAAGTAAGAGAGCGATAGTGATACTATAAGTTAGTACTTAACAAGATATGGTAGAGTGAATGCTCCCCTCACACCTTGCATAGATTTTTCATGTCCTGACACATATAAATATGTTACCTTACAGGACGAATTTTGGAAGTGTTATTATTCATCTTAAAGGTGAGTAGATTACTCTGGTTTCTCTGCTTTAAGAAATATATTCACAAGTCTTTAAAAATAGGGCACCATTTTTTCAACTCTAGAATGTACAAGATGGAATAATGGAAGAATGATTAGGGGAATGAAAACACACACAAAAGAAAAACTTATGATCTTGTTTTTACTGTGAAATATAGAGTATATTCTATAAGAAAAGAAAGATTTTTAAAGACTAACGGTGAAGGAAACAAAGGACATCCTAGCTCCATTAAGAAACAGCACAGAACTGAATTGTCAATTCTGAGTGAGCTTGGATTTGGGTCTTCTCTAGATCTTCTAGAAATGAAACAGCTCGACTGTGATTTTAGCCAAGTGAGATAAATGTCAGATATATGACCTACAAAGAAGAAAGATAATAAATTCATATCTCTATGCCACTAAATTATGACTATTTAGCATTGCAGAATAGAAATTGGGAATATTGGTTAACACAGTTTTCCACAGATTGAACTCAGTGAATGAAGCACCCTAGTATATAGGAACATCCAAAAGATAATGAGATGAAATAAGATGGAAATATAAAGATAAATATTAGGGTGGCTGAAAATTCTCTTAAAGAAAAAGAATAAAAACCTCTCTAAAGAGAATTCCAATATCTGAAATGTCAGTTGCATTTCTTGAGTAATCAAAGTTCAAAACTGTAATTTTAGCCTGGCATTTTAGTTCTTACCCAGAATCCAGACACCATGGAAGACAGAGACAGGAGGACAGCAGGGTCCTGGAGAACAGAGTGACATAGACTTTTTCTCAAAATAAAGAAGAATGAAAAAAGGGATAATTTTTATTAACAATATAGAATAAGAAAAGATAGAACCTCTGCCAGGTTATTATCATTCTCTACATGTCTCCTGCCATAGTGAAACAATAGTTTAAAACTACTAAAAGCTTATGAAAAAATGGTACTTCTTGTTCATTAATATTTATAAGAAATCAATGATTTGGAACACGTTTTCCACTTAAAAATAAAATTTTGCAAATTCATAAGACTTTGCCTGGAAATGGTGGCATAATATTTATATGTTCATTAAAACACATTAGAAAAATAGTTACTAATTTTAATGATCTTGTGGTAATATATAAAAAATGTTTTCTGTGTCTTTATTTATTTATTTCTGAATTGAACTCTACCTCGTGCTTGCCAGTGCCACTGAGCTAGATCCTTGACCTTTTGTGACATCTTGATCGTCTATTTTTGTTTTTAATCTTATCCTTTTATATTTTAAATTATAACCTAATTTGGCTCATGCTTATATTAAAAAATGTTACAAATGTGACTAATTTTAATTCCCAGATTACTAGACAAAATGACATAACAATAATTATTATAAGAGCAAATAAAAGCAGTTGAATAATAATGGTTTTTTTTTCATTGAATATTATCCAACTATGATGGACCCAATCTGTTTAGAATTAAATAATACAAAGCACATTCAATGTAAGCAAGATAAATTTTGTTATTTAAAAGTTGTAGGAAAAATGATTATGTGGAATGCATATTGTTAAATAAATATAAATAAGTTGACCAAGAGTAACTCTTGATCAAAATTATGAAAATATGATCATATAACTAAGCTTATATGCTATTTTATTTTGTCTTATTTTGTTCAACAAAAATGTTTCAAGCAAAAATACCAGAAAAAATATATCTAGATATCATAAATTTCAGAAATGATCTATGTGAAGACAATGTTTCTGGAATCAAGGACCAAATGGTAAATTATGAATGACAGAGAACTCAGAGAACTTCAAAAGAGATAAGAAAACAGAAATAACAACAAAAAATCACTCAACAGATAATAGATGACATTAAGAACAACCTAAGGCTAATTGGAGTTACAGAGAAATCATAAGATAGTATACATGGGATAATTAGTTTAAATAAATCATAACAGAAAACTCCCCCAATACAAGATTATTCATTTTGTAAGGAAGTCAGAGTTACAGATTATTGACCAGTAGGAAATCCAGAAGCTCACCAAAACAAATCAAAGCTAAAATGTCAGATATACAATGAGAACAACAAATAGTATTTTAAAAGTAGTCAAAGAAAGATAAACAAACAAAAAACCCCCACATATATAACCTGTTGAATTACAGCAGACTTCTTAAACTTTAAAAACAAGAAGAGCTTGGAATGAATTATTTCAAGCCTGAAAAGCAAACAGTGTCCAACCCAGATTAGTGTAAGAGAGCAGAAACAAAACAAAAACAAAATTCATGTGGTATAAATTTACCAATAATGGCAAGCAGATAAACAAGAGAAAACCTTAAAAAGAAAAAGCAGTCAACAATAGAGGAAAAGCACATTGTTAGGAATTAATCTACACTCTTTCGAAATAACTTAGAGTTAATGGTCTCAATCTTTCAATGAAAAGGCAGCGTGAATCAAAAAATAGAGTCCAACAGTCTGTTGCATTCAAGAAACTCATCCAATCCAAAAAATATCCATAGACTAAAAATCAAAGGATGAAAAATCACATTTCATGTGCCAGGACCCCCAAAACAAGCAGGGATAGAAATTCTAATCTCAAACAAAGTAATCATCAAGCTAAATCTGACCAGAAGAGACTAAGAATTGCAATACATACTGTTAAGGTAATAATTCCCCCAAAAGAGGTAATGGTGGTGGATATATATGCACTCCATATTGTAAAGCTTATCTTCATAAATCATCAAATAAATGCTAACACTGTCACAGTGGGTGATCTCAATATGTCAATTTTACAATAAACTCAATAATAGAAAATATCACTATTTAGTTCAGACATATCAGAACTAAACCCTACCATTGAACATATAGACTTAATAAGTATTTATAGAGTTTACATTCTTCTTGGCAACACATGGACCTTTCTGCAAAACATAACATAAGCTGGTCTATAAAGACTGCTTATATAAATACAAACAACTAAAATCACCTGCACTTACTATCACAAAACTATGCAAAAGAAACAGAAATCAACCATGGTAAGAAAAAAACACAAAAAATGTAGAACTCTCAAAAATGCAATAACTTACTTCTGCACACTCAGTTGGTCACAGAAGAAATCCGGGAAGAAATTTAACAATTTCTATAAACAGCTGTTAATGCCTGTGCATCCACAGCAGAAGCAAAGAAATACAATATAAATTTTTGCCCAGGAGCTATTCTTCCCCAGTAAAATTTCAACTGTCTTTATTTGGATAATATCTGTAACAGAAAAACTTACTGTCTCAGTGATATTAACTTTTCTCCTACAATATTTGAATTAATTTCTTATAAATCCTGTTGCATTATTACTCTAAGTTGGTGAAATAATTAGTCTTTTTGGACTGTATTTTACTGACTATAGTACTAAGACCTTTTGTGTGTCATGTCTGAAGTATAACAGGGACTGTCACAGGAATAATTATTTTGCCTTACAGAAGTAATGATAATACATGTCAAGATAACATGATAAGATAAATACCCTAAGAAGTTTATATGAAAAGAAGATAAAAAAGGCCTTCCATGAATTTAGATAATTCAGTTTTACTTGTCATCAATTCATGCTTCTCCACCCTATAAGAAAATCTATGTGGGAGGAAGCAGATTCAAAAACAATGATAAAAGGTATAAAACCTTTTAGGATTCATTTTTCTCACTACTTAGTAACTCTAGATTAATGAAGTATTCTTTTAGGAAAAATTCATAGAGTAGCATATCTGCAGCAATTGATTAGGATGTTCATTTGCTTAGTTTGATTTGGAATAATTATTAATAGAAGAGATGTCATGATGAATTCAGTAAGTTATTATTCAATTGATTTATTGACAAAATGAATGCAAAATATAATTTCCGTAAATAGCATACATTGTCATAAATTTGAGTTTATTTTCAGGTTCATATAAACTAAAAAAAAAGGGATGTGTGGTGTAGGATTAGAATACCCAGAATACTGTAACACATGTTTTTATTTCTATTGTGTTGTATGAAAAATAAGTGTGAAGTTAAAAATCAAATGATGATCTTGAGAGAATAATATATCCCAGAATATTTTCCTACTAGAAATACAATTTTCATAGAATTAAATCCAGATTAAAAAATAAGTACATTTATTTCCATATGGGCCATATTATAGAACAGGGAAAACATATATATTCAATTAGCAAGTGTTTGCATAATTAAAATAATAGCAAAGACACATGTTATGTTGTTTTTGTATTTGTATAAGTGTTTTTGAAGCTGAAATGCGCTAACACAAACATAAGATTTGCTTGTGTAAGGGTTTTTACTTTGTAGAAAGAGGAGAAAAGTAGCGAAGCAATATATTGTATGAAAAATTTTTATCAATCAACCTGAATATATAGAATAAATGGAAACTGCTCAGTCAAAAAAATGTTTCAAATTTCCTTTATCAAATTATCAGGGAACATGCGTTATTGCCCGTAGAGTTTAAAAGTTGTATACTTTCATAAAACCATTGATGACATTAAGAATTATTTTTGTCTCCCAGGGTCTCCAGTGTAGTTCAGGCTGGTCTTGAGTTCACTACGTGGCCTAACTCACAGCACTCACGTCGCAACTACGTAAGCTAACTACGTAACCTAAATCCTGCCTCAGCCTCCTGAGTGCTGGGATTACAGGCATGAGCCACTAGGTCCCTCTGACACTAAGAACTTTCTATCAAGACTCTATTGAATAAAATTTAATTCAGACTAAATTATAGTGTGTGTGAAAAATTCCTTATAAATTAATAGAATGTATTTTATTGAGAGTATGTCAATTTGATTATTTTATTTGTTTAAAACCAATGCCAGTATTGGGACTGTAATTAACTCTAAATATACAGAATTCCTTGATCACACAATATCTTCTCCTTTATGAAATAATTTTAGATAGAATTGTACTCTTATTCTGAATGCTAATGAAAATGAATTCTGTTTTTCTTATTACCTGCATCAATAAACTTATTAGATGTCACACATTTATTTCCTTTTAAAATGCTCTTGGCACTTAAGAATCCTTTCATTTGGATAGAATTTATTAGTTTAAGAAGCTAAATTTTCTTAGTATGATAGACTATTTTCTTATTTGATAAAACTTACATTTTAATATCTCTAAAGACAGGACAATGAAGTGAATAAAATGTACATTCAAGACCAACAATTTCCTAGGCTTTGTGATTGTGTCAAAATAAAACGGTAATTTTTATAACACAATTGCTGCAAAGAAGGATGAGATGATCCTGTCACCTCCTGTCTGTTCTCCTCAAGTGGTTTTATTCAATTTAATGTTGGCAACGTGACAAAAATGAACTGTAAGAGAACCTGATGTCCTGAAGAAAGTGTTTAGAAGGACACCATAGGTTTTGCTGTCTCAGCTGAGAGGTGTGGCACTTTCCCTTTTACTGTAATCTGTGACTGCATTTGGACTGTCACAATAGAAGCAGAAGCCAAGAACATCTATACCATCTGTTCTTAGCACTGGTTTTGTAGGGTGACTGCCAACAAAGGAACAGCTTCTTCTAGTACACACCTCAGTGCCGCTCTTCCTACATTTTAATTCTCCATGAGGTTATATTACAGATGACTTGGCAGGGGAGTAATGGACCAAATGAAAGTATGAGGATGGCACAAAACTCAGTAAATTACCATTTTAGAGAAAGTCTTTTATATGTGCATACCTGTAAGCACATTTCATTTTTCTAAGCTTTATGCATTACCTAAACCCTGTGATAAAATTTGATAATGCTGTTTTTTGATGAGCCATGAAGGAAATTTATAAGTGAGATGGGTTAGTTCTAAGTCTAAGTAAATCAAAGTCAAATACTGTGAAAACAACAATTACAAACATATATGCATTGAATGTGAAAGGCTGATTTTACACTATTTTTATTGAAGAATTTAACAGTGTTCTACGACATATCTCTTATGTCTCTATCAACTTTTAAAAGACCCACCTGTAAATACTGTCATGTATTGGTGTATTGGTGATTAACTTCTCAATAAATGAATTTGAGAGGATGTATTCGAACAATAGTATTATTTATAGGGTAGAGACCTAGGTATTGGGAATATGAAGACTACAATAACATGGCTCTTTTGTTATTTCATAATTGCATAAGATGAAGCATAATTAAAGCTGGAATGAGTTTGTAGTAGTTCCCATCAATCTAAATTTATAAATTTATCTAGTAAGTCAGAGTAGCACAAATAACAATAAATCTCTTCATGTTTTTCATTAATAACAAAATATATAACATGTTCACTCTGGAATTTTGCATTATTAATAGTATGGAAAATCATACATAACCAGGAATTGACCTCAGATGTATGGTTTACTTTGTTGACAAGCATAGATAATACAGAATGAGTCATAAACATCATCTTGAATTAATGAAGTTTCTGGCTGTTTATGTGTAATCATTTGTATTCAGTTCCCTCATTCAAACTTGTAAGCTATGTAGAAATATATGGAGTGTATTTGCTCTTCAAGATGTATGTGATCAATAGCAATAAACACCAAAATACTGTATATATATATATATATATATATATATATATATATATATGACTAATTCTGAACTCTGATGCCTTAAAAATTGAGCATATTATTTGTCATCTAAGTCAAAGTGATATAATGTCAATTCCTTTTTGTAAGGGTGTATCAATGGTTATCTTTGACTGTGTCCACAATTAATTTTTAGCCAAACTATTTTAAGCTCCTCTATTTAAGTTTTGAGATTCGTATGCAGTAAATATATTATTTCCATATTAACTCATTATTACATTTTGACATTACAGTTTTTAAATATTTTTCAGTCTTGGAAATGGGCCTAAGTAGTACCTTCATTTTCAAGTAAATATGTTCCAAAAAACCTTTCATCAACATTTTCCCTATTTCCAGGCCAATCTTGCCATCTGTTTACTCATAATTATAAATGAATAAAAGTTGAAATAATATTTAAATTAGCTAAAAAACCATCAATATTTTGACAAACATGATATATCTTTCACTTCAGTACTTTCTTGTTATATTTTGTAGTTCAGTTTTAAAAAGGGCAAGATCTTTATATCATTAAGCGTTTCAAATTCCCATCTACAGTGTTTCATTAAATTCTGATTTTATTCAATGATACACAGAATATAAAAAAATTACGCACTATAAGTCATGTCTATATCAAAACCCTTATTAGGTTTCCAGCTAGAATCACAATCTAAAAGCTATTTTAGGCTTCTCTTTATTGTATCTTATTCAACTACTTAGTTGCCAAAAGACTGAGTAAAAATAAAATGTTTACCTAAATGTCTTCACTTCTGTCTAGCATATCTCTAATGCAAGCCTCAGTATGTCCTGGCCCCTGCTTCTAATATGTATTCCTTTACCTGTCACATTTAGTACAAATTTAACTTTGACTGGTGACAATTTTACTCCAACAAAAACTAAAAGTTCATCTAATAATCAATTATTATTCTAACAAAGTCAATATTAAATAACTGCTTCAGGTATTAAGTCTGGGTTTGTCTACAAGAATTTGTTTCTACATTGGAGGTATAGTGTTTTGTTTGCCAATCCCTGGAAATTTGTTTTCTTTACTGTTGTTTTTATTTTATCAATTCTTTTATCAATTTTATAAATAGTCTGTGGATCACATATATCAAAATTACCTAGGAGTAGTTTTGTTAAGAACAATAAATTTTCTGATTTGAAGAAGCAAAAATTCTGTTTTGAAACCTTCATTCAACTTAGTTTCATGCACATGTGATTGAGCTTTAAATTTGGTTTCTAAAATGAAGGAAATAATGTTCAAGAATAATCTAGATAAACTATAAATGGTTAGCTGCATATTTCAAAATATGATAAAATAAGAGCAATGATTATATCAGAAGCTGAATTGAGAGATAAGATTAAACATTCAAAATTATAAAATTTTCTCTGCAACCACAATTTCCTGTCCTGAAAACAGGAGCCCCAATATTTTTGGCACCAGTGATAGTTGTTGTGGCATTTTTTCCATGATCGGGGTGGGGTTCATTTCAGATGATTCAAGTGCACTGTGTTTATTGTGCTTCTTAGGTCTTTTATTACCATTTTGTAATATATAATGTAATAGTTATACAATTTCCCATAATGCCACATCAGTGAGAATAACAAGCTTGCTTTCTTTTTTTTTTTTTTTTTTTTTTTTTTTTTTTTCTTTTTTTGTGGTTCCACCTAGGGATGGGCTGATGGGGGAGACAGTGGATTTGTTGCTTATCTTTAGTCTTCTCCATATCCTTATTTTCAATTATTATCACTGCTAAAAATCACTGCTACTTAAAGATGGAGTTTTGGAAATGGAAGTACATTTTTCAGTCCTATATGGCGATCTCGGGATATTTCACCTTGACTTTAATCTATTCCTATGAATTTGCTTCAAACGTACTTTTAAGACTAATGTTGTTTGTGATTTCAAACAGTGGATCCTCTTCTAATACAGACAAAACTGATTCACTTGGCTTATTCACAAATGGATCACATTAATTCCCGCCTTAGGCTTCTTTCATGGTTGAATGTAGTGCTGAAATTCTTGTAACAAGATGAGTGGTTACATTCTGGCTAAAAAAAGAAAAAAAAAGCAGAAATTGGCTCAGTCTTTTTCAAAATACCTGATAATATATGAAACGTGGCCAAAATCCCAAAGTTCACTCGTTGCCTCCATCATTTTACTTTGGCTTGCAATGCAGCCACTTTATCTGCTGACTGTAATGGACTTATTCTTCTCTCTTGAACTGACAGACTGAGTTTGTTAAGAAATTTGAATATGTCACAAGAGTAAACAAGATTTGTAACATTTTCTGGGTTACTGAAGTGCAATTCTAGGGGTGACTTTTTCTAAAAGGAATCTCAGGAGCAGCTTTCAGAACTGAAACACTGGCTAATGATCTACCTTTAGAAAGCCATTCCACTTCTGTGTATGAGAAGACTCATATATTCTGCATTCATCTTCTCACGGAGCTCTGCAAATAGACATGACTTAGGATGGGCACTTTAGTGTGATTAATAATATTAACCCATTCTGTAAAATATTACATAAATCTGACATTCTTAAAGGCAAGCAACACTTCTCTACAGATGACACAGTACATATACTTACACTGAGAAGTGACCTGGATGACTTGAGTAATAAAATAAGAACGTCTTCTAGCAACAGCAGCTACTCTGTCTGTGCATATATCAACACAAAATGATTACTTCAGTCTTCCTAATGTGTAGGCACTCACAGATCTGCATTGCTCTTAAAATGTGAATCTGATTGTACAAAGTGCCCATAATATATCCTCATGCAAATACTATTGAAAATACGTCACAGAAAACAAGCAGCTAGACTTCTCAACTGGGATTGTGCACCAAAGTGACTTATTAATCTTCTCTACCAATTGTGCCTTGATTTTCTCTCCTATCTCATTGGTCCAGCTAGTTATGCTGCTAGGCGAAAAGGAGCACATGACACCTTTTCAAGGGCTGTCTGTCTTTGCTTACTTCCAGGCAGGATCTACCCTTCACCAGAGCTGAAGGACTTCTTAGGTTTAGGGATGCAGTTAGTGATGAAAAATGATGTCCTCAGTGTAGACATATTTGATAAAATGTTGACTTTATAGTCATATTATACTATTTTGTGAAACCCCAAAATGTCTTATCTTTTAACAGAGGGTGTTTGATCGCTATGTGGAGAGGCGGTTTTAAGGATTCCTTAGTTTTGTTGGGTAGTGGTAACCATATATTATACAAAGTGGGTCCGGAGAATGTGGATCATTTGTTTCCATCATAATTTTAGTAGAGTTCTTAAATTCAGCTTTCTTTTTGCTAGTAGTTTCACAGTCTTATGCTGTCTCATTATTTCTTCCTTTTCAAACAAGCTCTCCAGTGGTTTTTTTTCTTATTTTTGACCAAGTTTAGCTTGTGAGTTAACTTGTGACTGAGACCATTGTACAACACTGGAAAAGAGTGAGTATGGAAGTGGAAACAAAGTAATAAGCAGGGTATATACAGCCTGAAATAATTGTAGGAATCTGAGTTATACTGTACCACAGTATGCAGCTATATAATCGAAATATGTCAACTCACTTGCCACTGTAAAGCTAGCCACGAGATGCAACATAATTTTCACTTGCCAATCACCTGAGAAGATCTGATGTGAATTTGATGTTAATCTGGGAAAAAAAACCACTTTATTATGATTTCTGGGCAGTGAACCTCTCTGCTAATATTACTCCATATTTCCAGATGCCCCATAGTACTAATATCACCATATCGGTTCCAGCTCAGATAATCAGGCATTCAATTCTCATAAGGAGCACACACGTAGGTCCCTCCCATGCATGGTTCACAAGTAGGGTTTTCATTCTTTTTAGCAACTAATGCCAACACTGATGCAACAGGAGGAGATCAGACAGTGATGTGAGTGCTGGAGAGGAGCTATAAATACAGGTGAGGCTTTATTTGTTCACCAGGTGCTCATGGCCTCCTGGAAGGTCTGATTCCTAAAAGAACTATGGGAAAACAGCAACTCATGGTCCAGGGTTTGAGGGCTCCTGCCATAAGAAATTAAGACATTCATATCTGCTATAAACGACACCAATGACTCTCTTAAAACCTTAAATAGTAAATAATGTATAATGGTTTTAAAACATAATCTATGTATAAATACAATAATTATTACAACAGAATAATATGATTGGAATAATATCATGTCCCCTAAGTCAGGGAAAGCTGGTCTGTATTTTGGCTCTTTCACTTCATAGTCCAGTGATCTTATGTGTGTTTCTTGAACTATGACCCTGTCTCTTTCACTTTTAATGGTGTGATAGGTAACTGACTTTATCAACTTGAGTAAGAAACACCCACTTAAACTGGATCAATATAGTTATGAGTGTGGCCAAAGGGATTTACTGAAGACAAGACGTGTGAATGGAACCAACCAATAGGCTTATTGCCTGAATGAAGCAAAAGGGAAGCAAAGAAAAAAAGAGTCACTTTTGTTTTTTTCAGAGGAGCACAAGTCTTTATCTTCAACTTAGACATCATCTCCCAGCTTCAGCAGAGACCCTTAGGCTTGCAGTGCAGACCCTTTAGCTTCTTGATATGAACTTGCATGAGAAGCTACAGTGTGCACCAGGCCTCGGACCTCTGGCTGGATCCTTTGGTGCAATGTTCTACACCTGACTCTGCAGGCAGCCATATAACTCTACCATAAAATCCTTATATATTTATATATCTCACATTAAATTTGTTTCTCTAGTGAGCCCTGACTGATACAGATGGTTTCATGAATACACTGATAGCAATGAGTAAGGATTAAATAAATGTTCTGAAATGATACAAAGTTTGTAGAATAGTACCTAAGAAACACTGGAAACTTTTTAAGTGTCTTGAATAATCATTATCCCTGGGCTCTTTCCTTTTTGTTTCTGGATTAAATTGAGTGGAAGACACATTCTACTTTGTACCCCAACTTAAAACAAACATGGAAAATTATCTAACTGAACCACCATCAAAATGGTGTGCTAAAAATGCTTTTGAAATGGTATTCTTCACATAATTTGTATAATTTAGTACAGATTAGTAGTTTATTTTTCTCTGATAGATTCTTTCTGTGAGGAACAAAGTTTCCTAGGAGAGGACACATGGTGATTTTAATTTTTTGAACAACTACTCTACAGAGTCACAATGTACAGATTTACAAGTTCAGACAATAAAAAATAATAAGCTAGTAAAATTAGGCTTTAGAGAAAATCCTTCCAAAATTAGGGATCATATCATGTACAAAGCACAAAGTTATTTTTTAAGTTCTTCAGCCCCAGTTCTGTGCTCAGTGTGTTACCTTATTTGGTTCAGTAAATATCATCTTGCTCAATAAATGCATCATAGAAGTGTTGCTGCAAAATAGTATAAGAATATTCAGATTTCCACACTGAAAATTTTTCCTTAGAAGATGCAGCCTTTTGTGTTACAAAGTTCAAGTACCTAAAATATTTGCATTTAATGAAACTTGAAATTTTCTTTAGTTTATCAATAATATTTGGGAAAACCTGAAGAATAGAACTCTGTAAATATCTCAGGTTTGACTTTGTTCTACTTATCTATTAATATTTGGCCCAAAACTAATGCCTTACAGAAGCAGTAAATATTTGTTTTATTCATGAATGTGCAAATTTGCAAGAACTCAGCAGACTTGATCCATCACTACATTATGCTAAAATAAAGCCATTACTTTTAGACAATATAAATCATTGACCTCTTTCCTTGATTTGGGCAATATAAATAAGAAGCCAAAGTTATTGCTCTAAAATATTTAGCTAAGAACTCAGAGATATTAAATTAGCACTTCATAAAATATTAGTCATAGATATAACTATTTAAAATAGCCAAAAAGACCTTCTAAGAATCTTAAAGCTGTCCTCTGCAAATGCTTTGTTTTAAACAATACATCTTGTTTGGCTCTAAGTAGACTTATTTTGCTATAGCAGCTTGATAGGTCCCCAGGAGCAAGTAACTCATTTCAAAAAGACCAGTGGAAGACGCTTTTGTCTAATTTTCTTGATTAGCGCTAGAGCAGGGCATCAGCAAATTATAAACTAAAAGCCAAATCAAGCCAATTGATTATCTTTTAAATGAAGATTTATGGACACACAATGACATGAAATTATTTACATGTAATCACAACACAAACACAAAGTCAGTAGCTATGAGACAGGCCATATAACAGAAAAAAACCAAACCAAAACAAAAAAAACTCCCTTCACTTCCTTTAAAGGAAAACAAGTTTCATGATTCCCAGTATAGGTTATTCACTGATTCAAAACAACTCAATAACTTTAAAAGGAATTGTATCAGGAAACAAAACAACACAGTGTAGAGCTTTTGAACTCTCTTATTTATGTGGACGAGAAGGATGAAGAAATTGATAAATTAAAGCAAGAAGTACAACTTATACTTAAAAAAGAAAGTAATTCATATGATAAAATACCCGGTAGCTTGAGTTAAGAGCTTCTGAGAATTCTGAGACGTTTCCCAGTTACACACCTCTAATTAAGTACTTGAAAGTGTATATCTGACTGAATTTCCCAATTGTTATGGTCACTGATATTAAAGTTTATCCATTATCTGTTATTTAAGTCAAGACGTATCCACAGTTGATATTCAAGCTAATTCCACCAGTGTGTATTGGTTGTATGAATTTTAGAACATGTATGCTCCAAATCAGAAGGAAGCACTCAGGAGTTATACTGAGAAGCCACAGCACTGTGCTAAACAGGCTCGTCTACACCTGGATCCAATTTAAATAACCAGATCCTCAATCATTCATAGTAAGACTCATGATATCGCAGGATAAGAATTTGATGAGTGTGTGGAGAATGTTGACTATATTACACAATAGGAGAAATGTAAATTTTATATACCACAGAATGATGAGTCCAATTCAATTTTCAAAAGTTCTTGTAAAGACTGTTGCAATTTCATATAACCTTTCATTTCCTGGTATGTTTTGAAATGAATACTATTATTGTTTAAATGTTAAATATGCCATATGTTTGTTAAATTTTTGGTTGCAAGAGTATAATTTTTGCAAGATGGAAGAAATATTACAGGTATGGCTTAGTGAAAAATCCTTAGTCTTCTCACTAAGGAGTAGGAAATCCCTTGTCTCCTCCTCTGTTACTGGAGTTCCTGGCTAGTGAGGTAAACAATTTTTTTTTCCCTCTTGCATGCTCTTTACATTATGCACTGCCCTTACTAATGACCCAAAGCACAAAGCCACTTGATCTTGAACTGAGTCCTTTAGAATTATGAAACACAGTAAAATGTTTAGTATCTATATGACTCTCTAATTCAGTTTGTCTTTAAGTGACAAAAATTGTAATTTGAGATTCAGACAACACTGGCTGCAACAGAGCAACTTTTAAAAATTTTTAAAAATATTCCTTTATTGTTATTGCTACTATTTTGTATCAAAATGAGAAGAAACTGTTCAAAAGGAAAGAGAAGCTAAGATGGGGGAAAGGAGAAAATAAAGAAAGGAAAATGAAAAATTATAATCTTTACCCAGATTTCACATACAGTAATAAAACTGATGAGGTTATTTTCAGAATATAACATTTAAAAAGCAATAATATTCTTAAAATACAACATAACAAATTAACCATATGCTAAATATTTCCATACATAAATTAACCTACCTGAAATCCCATAATATATGAAATGACTTAAACAATATATTTTAAAAATTTGCCTCTAAGTATTATATTTTTCCTGAGGTTATTAAATCTGTGAATCAGAATAAAATATGAACATATTTTGGTTACACACTTCATCAGTCTAGTAATTTTAGCTGCAAACATATAACTCCTTTATATTCATCTCAAATTATTTTTTCCTAAATGTAAATAATTTAATTATTTTATCTCAATTTACTAATTAGCTTCTCTATTGAAATCATTTTATTCAGTGTTCTTGTTTTAAAAATTATTATGAGACTTCATGCTATTTTCATATATTTGGCAAATTTTTATTTTGCATCTGTTATTCCTGCTTCATTAAGCTTAAATTATGCTGCAAAAAACAACTGCCACAGAATAACTATAAATGCTTATTTTTTGCTTAAGACTCCTTTCTACTGGGTGACAAGAGGTTCTCTTTTGTGTTGTGAATTCGCTTCAACAAGTAAGAGTCCTAAATTGATCTAGGATTACTTATAACAGAGAAAATAACTTGACAATGCTCACGTTGTCTTACAAAGCACACATCATGACTGTTTAGGTTTAACTGGCCAGCCTAAGCCATGTGACCATTTCTGAGTTAAAGAGGAAAAAATTGTCAAGGGTCAATGTCAGCTCAATTTATATGAATGTATTTAATTTCAATAATGTTTGGATACAGGTTGGGACAGTACGTTTTCTCACAATTAAAATATCTCTTTTTTTACTCCTACACACAAAATACATGCAATGGTTTCTCAAAACATCGCAAAAGTCCTAGAAAAATTCAACATATTATTATAGTCTAGGCTTCTGCTATTTCCTATAGATGTGTCTTCTCCTAAACTGTCAGTTAACAAATTAAAAGTTAATCCTATGTTGGCAAAATTAATGTATCAAATGCTCATAATGTTACAGTTACCTATTGCTCCTCTTTCCTTCTCATTGTGCATTGTAACATGTTTCCTCCTGTGTTTTATGACATGTGGCAGTAAAAAATGAACATAAGCTGGGTGCCACTGCATAATGTTGCCATGGTAATATTCCGTGGATTGTTTTCTTATCTGAGCAGGACCCAACATCCTCCTAGACACTAGGTCTTACCAGCACATTGTGTTTGACTTTTAATTTCACTGTCTTGAATGACAGAAATGAAATCAGAGACAAATTGTTTTACAGAAGACCCCTGTTTGCATTATATAGGAATGAAAATGATTCACATATTTTCACCAAATATTTTATATTTGCTTTCACACCACAACAGACACACTATAATACACTGCTCTACTTTTGTATTTCACAAAGTAGACAATAGCCATTACAGGATTGACTCTCTTTCAAAGTAATCTTATTATCTGGTAGCATGTGGCAAAACTGTAAGTTTCAGACTTTGAGATCAGGACATTTCCAGAAAATGAGACAATGCAGTCCATACATAAAATATGTATGAAATTTAGATGCAGAAATCTCTAAATTAAATCCTTGTTCTTCCATTTGTTAATTGTAGTATGTCTTTCTGAACTTCATTACAACATTCTGCTATTTAATATTTGTTACTGGCTTATTTCAATAATAAAGAAAAATAACAATTTTAAATATCTTCAAGACATGTAAATTTAGCAGAATGACCTATACTAAGTGAGAAATATGGTAGCTTAATTTTCCAAAAGCATTTTAGCTGCTTGCCTGGTAAGAATATTGCTTTCTCTTTAATATTCATGTTTCTCACAGAACTGGGTGGTGGTCCAGAGTATGTATATGGCATAATTCTAATAGCATGGATGAAGCTTCAAAAGCTGACTCTCTTATTAAGAAAGTGCTAGAGATTGCAAGATGGCTGACTGAATGGCAGCACCATAAGAGAGTCTCTGAGGAAAAAAAAAAAATAAAAACAACTCAGATGCTGGAATCTGGCAACATGGAGAAAGCCAGACAAAAGGAGAAGAATTCTCATGACCCAGAGGAAAAAGAAAAAAAAAAAAAAAAGAAAAAGAAAGAAGAAAAAGGAGCCTGGACAGAGGGATGGCACATCTTAGTGTCAGGTGACTCGCGATCGAGCTGAGATTGCGGCCCTGCCTAGAGCGGGGGTTGGTGAGCTCCAGACCCTTGGCTGGGGGAGGCCCTGAAATGGGGAGTGGAAAGAGCCAGTCGAGCTGCACGAACTTTGGTGAGTGATAGGAACTGGAAACCCCAAACCGGGAGGACTGGCTGGGAGACATTTTGGAGTTGTGCAGGGCCGGCTTGAATCAAAACCCAAGGCAGTGTCTGTTGATGACTCCAAGTCCAAAGCAGATTGGTAGGATTGGCTCAGGCAGGTCCACGCCCCTGGTTGAAACCCAATAGCCAGGGACGAGGCTTTTCTGGGCTAGTGGCATCCCCAGGGAACACATAAACTTGTTGAAGCATAAACTGGTTGACTGGCATATGGGGAGGAGCCAGCTCTCAACCTGCAACTTGCAGATCTGCTGCGGACTGAGGGGCAGTACTTCCCTAGCAAGTGTGCTGCAGAAAAACTGTAAGCAAAACGAAAGCCCCAAAGACCTCCACCACCCACCTGTCTGAAGGGGACCGAAACCATAACAAGACAGAGAAAGAGCAAAAGGTCCCCAACTGCAGATCCAGGGAAAGTGAGTCCAACAGAGGTAAATGCAGAGGAGGTTGAGAGCAACAAACCTGTAATGTCAGAGATAGCTTCATCAGAAATACATCTGTGACCTCATCGTCGAATTTAAATCTGAAATTCTAACTCAGGTAAAGCAAGATATAAGAAGATTAATAAAAGAAGTCCTGGGTAATCCTCAAGTAGACACAAATGAAAGAATAGAGGAACCCAGAGAAAGGAGAGAAGCCTTTGATGAAGAATATGAACAAAATCTAGAATATATGAAACAGACCCAAAGAGAATATCAGGAAATTAAAAACTCCATTGAAGTCTGGCAAAACCTTTTAACAGAAACTAAAGACAAACTTGAAGATAGATCAGCAAAGTATAATCATGAAAGGAAGGATCTCTTAAAAATAACAAGAAACCAGGAAGCAATGATACAAAGGCTAGAAGATGACAAGAGGATTTATAACCCAAGGATAAAATATGTGAATGAAGATGCAGCAACAAATACAAATGGAATAAAAAGTCTATTCACAGAAATAATTAAGGAAAACTTCCCAAACATAGGTAATGGAAGTGAAGTTCAGATAAATGAGGCATATAGAACTCCAGCCAGCTACAACTAAAACAGATTTACACCCAGACATATAATAATCAGGATCCCAGAAATTCATCACAAGAACAGAATATTAAAAGCAGTCAGAGAAAAGAAACAGATTACCTATAAAGGAAAACTCATCAAAATCACAGCAGACTTCTCAATGCAAACCATCAAATCAAGAAGAGCTTGGAGTGAAATATTCCAAGCCCTGAAAGAAAATAATCTCCAACCCAGAATGATGTACCCTGCAAAACTGTCTCTCAAAATTAATGGAGAGACAAGATATTTCCACGACAAAGAGGAACTGGGGGAGTTTGTGACCACCAATCCAACCCTGCAAAGTAGACTGAAGGACATTCTAGAGAGAGAGAAGAAAACCACCAGGGTTCTAGGAATAATGGCAGAAAGGCCTCAAAGAAAGGGGCAGACAGTGGAATGATGGAGAAAAGTAAGCAAATAACAACAGAAAAGTAGCATGGCAGAGATACAACAGAGAAAATTGGTTATATCACTGTTTTATCTTGACTGATTTTATTTGAATCTGGTATGCTTGAGAGTGTCGAGTCTGAGAGGAGGGGCAACTACTCTGAAGATGACAGGATTCAATAGGATGCCCATTCTGGTTTGATAGTTATCTGTCTTTGAAGTCCTATAATGTCTCCAATGTTTAAATTTTATTAATAGTGTAAAGCAATGCTAAGTTTATATTATATTTGATGATATAGACAATTTTATTGAAAATAACTAGAGACATCATAGTGACTACCATAGATCACCTAGTGTTGTGTTTTTGTATGTTCTTTTCATTTCATGTTTCTCTAGGAATTTGTATTGCTGACTTGTTTTGATTTGTCTCTCCCTCTAATACAGAAAGGCTAGTTATATGTGTAGGGATTTATACATGTGTAGAACTTCTAAGTAGTTTACGAGAATGGATTATAGTTATTGTAAAGGGAAAAAAAAGGAAAAGAGTATTCTAAAGGATATAACTGCATGTATGTTTGAGTGTGTGGAATTAATAACCATGTTGCTAAAGTTTTGGTTGGATGGATTAGCAAACCTGACTGCAGTCTCACTGTTTGGATGTCCACTTTGTGGACTTTACTTTTGTAACTTGAACAACTGTATCTAAGAGGAAAGTATGTAATTATCAACTAGTGATTTTTTACTGGTTACTATTTTTTTTGTTATGTTTTGTTTTTGAGATTTTGTATTGTTTCTACCCTCTTTCTGTTTCAAAATTTTTTCTTTAAATAAAAATTTTTTTAAAAAAAGCAAGAGGAGGAAAAGAAAGTGCTCTAAAAGAGATAACTATATGAATACTTAAGTGTGTAGGTTTGCTAACCGTGTTACTAAGTTTTTGTTGGAATGGTGAACAGAGCTGTTTGCAGCCTCACTGTTTGAATGTTCACTTTGTATGCTTTAATTTTGTAACTTGAACAACTATATCCAAGAAGACAATATGTAATGTATAAAATAGTGATTTCTTGCTCTTTATTTTTTTTGAAATTCTGTATTGTTTTTACCCTTTTTTCTGTTTTGCTTCCCCCCCTCTTTAAATAAAAATTTTTAAAAAGTGCTGTAATTAACAGACTGAGTGCAAGGATAGTAATAAGTAAAATGGATGGTGTCAAGATATATTATATGCATTGAAAACCTTCCAAAATGTGAAATGGGGTGGAGTTAAAGGTAGTAATGATGAATGAAAATGGAAAAAGTATGCCATATGTGTATATAAATCTTCCCAATCAAAACTCATTAATATCTCTAACCAATAAGCACTAATGAGAATTAAAAAAGAAACTAAAAAAGTAGAAAATATTTCATCTCCACTTAACTTCTTAATTAACTGATTCCAAGGAACATTTGCAAAGCCAAGATATATTTGCTATGCAAGTTGTCACTTTTCAAAACAACCATGAGCTCCTCTTTCTTAAAATAGAGGTCACACCTTGCAACTACTTCTCACTTTTTATTACGTAGGAAAGACCTGCAGATGTCAAAAATTGAATGAATGGCAGATCTTAGCAACAGAATAAAGAATGTGAATCTAAACTTGTTTGTTTGTTTGTTTTAGCATCAGATTTGAGAAAATTACCACCCATAGCACCAAGATTACAACTAATGACTACTTTTGGGTACTATAGTCATGATTCATCCAACATATCTAACTATTAATGTGTCAAATATTATACAAGTCACAGAAGAATTCAGTGAAAGCCATCAATTCCATTTTTATGCAATTTGCTATAAAAAATTACTCACCCTTTCATAGTGCTTCTGCCTTAAGGATAATTTACTTTGCTAACAGGTCTTAATAAAAGAAAAATAGGGCAAAAATATGCTGTTATGGTGATTTAAAGGTTAAAATTAGATGTTACATCTGTGAGGGAAATAAAATGTATCTTTTGCTAATATGATAAATGAAGCATCAACAAATATATCTCACCTAAGCAATCTTTCTTGTAATCTTTTCACTTGTATTTTTTAAGGTCATTTCCTGATCTTTCTTTCAATGTTAAGGGACTAGGAAGCTGTCTTTATCAAAGGGCATTAATTATAGAAGGATGAGACTGCAAATTATTACTTTTGGCAATTTTTTGAGCATGCCAAAATATGTGTTAGTTCTGGTCCAAAAATACAGATGTCTGCATAGTATGACTAAAGCAGATTCATCATTGGCCTACTCACTGGGAATTCCATATGACTAAATGAAGAATTGGCAAGTTAAATGGGTTCATACCATGTTAGTCATTGAGCAGGAACTTGGAAGTGTCAGGGTATCACAAAAGAAAAGCTGGTATCATAAAATTAGAATGTCTAAACAGGAAATAGGTATGTGCATGTCAATATAAAAGAGAGTCATGTGAAAGAAAGCCTTGTACTGTGCACTTTGTCAAATGTAGGCTCCAAATGGAACATGCTGGCCAAGAGGACTATTGTCAACCTCAGCTGTATCGAAATCTTCAAAAGGATCAAAACTTTCATAAAAATACAAACAAAAATAATTATAAGTAATAATAACTATGGGCTAAAAGACCACATACTTAAGAAATAAAACATATTTGTTATTCACAGCCTATTTATAATTTTCTTGTATTGAAGAGATTTTTATATGATCTGCTTGCTCAAGTAAAGGAATAGGAGAAATGATAAAACTTGTCATAGCTATATAAAATAAATACAGATTTTGTTTAAAAGTCATAGTTTTTCTCAGTAAGCAATACTGGTATTATTTTTTACACATGCAAAATATGTATGCTGCATTTAATAAAACCTGATTTTTTGCTACAGTCTCAATCCATAAGGCTTATCAAAAAGAATGAATATGACATAATAATCGTGCTTAAAACTGACTTCAAATTTGAAATTTACATAATAGGGCAGAGACAGAACAACTTGTCAGACTTCTCTCTTCTTTAAAAAATCAATTTTTAGGTGCATTCTAGGTTCACAGAAAATGTGAAAGGAAGTACAGAATTTTTTTGTGGCCTTGAGCATCTATACCTTCTCTTCTCATCCATCTTCCCCAGCAGAATGGTACATTCCTTACAAATGAGGAAACTGCACTGACATGGCATCATCACCCCATATCCATGGTTTGTAAGGGTTCACTCTTGATCTTCTGCATTCTATGTTTTCAGACTGATTAATGAAGACATGTATTCAACATTGTAATATTTTATTGCATATTTTCACTGTCCTCTAATCCTTTGGGCTGTGCTTATTTCACTATCCTCTTTCCCCCTAATCCTGAAAACAATGATGGTTTTATTTTCTTTCCAAAAAGTCCTACATTTGGAATAAAATTACTATACAGTGTTTTTTCCTTTGGCTTCTTTTACTTAGAAATGTTCATTTAAGCTTTCTTCAAGTCTTCATTGCTTAAAAAATCATTTGTTTTTATTCTTAAATGATAGTTCACCACTTATAGCACAGATTATCCATTTACCTACTGAAGAATACATTGGCTACTTTTATGTTTTGACAGCTATGAGCAAAGCTACTGTATATATTAGTGTACATTCATGAGTAGTTATCATTTAATTACTTTGCTTAAATAACAAAGAGCATAATGTCTAGATAATACGGTATGAGAAAGTTTAGTGCTGTGAAAGAATCCCAGTTAAACAGTCCTTCAATTCATGTCTCATTTTGGGTTCATACTAGTAGTGAGAGTTCTGACTGCTTTCCACCCTCAAAGG
Source organism: Hydrochoerus hydrochaeris (assembly GCA_004027455.1). Taxonomy (NCBI): domain Eukaryota; kingdom Metazoa; phylum Chordata; class Mammalia; order Rodentia; family Hydrochaeridae; genus Hydrochoerus; species Hydrochoerus hydrochaeris. Next base: position 367,681 of record PVLA01000165.1, on the reverse strand, counting down.
AACTTGATGTTGTCCACTTTCTGAATTTTGAGCTATCTTTTTTTAAAATGTCAAGTCTCATGTGAAACCTTTCAAAGCAATGACTATCCAAGGAAATTATTACTTAGTGAAACCCTAATACTATGGATTATGTTTTCATTTATCCAGTATTAATCTTGTGTGGTATATAAAAAGAAACATGCTGAAAGAAAAATATAGAACTATAAATGGGAGTTTTTTCATCTTTTAAAGATTTTTCTCCAAATATGCAAGAGAAGAAAAAAGCAATGAAATGTTTTGCTACTTAAAGAGAAATGTGAAAAGTATTTTAAGGTCTGAGACTAAGCATTCAGTCTGAGACTGAAGAAAGTTATTTGATAGAACTATCACTTACGTTACTTTGGTATTCTTTTTCCCAGGATATTTACAGTGCAGATCATTCCTCCTTCTTATTCCATCTTGCTCCATGTCAATTAGATTGTTTTGATTAAGCTATTAAAATTATAATGTATGATCTGTGTCTGTCAGGTTAACAAAACATTTACGAATTTATTGTTTTCACTGGAGATGTCATACACAATAACAGAGTATTTTTAAATATTACATATCCTGTTTTAGGTACTCCTTACATTTGCTTTCATTTAACAAATGCTTTTCTGGTACTGGTCAGCTTTCTTGTGACTGAGACACAATACCCAATACCTACAACTTGAAGGAGAAAAGCTTTAATTTGATTCATATTTTCCCCAGTGTTTAGTTTTTATTATCACATGCTTGCAGTACATAATGACTGCATTCTTCGTGAGGAGTTGGTATGTATACATAAGACAATTTAATTCTTTTAGTTGCTTTTCCCCTTCTTCCATCACCGTTCTCCATCTCTTGGTCCCTTTTCCATTTGAAAAAGATGTAGTCTTGACTTCATATTATCTGTATTTTATTTTGCTCTTTATTTATTCTTAGATAACAGAAACCATATGACTTGGAACTTCAGTGTTTGATGTATTTCACTTAATATTATAGTCTCAAATATATCCATTTTCCTACAGATGCCACAAGTTTATCTTTCTTTATAACAAACTGTACTTCATACATATAAACATCACCTTTTTTGTCCATTCATCTTGACGAAAATATAGATCACTTCTAATATTTAGCTATTATGAGTTGTACTATTATAAACATGGGTATGCAGGTATCACTGTAACATAATGTCTTTAACTCTTTCAGGAAAATACCTATCTGAGGAATGCCCATGTTAACTGGATTTTCATTTATTTTAGTTTTTAAGGAATCTCCATGCTGATTTCTGTAGTACTTGTATGAGTTTACATTCTCAACAGCAGTGTAAAAGTGTCCCTTTAACCCTGCAGCCTCACCAGCATTGATTATTATGTGACTCCCTGATAACTGGCATTCATTCTGAAGAAAAGTGAAACCTCAGTTTTGTTTTAATTTGCATTTCTTTAATGACCAGAGATATTGAACATTTTTCATGTATGTCTTAGTTACTTTTCTCTCATCACTGAGACAAAATACATGATATTTAAAAATAAGGAAGTAAAGATTTATTTATCTCACAGTTTGTGGAGGTTTCAATCTGTAATCAGCTGGCTCCAACAAAGGGTGGTATGAAATTGACATAATGTATCAACCATTACAATGTATGTATTGTTATTGAATTTCTTCTTCTGAAAAGTAACTATTTATTATATTTGTCTATTTCTAAATTGGATACTTTAATTTGGGGAGGTCTAACTTATTTGAGTTATTTTTATATTTTAGAATTTAATCCTTGTTTCAAAGAATAGCTGGCAACTTTTCTTTCTCATTCGTAAGTTTTCTCTTTACTTGGTTGGCTATTTCATTTGTTGTATAGAAATTTTCTAATTTGATATCAGTCTCTTTATTGACTATTGGTATTATTTCTTGTGTCGTTGGTGTTCTTTTCAGAAGGTTCTTGTTGATAGCTCTGTCTTCAAGTGTTTTATCTAATTTATCTTCTAACAGATTAAGTGTTTTTGTTTTAACATTTAGATCTTTGATCCATTCTTATTATTGTTACAATTTGAGGTATTTAAACCATATTTCACTGGTTCCAAGGCATGGAGGGAATTGTCAAAAGTTGTGGTGGAGAAAAATTGCTCAATTTAGAGTTGGAAAGATACCTAGTAACTGGGAGGTGAAAAGATAGGGGACAATCAGAACATGGAAACAATGCCAGAGAGAAAAGACCAAAGGACTTTACATATTACCCAAGGTTACACATCCATTACACACCTAAACACACCCAGACACACCCAGGACTATCATTACTAATCTGTTATGTTTTAGTACAATGAAGATGGTATATCAAGATTAATAATCATAAAATACATAGGTAAATATGAGAGGTCTTGAAGATAAAGGAGTAATTGAAGGTCTACTTAGCTCAATCAGGAAAAGTTTAATCTTAGTAATATATGAAATTAATCTTAATAAGCAGTAGTTATTTTGCAAGTTACATATATGGAGAGGATATTTCAGGAAAGTAAGGCTGTATAATAAGGTGAAAAATGATGCTTTTTGGTTTAATTATTTTTCTCTTATTCGTTTCTTTTTTATTTGTTTCTTTTTTTCTTTGTTCTTTTTTATTTCTTTATTGTATTTTTGAGACAGCATTTTCTTATGTAGTTCAGGGTGACCTCAAACTCACTTCATAGGCCAGGCCTTAAACTCATGGCAATCCTCCTGGCTTAGCCTCCTGAGTGCTGGGATCCTGAGTGCCTCCACAAATGTCTTATATTTCAAAATTTGTTATTGATTTTCTTTTTTTATGAAACTTTTCATTTCAATAATTTGTGATACCCTATTAGCAAATACCCTATTAGCAAAGCTACCATTATTATCTATCTACACTAAGATAACGCTAACACCTTTCAGGGGTTTGAGGATTTAATTAAATTTAATAATTCTCATGAATATTTTTAGTTATAACATTTTAAGTAACACATCTATTTTGCTGCATTACAGTGGATTGATGGTCTCCTGCATTGGTAACAGAGCATAGATAGCAAAGTTAGGCTACTAACTACACATAATTATAGGATCTTGAATTTAAAGACTTGGGCCAGCATTATTTGTAGGACTAATCAAGGTATTAGTAAAATTGCTTTCCTGAGTTCCATTCTCTCAAATGCATCACATGTTAGAAAATCTCATATAATGAAAAGTAATGGGATGATTTTTATGTAAAAATCCTTAAAATATAATAATATTAAATACAAAGGTAAATGTAAGGAGACACACTGAAGTACAATTTAATTAGGAAAAAACCCAGCAGGGTTGTGAAAATATTGAATAGTTTTTTTATTGCTTCAGTTTTACAGAACATATTTCACTATCAACTGTTTGAAAGAATGGAGAATATTTCTACATATCTTCATGGATTCAAATTCATCTATATATTACAGAAAAGTTAGGTGACAGATTTTCAAACTTAAAGAAAGTTTTGCTCACACTGACTTAACAATATATTGGAATTATCTATGCATCTACATATACTCTATTATGGAAAATAATTTTCATTCAAGTTTTAAATGAAAGCCAGTATTTTACCATGCAGTAAGCCATTGTTCCATCAAAAATAACTTCTATCGGTTTATCTGATATTTGTAATTTTGTGTCAAAATAAAAATGTTGTTTAACTTTTACATTCCTCCCCTTTTCTTTTTCCTAACAGTTTGTATATTCAGGTATATTCAAAAAAGCAATTTACCAAATATTTTAAACATACTTTTCTTACAACAGTGATTAAAAATAAGATATGCGTGTCACTGACATTAATTGTATGTTTGAGTCAGAATTATTTTGTCCTAGTATTACATAGCATACTATAACTCAACTGCAAGAAAACAACTCTAGGATTGCCTTCGTCTGTTGAATATTTAACTTGAACAGCGGGCACTTTTAGGGTTGTGTCATTTTTCAGTGGTTAAGTAGATGCAGACCATCTCTTTGCTTGTGGTTTCTTGGATTGATTTTTCCTACCTCCATGCAAATAATTTTTTCTGCTGTTCTCAGAATGTAATCTGCAGAATTGAGCCTTCTCTAGATCAACTGTATTTTCTAAACATTTTCAACTTCTTTCCACCCCATAAAATCTCACTGTCTTATGTCTAATTGCCATAAATTTTACTGTGACTAATTAATGCTCTATAACAAAACAATGAATGGTTAGATAATACGAACAGTTCAGATTTTAAGATCCCCTTACCATGTGTTTTCCTCATCCAAGGTCGTGTTGGCATTCTTCCACATGTCATCTGAAAGCTTCAATGAAAAACTTGTTAGTATTGGTGATTAAATAAATCTCGAGTATATGGAAAATATCTGTCTTGCTCTCAGATTAAGTATACTGTAGGATTCAGCAATTACTTATGATTAAATGAATTAAGGGAAGGTTTAGATCTTTTTTTTCCCCAGTAATGAGGATGAAATCTGGAGTTTTCCCACTCAGCTATATTCCCAACTGTTTTTTATTTCCTGATATGGATGATTGCTGAGTTTCCCAGATGGGGTTTAAATTTGTCATTTTCCTTCTCCAGTCTCCTAGGTCACAGCTTTTTGCTACCACATGAGACTAGGGATGTTAAGATTTTTATTTGAGGATGTCTATAAATATTTTTGAAAAATCTCAATTTCAATATTAATAATTCTTATCATTTACAAACAAATCTTAAAATAGTTTGCAATTCATTTTTGGCAATGAAATATAAAGTTTCCTAACAGAGTTGTTAATTTTGCCAATCAACTTCATCGTATCTATTTGAGATCTTACATTGTATTATACTGTTTTATGTTCACACATATAGTGTCACATTACTTTTAAGGAAAATAAGGTTCTAACAAGTCATTTGCAAATGACTTCATTAATATTTAAGTTAAGATGCCTAATAAAAATGTTTTATGTTTCAGAAAATAGAAGTGTGGGATAAATTTAAAAGACCAGCCCTTTTTATTAACATAATCTATATGCTAAGATTATTTATATGTCACCTTGTCTAATTACTCTGAAAAAAATTGCCAGAGTACTGAAAAATAAAATATGAATATCTTGTAGTTTATCAGAATGTAAGGAAATGAAATCAATAAAGATGATAAGGGCTGACCATAATGATTTTTGCTGAGATTTCAAGAGAAGCCTCTGAGGGAGCCAGGTATGACATGCTTGGAGCTCCTGAATGCCATTCCTCACCAGGCAGGGTGTTTTTAACAGGGAGAGAAAAGCCAAGGCTGCAATGGAGACCCAAAGAAATTATAAATGCCAGATATATGGAATGCCTTGTAGGGAGGTGTTGAAGCTGGAGATTGATCACGTGTGGGGCTAAAGCAAGGCCAGCTCAGAAAAAACAAGAAGACCAAAACAAACTATGTAAATAAGTTGTTCCAGCACCAAGAAGGCAAGAGGCCCAGGCCTACCAGGCAACCAAGTTACTAGGAAGTGGGATTGAAACTGGCATTCTTCTTGGGGAGTGTATGGAGTATATAAATAAACGTGCTACAGTGGTTGAGCAGATCCTTTCCTCCCACCAGGAGGATAAGGGCTCCACCTGACTCCAGCTTTGTCCCTTCTTTATGTTTTCATCCTCTTGTGGTCCTTCACCCCAAGACCCTCAAGTGCTGCAAGGGTCACGGCAATGTCTGTAGAGGGAAGTTGCAGGCAGCAAGAAGAGTCACGCCAGTTCCAGGGAACAGCTTACATGGGCTGCAACCAGAAAAGACTTACAGGTGAGGCTGTCCAAGCTCTTGAACATCTAGATTCTGGTACAGTTTGCTGAAAGATGGTGAACTTGGAGTCTCAGGAGTTAGTGTTTTCCTCACTATGTCTTGGTCTTGCTTCTAACTTACTCTTTCTTGCTCCCTTGGTTATAGGAAGGCTTAATCTGTGCCTGTCCCACCAATACCTGCTTTCTTTTTTATATTTATAGAGGCTCACTGCTAAGTTTGACTAAAGTAGTTAAGTTTGATTTACATCATAGAGAAGATGATGGATGTTGGTGCAATGTTTTATGTGCTGAGTTTCAGAGATTCTTAGAGACGGAGTGAATGCCCTTTTCCTTGTGAGCATGACATAAGCCTTCAGACGCCATTGACAAAATGCTATAGTCTAGATCTGAAATGTCTCTCTAAGGTCTGTGTATTAATTAAAGTTTGGTCCCTGACCTAAGACACTACCAAAGGTGGTAAAACCCATAGCAAGATAGGTCCTATTAGAAGAAGGAAGTTCGGTCATGAGGTATGACCTGAAAAGGAATATTCAGGCCCTGGTTCCTTCTTGTTTCTGTTTTAACTTCTTTGCCCCCATATAAAGTTTGAATAGACCTCTGCCATGTTCTCTTGCCAAGATATATTGTGATGCTGCAGACACGGGCAACCATAGACGGAAACTTCTGAAAATGTGAGTCAAAAATAAACTTTTGTTTCTGAAAACTTGATTATATCAGATATTTCAGTAGAGTGAAGAAAAGCTGATTAACACATGGGGCTTGAATTTAGAACAGTTGTCTTAAGTCACTGAAATTCTAGCAGTCAAGAAAAAAAAAGAAAATACTCTATGTTTATGTCTTTATCAAGTAAAAGTCTTATAATTTTACTGATTTTTTTTAAGTTTTGAGAGCAAGCACAGATTGCTTTAACTAATGGTTCTTACTGCTTTGTTATCTCTGGCAAACAGAGGCAGCTTTAAATTTAAAAAATAAACCACAACTCTTCAAAGTTTGGAACTGTAATTTTGAGGCAGGTACATTTTTGCTACTTTTAAAAAAGTGCTCTTAACTTGTTGACTCCTGAGCTTCTCCTGAGATTAGATTCTTAGCCCCTGGAAGCCTAATGATTTTTGTTAGGACTCTATGAATGACAAGGTGGAAAAGGCCTCAAAAAAATTGTTTGTCAAATGAGTATTGATTATTACGGACTGAGATTGGTTCAGTTCTCAAGATCCTCTTGGATTTTCCAGAAAGAAGTATAGCTGTTCCAGAGGAAAAATTTCTGCCCCACTTTCACTGTCTGAAAGCAAAACCACAACATGACTGGAATTCTTAATTCCTTTAAATGCCTGAGATTGGTTTAAGTTAAACCTGATGATGACTTCTGTAGATGCATCAGCCTCTTTACCAGCTTTCCTAGATACAGTGGGCAGGAATTGTTTTTCTCAGTGCCAGAATGTAGGCAGATGTCTATTGAAAAACCATGGAACATCGTGGTTGCTTGTTGAGCCAACCTGTACACTTTCATAGATGCCCGGGTGCATTGCACAGTGAGGCTGATTGAACTCAGACTGCCGATGTGACTTTTGTTTTTCAGATTGCCTCGATCACTCACTGCGTGGATGCTTCACTCTATCGAACAAGTAGCTTTCCACCACCACAAATTGGACCCAAAAGCATGAACTGTATGTTTTTAATGCAGTAGATGTCACTAGATTTGGGACTTCTGAACTCTTTGAATTTTAATAATAATTAAATAATAATAATAAGCCTGACAGTCATGATTTTCAAATGATATTTCATATCCTTTACCATCCCCTAGTATCAGATATTGTTGTTATTTGTTTTATTTTATATTTTTATTTACATAGCAATTTCATGTATACACTGTATTATGATCAACTCAGGTTAATCAGCATATTCATCACTTTAAACTTGTATAATTTAATTATGATAAGTATATTTGGTTCTTCTCCTATTTTTTGGGTTATAATGCACTAAACCATATTTAGATTGAAAGTCAGAAGTTATGCTTTTAATTAAATGTAACATTTAACAAGAGATGGAAGCAGGAAGAGGAAGGACAGGGCAGAGGGAAGAAAAACAGAATCTAAGAAAAAAATGGAAATAGACCTTTTGCAAATGGAAGGGGACCAAGAGGTGGAGGGACCTGGACAGGATACAACTGAAGAGGACAAAAACAATTATGATATGTGTGGACATATACCAGCTACACACAGTATCATCATTTTCTACAAACATGTTCTAAAAAAAAAATCAAAAATATAAATGTAATAATTTTTCTACTGAACAATCTCTCACTGCCTTCCTTTTAAGCTGTTCTCCCCCATCACTCAAAACCTCTGTTCTATTCTCAATTTCTTTATAATCAAATTTTTAGTTTTCAAATATAGGTGTGATTATACATTCTTTGCCTTTCTGTGACTTAGATCACTCAAATTAATGCCCTGTTGGTCATTTTATGTTGCAAATGCCAGGCAGTCTTCCTTCTTTAGGTTCACATTGTCTTTATTTAGTTGTCCACTGATGGACAATTATGTTGATTACATATTCTAGCCAATGTGAAAGATGTTGGAACAAACATGAACGTGCCATTTGTCTCTTTGACAAGCTGATTTCATTTCTTTTGATATATACCCTGTTTCATGGCTAGCTCATATAGTAGTCTAATTTTAATCTCTTAGAAGGTCACATATTATTTTTCATAATGGTTGCACTAATTATTCTAATTGTGTAGTTTTTTGTCCTTTGGTAGTTACTGCAATTGAAGTGAGGTAGTACTTTGTGGTTGGATTTGTGTGTACCTTATTAGTGGGGTTGAGCATAATTTAATTTCTGATGGTCATATGCATTCCTTGAGGTTTTCTGATTTTTACTTCGTTTTAATTAGTTGTTTTTTATGCCATGGGGTTTTCCTTTTTGTTATACATATTATCCCTTTATCAGATGTATGATTTACAAATATTCTCTCCAATTTTGAAGTTTATCCTTGTGCTTTTTTAACTATTGTGTGGTTGTGTATGTGTGACACAGAACCATTTCATGTGATATCATATTATTAGTGATAACCAAAGATCCTTGTCAAGGCTGACATCCTGAAATGCTTTCCCTTTGTTTTCTTATTGTATATTGAGTTTTGAATTGATATTTGTATCTAGTGAGAGATAAGCATCTAGTATTATATTTCTGCATATGGATATTCAGTTTTCTCATGATTATTTATTGAAGAGATTATTATGTCCTCAGTGTTCTTGGGACCTTTGTCCAAAATCTGTTGATTATAAATGTGTGGCATAATTCTGGGCTGTCTATTCTGTTCCACTGTTCTATATTACTCAATATGGGATTGTCTCTTCAAAGTTTGCTTTAAAATCGTATTCATCTATACTTACCAAGCTTTTTCTGGATAAGTATACACATAAACACACTAAAGTAAGGCAGTTTAGTCACTAGCTAAAGCTGCTTCCAGAAAAAGTTTGTCTTTTCTGGAATGCTTACTGGGGAATGATCATGCTCATAGAAGTTTGATTTATAATGACATATATGAAAATGCAGGATTCAGTGCTGACCTTTTCTAAGTATGATTTACAATTCTGTATCCTAGCAGCAAATCCAGGCACACTTATTCGAAAGCTTGACTTGAAAGAGGGTTGAATATTCAAATTTAATTCTAGTTAAATTCTATAAAAATATTGTATCTCACTTGTACCCAGGCATTTTGGATGAAAAGCCTGAATGAATATGAGATGACTTGGAAAGAAAAACTTTTTGAGTTCCTGAAGTTACTCTAGAGAAAAGTCCTTGAACCCAACAGACATAGATCAGTGCAGTATTGGACATTTTCTTTCACAAGCACTGCAGTAAACATCTTCCAAAGGGAAACAACATATAGCTACTCTCCTTACACATTGTGAAGACCTGTGGTGTTAACTCCTCACTGGGTTCTCATTCCTTACCAGATGGTAATGACAACCTAAGGACTCTTGCACATCATAAATCTCTGGATGTTGTTCCTACCTACATTCTCTGTTATTCTATGAAGACTGAAGAATTAATGTTCTGAAGTAAGACAGACTGATACTGCTGTTCTTAGGTAGTAATAGAAACAAGAATCTTACTCAAATATACAAAATCGGTTGCAAATTCTGAACCTACCACCTGAAGACCCCACTGCATATCCATCAAAATGTGCGTGTTTATAGATTTGTATTTCATTTGAATGTAATTAGAAAGACAATTAATAAATATTTCCAGTCTACCATGTGTGGACTTTAAAGATTCACTTCTTGTATAGGAGTCAGATAATTGACTTACATGTTAGGTATATCTGTAAGTGACATTTGATTGTTAGGTTAACAATAAGAAACAGCACAAATGAATCAGGTAATCATCCTAAAAATGAAATTAATTTCAATAATTAAGGGAAATTCCTACAAGGATACCAGACTGATTTATATGTATTGTGTAGGCACCTTTAATTATAACAGGAGTCATTCAGTTATAAGAAATATTTTAAAATGTGTCTGTCATGTAAGCTGAAATGATCAATGACATCATCACAGCCTGGAAAATCATTCAAACCATCTTCTCCTCATTAGGAAGTAGTAGTAATGACAAAAGCACTTTAGATTTCCCATAAGAGGACTGAAGAGGAAGGCGTCATTCTGCTATGACAAAGTTATCACATCAGACAAGTTAGAAAAGTAATTATAGGAACTTATGAAGAATGCTACATGGAATATGATTTATGGTATTATTTAGCTGCAAATGTCTTGGGTCCTTGTCATGGTTGAGGTTGATACTATACTTATAAATCCTGACATATGCCTTAAGTAACTATTAAATAAGAAAAAGTGAAAAGATTCATTTCCAGCCTGTGTAATTACAGTCCAATGGCAAGTTGAGTGACACATATTTGGAAAAATTTGCCGGCCTCCAGATTTGTGTGAAGCCAAAAAGAAGACACCTGGGGAGAATATTCTTCTTGATTATCTCAGAGTTTCTAAACATTCTATACACTCTGTACAAGGAAAATTGACAAGCTATGATAAAGACAAAAAATGTCTCTTTAGCCACCCCTTGAAGTTATTTGCTTGCATTTTAGAGTTGTTGTACCATCCCCAGACAGAATTAAGGACAATATTTTCATATATTTCCTGAGGAGAGAATGACAGATACACCAGCTGTTTATGTACATGTACAGGTACAAAAGATTCTCAGTGTCTCACTGTGATATTCTGTTAGCAATTGGTATGAAGGGAATTAATGTGAAATATTTTCCTGTGTTGTTCTTTATCATAATAAAGCCTTCTTTTAAGAGAAATATTATAACTGTGTATTTAAGAATGGACTATTTGTTTTAATTTTTAAGCTAAATAGTAGCCTTAATATGTATGTAGAAGTGTGTGAATCATTGTTTGTGTGCACATATATGGGTGATGTTTCTGTATGTGTGTAACGTTTTAGTTGGCAAAATAAACTATCTGAAATTTTAAAAAAGTGTATATGTGTATGTTTGTATTTATGAATGCTAATCAAATTTTGATCAATGTGAGCTTATACTCTTATCTTTTGGTTCCATGAAATTATGTTCTAAAACCAAGTATTATTAAAAAAAACCCATAGTATTTTGCTGTGATAAATATCTTATACCACATTCCTCACAAATATTCTGTGTTTAATCACTAGAATAATATCAAGATGTATCTGTGTCATTGGTTTATTTGTTATTCATAGGCCTCAATGTTTCAGTTCATTAAATTTGGGTATGTTGGTTAGGAAAATTGGAAAATATTCAGTAAAAATAAGAAACACAAGTTATCTGCAAAGATAATCAAATTGATATCCCATATTGAGTTGTTTCCTCAATATGTTACAAAATATAGTGTTTTCATATTTAAAGTTATATTTTTAGATTCTTTTTAATGTGCCTTGTGCTGAATTAACGTATACAATTTTTGTAAAAATTGAGTGCATCAGTATTTACATTCCTGACTTAACTGATTATGATTATAGTTTTAAGAAGTTATTTCATATGCAATTACTTTTTGAATCTTTCTTAATCATATCACTTGTAATCACTATTCAAGGTCAAGTGATCATCATAGGAACTTTTTTTTTGTTTCTTTTAAAATTAACACATTAAAAAGGAAATAAAGATAAGGGTTATTGAGTTTCAAGAATCTGTTTTGTTTGGTGTAATAAACTTTTTTGTAAGTCATAATTATTTAAGGTTTTTTAGAAAAAATATTTTATAGTATAAATTAACACAATGACAAAGCTATTGAACTAAGTCAAATGTATTCAACAATTCTCATTATTTTTGTCTACAAACTTGATTATCATCATAACAAGCATCGGTTGCTACATCCAAGTTTTCAAAAATAATTTAACTTAGATATGTACTTCAGGCATTAATTTAGTAAAGTTTTAAACAGGTAAATAGGCAACACAAATTATGTATGAATGTTCATATCAACTTTATTCATACAAACAAAAATTGGACTCTGCGCCTATATCTTTTAAAAGAGGAATAACTAAACCAAATGTGAGTCATCTATTACTTGAGATATTTTCAAAAATAATAAAGTGCCAGACATTTGATTTAAACACAACCTGGATGACTCTGGTGACTACTGAATGGAGTAAAACAAAAGTTGTTTGCAGAAGTCTACACATGGTATAAGCCAGCTTACATGGAATTTTGAAATTATAGAATAAATAAGCAGCTAGGAATTTAATTTGATGGTTTTAGAAAGGGGTAGTTTTTTTAAAAAATTTCCCAAATTAACTCATGCTTATGTAAGCATGAAGCAGTAGTGACACTATATCACATTGGAGAGATAGATTCTAAATTCTTAAGTGTAGCAAGCAAATAATTGCAAGTGTATGCTCAGTGAAAAAAGGAAAAACAGCTACACTTACTGCAGTTAGGGGGCAGCTATTCTCAGGGCATGCAGGTTCATCCCACAGAAGCTAAAAGGTAGCAGGAAGCTGATACCAGGACAGTAGGAATAGAACTCAGGCTTTAGAATTCAAAAGCTGTGCACTCTTTCCCCGGTGCCTCTCGTTGGATCCCTTTGGATAAGATTGACAGAAATGACTGACAAGGCTTAAGTGATTTCAGGGGCATTTACTATGTGTGACTCTCTCACAATTCACTGTATTTTAATCACATGCATGACCTGCGGTCCCTATGTATGAACCATGAATGAAGTTCAGGTGGGAAAACCGTTAATGAAGGTCAAGCTGTGGAATCTAACAGGCCTTTGTGTGGCGTGGAGCTTTAGCAATTTCTTGTCTTTGTTACTTTTGCATCTGCTTCTCTTAGTACAATGGAAGCAGGATTGGCTCTGGGGGTGTTGCCCAAATTCAGATGGATGGAGAGGGAGTGTCCCCCCAGCCCCAGATGTGCTCTGCATACTAGTTTGTCTGCAAGAGTGTTTTTCTTTTCTTTCTTTCTTTCTTTCTTTCTTTCTTTCTTTCTTTCTTTCTTTCTTTCTTTCTTTCTTTCTTTCTTTTTTTTTGTACCAGGAATGGAACTCAGGACCTTGCACTTGCCAGGCAGGTGTTTGTGCCGCTCAGCTATATCCCTGGTCGTGCAACAGTGTATTTTTGCTATTATTCACAGATTTAATACTAGCAGCAAAAGAGACTACAATTATCAGTGAGACAATATTAGTAATCATTTATTTTCAAGAAATTTCTGTATTATAGTAACCATACTAATTATACTTGCTATCTTTCCTAAAATTAATTTTCATTTATTAAAACAATCGAAAGAATTAATCATTTTTATCAATCAGGATCAGAAATATTCTCAATTATCATTTTAAAATTAAATTATTTTCTTTCTTTCCCATTTCTGTACTATCAACTGTTTTGAGTTTATAAAAGAGCACTTCCCTGGATATTTCCAAAGGACAGATGGGAAACATGTTGGATCTTTTGATTACACAATTTCCTATTGAGTGTGAAATTAGTAAGAAAGTTCCAAATTATTATGCCTGATTGTCAGTGGAACTTCCTCGCAGCCAGCCTCTCATGATCATAAGAAATTTTCGGTTTTTAAAAGAAACAAGTTATATCTTGTTCAGGTAAAATACTCTATGATGAATGCAATTGTTATGTAAACCTAAAATGTACCAATAAAATATGATTTTAAAAATGAATTAAAAGAAGTTACCAGTTTTAGGGAATCCCAAATAACACTATCTCTTCTAATTTTAACAATGTTAACTTCTTTATCTCAAGTGTGTAATTCTGAATTTAACTAAAATTATTACTGGGTAATAACTTTGAAGGTTTAACAGACACATTTTTATTACTTCTAAATCTTCTTGTAAATACACTGAATGAAAAAGTTAAGAGTTTTCAGCAAACAATTGGGACAAGTGCTTTATTGCTGAGAAATGAGTGCCCGATTATATTTCAGGGTGATTCAGAGTGAGGCAGCAGCCATTGACATTGGGCCTTCTAAAGGGAATTTGAGACGTAAAATATGAACAAGTTGCCATTTCTTTTGGTAGGAATTGGGACACATTATTCCTCTAAATCTGTGCAGGTTCTGTGACGTGTTTTGCTGACAGGACATAGCAAAATTGATTCTGCTCAGCCTCTGTGGTGAGACTGCAAAGTTAGCAGCTTTCACTTTTGCATTCTTGGGACCCACCTTTAAACTTCAAACAGCCTAATTGACATGAAAAGGCCAATAGGAGAACAAGGGTCTCTCTCTAGTCAACAGCCGAACTCAGCTCCTAGCCAATGAGGAGCGTCTTCTGCCAGCCGTGTGAGATGCCAGCTGAACATTCTGATGGAACTGAGCTTCCAGAGGACTGCAGCCTCATTAGGTATCATCTGGAGCAGAACTATTGCCCTACTGGGCCAAATTAACCCACAGATTCATTTGTGAATAATAAGTGGTTCTGTTTTTAGCTTACTAAATTTTAGGGTAGACAGGAAAGATATTGAGAGATATATCAATGTAAAATAGTAAAGCAATAGAACTGGAATAAAGCAAAACTGTTAAATAAGATTGGAGAAAAGCTTCATTTTAATCATTAATGGCCTAGACTGTTAAGTAAAATTTCTCTGACTGTAAATACAATCAAGCACTAAAAAAAGACAGAAGGAGAAGGAGGAATAGTGGAAGGAGAAAGCAGAGATGGACAAAGGAAAAGCAAGCAGACAAGAACGAGCATGAGACAACAGCCACAGCGCCACTGCTGCTCCCGAACACACGTACGTAATGCTAGCAAGGCATAAATGTTCTCTGTAGATTTTCATAACAACTTTCTAAAATCACAGAAAACTGTGACGGCTTAAATCTAAAATGCTCCTCCTGTGCCTCATGTGTTCCGAGTTGGGGATTTCAGCAGGAGATTAGATCACGGGAGTGGCGTACTCATCTATAGATTACTGTACTGATGAGTTCAGAGGTGATCTGCTGTTAGGAGGGGGGTCTGGAGATGAGCTATCACAGTCAGGTCACTGTGAGTGTGAGTTTGAAGTATGTGCTCTTGTCCAAGCCTTTTCCCTTGGTTTTCTGCTTGGCCACCACAAAACAGGTGGCTTTATGTCCTTATGCCATTCCATCATTCTGCTTGTGTCTTGGAGCTGGCCTATATGAACTGATACTTCTGAAACCATAAACCAAATAAAATTCTCTGAGATAAAGGTAAGGATATTAATTATTGTGTCCAGGTTATGGGAAAATTACTATCAGGAGTGGTGTCAATGCTCTGCAGTGTTTCTGATGTTTCAGTGGCTCTGAGCCTTTGGAAATTGTCTGTGGGAGGAGTTCACAAAGCTCTTAAAATATGGGTTTATAAAGAAAGATAGAAAAGTATCAAATGATGGACCATTCTCCTCAAAGTTCCGAAGACCAGAATTCCAGTAGAAATGCAGACAGTAGAAGCAGGCTCATTGTTTTTCAGTTGCGCATGAGGGCTCTTTTGGAAACTGGGCTAGAGGCCCTGTATGCTGCATATTGTGAAAGAATCTATCTGCATTTTTACCATGTCTCATGACTTTGTGTGGGCCTGAATGCAATGACGGAAAACTAACAAATATGACATCCCACTGCTCAGACTGTGGCCAGGGTCCTGTGGGTTATTTTCTGCCATGAAACCCAAGCACAAGTATATGATTGGGTCATCCTTTCTGACAGGAGATGGTGATGCTAGGTGCTATAAGAGTGAAGTGAATATTGCATTGGAGGCTCCAGGAAATCAGAGATGCCAGGAACCTGAGATATTTGCTGAGGAGACCCTGCAGCCAGCTATTGAGCAGAGGCAACCCAAAAGACCAATTGGGCTACAACCAGCAAGAACACAAAGGCAGGGATACCCAAGCCCTTTACCCAAGCCCACATGTTACCACAACTGGACATAGATATTGGACATGAAACTACAAGACTTAAAGGTTTCCCTGATGGGTGTTGGTCTTACGTTGGTCCAATTGTTTTCTCTCTACTTATTCCTCCCTTGTAGAGTGGAAGTGTCTCATCTGTGCCACTATATGGTGGAAGTAGTAACATGCTTTTTAATTGTTACAGAGGCTCACAGATAAGAGTTAACCTTATGTCTCAAAAGGAGACTTAAGTCTTGGATTTTCAGCAATAATGGAACTGTTAAGAGGTGGACTATTCTTAGAGACAGAATAAATGTTGTTTACATAAAATGATGGACATGACCCTTTGGGGGCCAGGAACCCCTTTGTAGAACTTGTGGGAGGCATTGTCATGAGCTCTGGGTCTTCATCTGGACTCATGTAGGACATTACTGTGGGATTCAGGCCCTTGGCTGAATATTCTGAGTCTTTAGTGTTGTGGACAGGTTTCCTCCACTTTCTAATTGTTCCCTGCATAACCCCTGACTACAACACCAGCATACAATGGAATGAACTCCCTGAAACCACAATCCATTACAACTCCCGTCCTTTACATTTGTGGTGGCTGCTGTTTTGCCTCACTAATGGGAAGGTGAATAAATTGGTAAATAAATGTAAAAAAATAATTTATGAAAAGAACAAAAACAAAAAAATCAAGTAGCCAATAGAAAAAAACTAAAACCTGTAGAATATTCACATAAGGGAAGGATTAGAAATAAATAACTGCCATTGAATGTTTAATAATAATTAGAATATAGAAGGGAAGAATAGTTTTTGTTTTTGTTTGTTTGTAATTGAAATGAATCTTTTTTTTCTTAGTTCTGGGAAAACAATGTTTTGAAATTGAGTAATGTTATTAAGATCAAATGAGATCTACGAAACATATAAAGAGATTCACTGAAACAGAATATGGATTAGAAAAAATGCCATCTTAAGCACAGAGTTGTACTATAATGGTAATACACGAATATTTTTAAAAAACATAAAACCTCATGAAACATTTTAATATATATTTATTTAATGCTGCTCAAGGTAATAAATAGCATAGAAAAAATTAACTAAAGAAACACAGGGACAAATTATCATATTTCTACAAATCACTATATACAGGTTCAACAAACTCTATTTGCCCTGCCTCTACAAACATAAGTATAAGGAAACCTCTGAATGCATGATATAAAATGAACAAAATGCAGAGATTAAGAAAAATTCTTATAAGCAGATGGAAAATCTTGGAAAAAAATCACTTTAAAGAATATTAAAAGTGTCAACTGAATTTCTAAAAACAAATAGATTAGTCAGTTCTTTTCTGAAATTTTTGAGATTTTTGAAGGTTAATTTTATTGCTACAGTTTAGATAAACAAAATGATCACATTCATCATAAAGAATTTGTAGCTGTATATGATATACCTTGATTCCTTTTTTTTCCCATTCTCTACAAAGTTTTATTTTCATCTTATCCTTCTCTCATGTTTTTATTTTCCTCCTTTCTTTCCCCCTTCCTATCCCTAGCTACCCTTTTCATTTGAATAATTTCTTCCTATCTCACAATATATTTTATGCATTTTGGATTTTATTTACACTTTCAATTCTCACACCAGAGAGACAATGTAATATTTGCACATATGTGATTTATTGCAACAATTCTATATTTTTTCAGTTTTGTTTGTCTTATATAATAACAAAAGATGATGAAAATGCTTGATTCTGAAAAAAAATCAGATGAGAATTTTTTTGTTGTTGTTGTTTTTCTTTCTCCTTGTAAGTTATTAGTGAGTATTTTTGGAGCATGAGACTGTTTTCACTATTACTCTTCAAACACTATATTGATAAAACAAAATTTTATTTATTTTTTTAAATTTTATTTTAAAGAGGATAAAATTAAGCAGAATAAAACAAATCATAAGAAAATAATGTAAGATATACAGATTTCAAAGGAAGACAACTGGAGATCTTCACTGTCTATCTATCATAGACAGTGTCTCTTGTTTTCTTCCAAACAGTTGTCCATATCTTCACATACAATGAATTCATATGAAACTAAATAGTATAAAACTGATCAGAACAGATTGATGAAGGCAGTTTAGGTCTTCAAGACCAGACAACTGGGAAGTCAACAATGGCTGCCACAATGTTTCTCATTCTCTTCAAAATAACTGTCCATACCTTAACATATGTTGAAATTAAGCAAAACATAACAGATTAAAGTCACTCCAAACAAAGAATAATAATATTGCTGGATTTCACATTATGATGCTATGGAAAGAACACTGGGTACCTTACTGTCTCTTTTTCTTCAAAGTAGCTGTTCATTTCATCATGCATTATATAATCGATTCTCATAAACTGTTTAGAAGTTCTATTCATGTATGAGTCCATCTTTCTGTATTAGAGGGAAAAATAAAAAAAGACAAAACAAAACAAATTCATAGAAAAACATGAAATGAAAAAGACATATAAACAACAATAGCAAAGCACAGAACAATGACAATATAGGCCTTCAAAACAAGGTGGTAGGAGCATAACTAGGGTTGTTATTTTACATAATGATCTTCAAGAGTTCCTCAGATCACCATACAATAATATGCACAATTGTTCCAATCCTATGAATGTTAATTATTCTGTTCCAATAACTTACAGAATTTGTAGCAGAATCATCTTAGCTATCCTAAGTGTGTTTATGCAATTTTAGATAATTTTTCTTTTCCCTTCCTTTTTCTTTTTCCTCTTTTTCCCTGAGATGTTATTTTTTCCCCTATAAGCAGATTCTTGTCCTTTCACTGTGGTTATTGAGTTTTTTGTATGTTATGTACTTTTACCATTTTTTACACTAGGGATACTATATGGTATTTATACATGTGAGTGTGATTTATTTCACTTACAAGTATGGTCTCGAGTTGCATCCATTTACTTACAAATATCTCAATGTAATCATTTTTTATAGCTGAGTAGTATTCTATTGTATAAAAATACCACATTTTTTTATCCATTTCTCAGTTGATGGACATTTAGGTTGTTTCCAAGATCTGGCTATTACAAATTGTGCTGCTATAAACATGGGTGCACATATATCACTGTGGTATGATGTTTTCATTTCTTCTGAGAATATGCCCAGAAGTGGAATATCTGGTTCCTCCCTAACTACGAGTGCATGGATTGAATCCCAGTGTACCAGGAAACCTTGGAACTTTTGCTCCCAGGCAGTAATACCATGCCTTGCATCTGAAATCTACAGGGAGTCCTCTGCAAGCTCAACTGGCCCATGCCCAGTGAGCTCCAAGTGGCTAGCAGTTGCTAAACAAAATTTTAAAAAGTAATGAAAATCAATTGTTCACAAGTCTTTATCATTGATAGTGCATACTTTTTTTCAGCTGTGCAGACATAGTTGTATTATTTTTTATGGCTCAATTATCTTATTTACATAAGCACAATAACAGCAATACCTATCTCACAGGAACTTATGCTATTGAGAGTTGAAATATGTAAGCCATTATGCTGTAGTTTGCATGTGACTAATTGCCTGATGTTGAATATGAAATAATTATTGATAGTATAGTTATATATAATGTGCCATTCTTAGAGTTTTCTGGGATAAAATTAAAAGCATATTGAAGTCCTCATTTATATACTACTTGTTTCTCTTTAAGATTTCACTGTCTTCAAGTAAAAGTCGTCATCATTCCATAGTCAATTGATCTTTATCTCTAGGATAATAGCAACAATGAAAACAAGTTTGCTAAGATTTGTTTAAGTATACAAGAAAATGTAAGCAAAACAACCTTGGCTGTGGTGTAGGAATAAGTAACAACATAATACATGATTCAGTTTCATGTATAATTCTACATATGCATACACAGTTTGAGTAGTGTTGCTAACAGGGTTATAAGCATAGGTGGACATAGAAAGGCCAATGGCGTTGGTCCTAGGATATGAATCATGAAAGATTATGATACATGGGTTGCTTGGAAAGTATGTTCATTTTAATTATTGGTTTGATCATGTAAAATGAAGAATGTAAATATCAGTAATATTTTAAAGATAGAGGAAAAACTCACAAAGGAAAAGAGGTAGGATTTTTTTAACAAATTCTGTTAAAATTAATCTGAGCTTTAAATATTATCCCTATGTTCCTAGAAAGTTGATAAAGTCACAACTCTAAAGTTCACCAACAAAAAATTTCATAATGAATTATATGTAATTAAGCTACTGTACTATAATATGATTCTGTAGTAAGATCAACATATATACCTCCGAAAACTGGGGTCACTACCTAATTAGATAGTTTTTGGCCACAAGCAAATAGTTTTCCTCACAAATAGAAAAACATCTTTTTAATGTAGAAAGCATAATTTTGCCAAAGTTTGCAATATGAATGTGAGCTAAAATTAAGACATGGGGCATGATTTTAGGGGAAAAAAAAGATTCACTTAATCACTATGGTGGTAAATGGTTAATTATATACTCTGAAATACTTACTATTGCTATAGATAAATAAAATATGTATTGCAATTTTTCTGTAGGAAATTAAAAAGCATACTGTCTAGTTCATAATCCTAGGGGACATTAATGTTGCTTTAGACTTAGGTGAAATTGTTTTATAAGAAAATTGGTGTTTAAGGCCCTCCCTTTTCTCATTGAAATTACAAATTTTTCAGAATTGTTAGTTTAAATATAAAAATTTCCCTATATATAGATTATGTATACTACACATTTTAAATAATAAATATTTAAGAATTCCATGAATAATATTTATATAACTTATAGCAGTTTTTCTTTGTAATTTTTTAATTGCTGTCATTTTCCCTAGTGGTAATCAGCAAAAATGATCATTAAATGTTTTTCATTTCCAGAGGAATATGTTGAAAATTCAGTAGGATGACAAGTGATGAATGAAACTTTACTTTTTGTCAAAAAGTGTATAAACCTCAGTGGGATTTATATCTTACAAAAGTATAGAAGGAGATGCATAATTGTAGAAATGTCTTAATTTAGAGAACTACATTCTTTCAATATATAGCAAAGGATAAATAAGAATATTTACAACTGTTATCTTTATAAATGGACAAAAGCAGTATTTAATAAAATGTTTGTGAAAATTTAGACTAACCCTTTTCAACAGCAAACAATATATCATTACAATTTGTTATGCATAGCAACATATTTTCCAAAAGAACCATTATAAAGGCAACAACTGAAAAGTTGTAGACCAAAAAAAATTGTAGACAAATAAATCACATTCTAAAGATCTGTAAAAAAAAAGTCCCACATGTTCTATTATTAAAACTCCAATCCATCTATCTTTTTTGTTCAAAATTGAATACATGAAATGTCCCGTTTTTACAAACTTAATCTCCTGAACAACTTTTAGTCATATATACATAATATACAATATCATATATAATACATATATTATATATATCATTGTACATATGATATATGTGTATAATCCATATTATATATAATATATTGGATAAAATTATACATATGTTTATACAATATATAGTATGTGTATCCTATTTATATTAACTATATTTTAATATTATACTAATATTCCATCATATATGATGGTAAACATCAGAAAAAAATGGAATAAATTAATAAAAAATTTTGACACAGGAAGGAAACTTAGACAAGGAAAGGTGGATGTGTGTGTGTGTGTGTGTGTGTGTGTGTGTATGCATAGCTTATCCCTGAAGAACCTGATGATTTAATTTTTATTTACCTTTCAGTGTTATGTAGGCTTGTTGTAAAGATGTCTTTTAAATTTACCTAGGTGAGAAGAATTCTGTTAATAAGAACATATGCAGAAAAATTAATAACAATTCCTACAATGAAGCTAAGATTTTAAACTGAAGAACATGATTTTTGAGTTAAAATACAGTGCATGATGTGTTAGAATCACAAGGAAGGTTATTATCATGCTGCATTTCAGAAAGACTAACGCTGAGGAATAATGATAACTTTTAACAGGGTAGGACTAACCTGAAATTGGTATGACCTGACCTAGCAAGGCCCCACTCTTAAATATGACTGTTAATTCTAAGAGAACTTTGGTTTTTTTTGCTCATGAATTTAGTCTTAGTAGTATGTTATAGTGGATGGTATTTTCAGTGAAGCAGAAGTTCTCAATTTTGTTTTTACCAACCAAATGCAATTTTTACTTTAACAAAAATGCCATTAAAAGTCAGATTAAAAATTTTTAATTACTAGTACAATTTTAGAATAAATGAAAAAACTAGTGTCTAGTATTATTGTACAAGCAACTAGAGAAAAAAATTCAATTAAATCTTTACTGTATCTGATTAAATAATCTATCCAAGTAACTATCAGGAAATATGTTATCCTGAAAACTTTAATCTACTGAATCATGTTTCCTTGTATAGATCTGACTTATCTATAATTTAGTCTATGAACAGAAAGTAATTATTGCATTTATCTATTTGTTTCAGGCAAAATCAGTATGCATATCTAGCTTTGATTATAGTCTACATATAGTATTATGAATAGAAAGAATGCTATTACAAAATCTTAGTGTCAGTATTACTGAGATAAAAACCAACATCTAAAATAAACTATGCAATTTTTCAGTAATTTACTAACAACCAACAGATAAAGAAGTAGAAACAAAATTTGTGTGTGTGTCATGGATTTTCTTTGGTTTGCCTTAGTTTACTCTTACTGTAAACCCATTTCCTCCACATGGCTATTTGAATACTCTTGCACCATCACTGATTGTTTATTCAGTTTGTTACTTTAGGTATTTAATAATCCAAACTAGCTGCCATTAAAACACCTCAGGCAAAAGCATGTCTACGGACTGATTACTTTTTCCACAGTAATAAGATAGTATGTTGACTTTTATAGCAATTATCTAGATGAGTCTGAAACAAAGAAGAGAGAACTTATGACAGGTAAGATCACACAATAATAGTGAAAGTAGACTATGCTGTAATCTCACCACTCTGGGGTACTGAGCCAGGATCACAAGTTTGTGACCAACTGTTTCAAAATAAAAATTAAGGAATGGAGTGGGAATGTAGCCCGGTTGAAAGCACTGGGTTACATCCTCAGTAATAAAAGTTTTAAAAAGTTTTATGGGGAAAAATAAACAATGAGTAAAGAAGATACATCATCACTTTTTAAGACCTACTGAATTTTTTTATTATTCTTAAACAGATTGGAAAATGAAAGAAATTTATGTGAATTTTATTTAACCTGAAACTGTTGAACAGAGAGGAGCTATGTTACATACATTTGTATATCTCTTTCAATCTAATTTAGGAAGTAGATTTTTTAGCCTAATAGTAGACTACATAACAAAATTTTAGTGTATAATGATATTGACATGAGAAATGAATTAGTAATTTAAATAGAATTTTGCAAAATTTTTAAAAGGCATTTTACTAAAATTTAAACTATTATACTATATAAGAACATTTAAAAGATCCAATATATGAATTTATTTTATTTTTAAATGGATAAGTAGATGGAATACTTACAAATATACTTCATATCTTCATATCTTCAAAATATCCAAAGGATCATTTTTTGTAAATAAAACTATGACTAGACAATTCTTAAGAAAAATATTAAACATTCACTTTGAATAATAAAGACAAAGAGAAATTGTTCCAGTTCTATCCTCAAAATTCTTTAGTAATATTCATGAAAAAAACAAAAGATAACAAAACAGATCTCAGAAAAAAAGTCCTAATCCTCCCCTTCTATGTCAAATCATTTCTCTTACCTCACTGAGGAATTAATCTTGACACAATGGAATTAGCTATGCATTCAAAAATTTTTTCCTGTGTAGATTTAGAGATCTGTGTAATTCACAATTCCATTGCTTCATTTTAAAAAGTCTTTTTATGTTGTCAATTTTGTTATTTTTGTGGCTATTAAGAATTAATATATGCATATTTAAGTAATTAAAATGAAATATTAGAATTTTAAATACTTAAAAATTAATAGGAACATCAAGCATAAACAAAGAAAATAATTTGCACAACTATCCCAGTAATTATGATCAGAAGTTGCTGTGAAGTATTGTAATCTATAAATATAGAATAGATTTAAATACTTCATTCATATTACAATAAAATTCTATCAACCTTCAATTAAATATTAAATGATCAGATATTTTAAATACATATCATATAATTAAAAATGTTCTTCAAAGTTTGATTTTGTATGTTTTTTTAAGTTATGGGATTTACACCTCATAGGAAAGAACACTATCCAAATTATTTAGCTGGTCAAGAATGAGCAAGTAAAAAGTTTCTACTTGTCTAATTTAAATGGCCATTTTGTTCCTCTTTTGTGTCTACATCATTTAATTATATATTTAATTTAATTGTTTATTTAATTATATTTCTTTAATGCTAATATCTGAAAAGCTAAACATTTAACAAAGTTAATTTAAATATTAATCATTAATTTTTGAGTATTAAAACCATTATATACTGAGGACAAAATATAGTCACATTTTCAAGCTGTAATAATATTAAACATGCAATGGTTAGCTTTGTATTAGACAATACTGAGACATAAAAATGTTAAATATATTTATAGATATTCAACACTGCAAATAGTCTGCTTTATAGAATATTTAAATTGTATATTGAGGTAAGTGAATCAGTTTTCAGGACCAGTAATCAGTAATCAGGTTAAGTAGTAGTCTTTGCAAAACTGCAAGGGTCATACTATAGCTAACTTTAAAGCAGTAAAACTTGGTTGGTAGTTTGAGGCAATTAGCTCATCATCTACCATATAAGAAAACCGTAAGTACAGACATTCTTTCTAGAATTTTATTACAAGAGGCCTTAATACTCCCCTCACCAACAGAGTTGAGCTACAGCTACAATGATTACCAATCTCATCACATGGCAGCAACTACAAAACAGGACCATTGTTCTCCACATCTGCAATGCAAGGAACCGTGTTACCCTCTCAGTGAAGGAGGTGATGAACAATCATGACCAATCATGATAGTTTTCTTCCCACTGCTTTAAATTTCATCCTTTGAGAAATTTTGATGAGAAACTGATGTCTCCAAGTCGTGTATCTTAATATTCTCCAACTTGTGTGCTACTTTCAATTTTAGTTTATTATTCTCTGTAGTACAAACTTAAGCATGTGATGAAATAATTCATCCTTTTATGTATAGAAACCTAATTTTTTTCATCACAGCCAACTTTAAATTTCATTTTTTCTTCTTTTTAAAAATGATAAAATTTCAGATTAGGCAGATTTAGTTAAAATTTGTAATTTCCTAAACATGCTAATAAATTTTATTAAATATGAAACATCAAATTTACTTTTTTCATTTCCTGATTTCTAGCTTAAGTAATTTATGAAGAAAGCTAGTACCAGGGTCAACGGACAGTAAGCACTTACTGCATAGGCAGGAGTATAATCCTATCCTGTCTTATCAATGACTAGCTGTTTAAAATTGGAATTTTTCTTTTATATGTGTAACACTTATGTGTACATCTTTTGGAAATGCAGAAAATATCTGACTTCAAGTATTTTTGTAAGGATTAGAGGTAATTTATTACGGGACACTTAACAAAATGCTTGACTAAGAGGAAGTGCTTTTTGTATAGTTTTTTTTTTAATATACTCTTTCACCTCAAAAACCAGATTTATTGCTACTTTGATGCAAATTTAATAACATATGCATATGATGAAAGAATCCACTTTAACAGCTGTCTTCATTTAAGCACAACGTACTGTGGAAGATTATGAATGATATTGCCAGTCAGAACACAGTATGTTCATGCTGTTGTACATGTGACACAGCTCCAGGATGGCGTTTCCTATTCAGTGTTAGGAAGACAGCTGTGGAGACACATGAAAAATTTTTTTCAAGTTAGTGCTTCCATTTAAGGCAAGTTAATTATTCCCAAGACTTAAGTAGCTCTAAAATATAATTTCTAGGGAAGCGTCCATTATTTTGAGTGAAAAAGCAAATGAAATTTATGTTCTTTTACTTTTCATTTTTAAAAAGAAAATTTTACAAGGTCTATTATTATGTCCTTAAAAATAAGTGATATTTATGTGGATATATATTGAAATTTTTATAGTAATTAATCTCAAAAAACAGAAAGAAATCTGTTATTATAAAGAGTAGCAATATTGCTTCAATTTTAAACTTGTTCCCTTCAATGGTACTAATACATTTTCTTCCTTATTATCTTCATTTCAAAAGATAATTTAATTTTGTTAAATTTTGGCCTTTCAATTCATGAACATTTTATTTCATTAGCCTCTATGTTTAATTTTTAGTTGCTTTCAGTAACTTTCACATATTATTTTTATTAGGGCTTCACACTTTTTGTAATATTTCAGTGACAAATTTTAATTTGTTTTCCAATTTTTCATTATTAGGATACTGAAATGCATTTTTAGTTCGGTTTTTAATATACACCCATTACACTTCATACTTGTTAAGTTTTTACTTCTCAGTGTGTTTCTGTATATCACATAATATTTTCTACAAAACAAAAAAATAGCATAGGTGAACATAGATCCTTAAAAATACATATTTTAGGTATACATTCTTTCTATTTCATGTATTGCCTTCTAAAGGCAGCCAGAACAAAGCTGAATAGATGTGTAGAAAGACAAAAATCTCCTTATTAAAAATTCACCATATTGTTGTTAATTCAAGTAGGTTTTTTTTTTTTCTGATTTTGTAAAGTTTGATTTTCCAGAGTTCTTCAGGTGTGTTTATAAGGACATTAACTTTTTATTGTGGCAGGAGAATATATTGCGAAATCTTTCCTTTTCACAAAATTTTAAAAGTAGGATACAGTAGTGTCAACTGTAGGTGGGAAAATGTGTTAGCAGATCTCTAGAACTGATTTCCTCTTGTGTCACTGAAACTTTGTATCTACTGAACAGCAACGGTCTACTCCCACAGTTTTCTAACCCCTGACAGCAACTATTCTATTCTATTCTCCACTTTTGTGAGTTTGACTGTTTCAGAACCTGATAACCAAGGCAGCATGTAGCAACTTTACTGAATTTGCTGGTTTTAAAGCCATAAATGGATAAATTAATAAAGAAACCAACAAAATGCATGAAATTTGAAAAGGAAAAATTAAAGCTATGTCTACTTGTAAAGGAAATCTGCTTGAATGTAAAAACCACATATACTCCATAGAATAGCTATAACATGAAGAGTACTTTATTATTTATATTTTGGTATGATTTTCCTTGGGTTTCTACTGAAATTTCTAGTTGGTAACAAAATTTCTCCATCTTGACAGATCAAACACAATTATTTCATTATTTCATGAAGGATCTAAGATAATTTTTTCACCTTACAGTTCCTTAGTACTTGGCTCTTTGTTCAATAGTTTGTTTTTATTAATTTGTAAGAATTTTGCCTTAAAGAAGCCATTGCCAGTATTCGGTCTCAAGTCCAGTGTTCATGTAGAATTCTTGAGCTTTTTCAGAGGAGCTGCCTCTTGTCAATAATTGTTTTCAATTTCCAGTCCCTTTAGGTTCCTTGACTTGTGACCTGTCTTCCCAGCCACCAGAACAACCTGCTCTCTGCAATCTGTGCTCCATAATCTTTAACAGTACTTCCAGAGAGAAAGGCAACTTACCTACTGTTTTCCTTCAATGATCTTAGTACACAACTGGCTTTTTCTCAATGTGCAAAAGGGTTGTTTCACATATTTTGTACAGCTCTTTTCACATTGTGGTGTATAATGAGAAGAAAGAGTCTAGTGTCCAAGATTCCTTTATTTTCTTGTAAAGGATTCACCCAAAGTATTAGTGCAACAACAAATATAAAATGGAGTATAAATAATCTACGATCTCTAGTTCTAAAAGTACTTTACATATTTCCTAATGAATAATTGTCAAATAACTTCATTTATTTATTTATTTGGTACTGGGGATTAAACTCATGACCTCACAGTTGCCATGCAGGCACTTATGCCCCAGAGCAAAATCTCTGGACCCTGTCAAATAACTTTTAATCTTTAAACATTATCAGAGATATTGACTTTTAAATATAAGAAATATTAGATTTTAAAATAGCATATACTTTTGCAGGATTAAAGAAAATGCCCAAGATCAACATATATGAACAAGATTTTTTGTTTTGGTTTTTGTGTTTTTCCTTGTCTTTTTGAGACAGGGTCTCACTATGTCAGTTCAGACTGGCCTTAAACTCACTTTGTACCCTGAGTTGGCTTCAGGCTCACAACTATCCTCCTTCCTCAACCTCCCGAGTGCTGGGATTATAGGTGTGCATCACCATACCCAGCTGAACAAGTTTAAAAATAACCTAACAAAGTGAAGAATATTAAATATTTCTTATTTAAATTATGACACAAGACATTTCCTTATTTACATATATAAATATTAATATAAATGTAATACTCTCATTCATTGATACCCTCTAAAGAAAAAAAATGAAAGTCTTGGTCCTCAGCATAATGACCATCCTTTTCCTATTTGTTTAGTGAAGATAATAACCTGGTTACGATTCTATCAACACATTTTACTGTCAATCTGGAATATTTTAAAAATTTCATTGATTTTCAAAACAAAGCCATCTGCATTTCTTTTCAGCAGGCTGCATGTTACAAGAATATTTTTAAATATGAAATTGCAATAATATTAGGGCTTACTATGGCAGATATTTAAATATTAAACTAGTCTTTAAAATTAGTAACTTGAAGAAATGTAATATATACATTGTAAAATTATTTTGCAGTATTTTTTTCTGTTTAAACTAACTACATCTTAAACTATGAAACAGGTAAAATGCAAATGCCACTGTGTATATTTATATACATTCACAGGGAAATAGAATTTTTGTTATATTTTCAAGGCAACTTGTGATTATATTCAATTAATGTCCTATTCATGTATAGAACTTACTTTTGCACCAAGTATTATTTAAAGGAAACTCAATAGATAAAAAAATAGATAATAAATAGTGCTGTAAGCAAGTAGTCTTGTAGGATAAAATATTTCCTTTTATATTAAAAAATATGCTAGATTAAAATTAAAGTAAAATTATTTTAAAGTTTAAAAAAAGCTTAATCCTTTGAAATGAAAACATAAACTGATAGCCAGAGAGTAAAAACTGGAATTTAATACCATGTATGTTAGAGACAAGATTTGTGACACAGCTGAAGCTAAATAATTTGGATTTATATCACATTACTTCCACTTAATACAGATTAAGAAAACAGTCAGACTTGCTAGCAGTAAAATTAAGTATATTTTAAAGATGTGTTAGACAACCAAATCACATTCCTAATATTGATTTACTTAGGTATCCTGGAAAAATCCCATATTAATTAATTAATCTCATATTAATTTCTTGGAATTGTACTGCCCTGAAAAAGGAAAATGTCACCATGTCAGCTTCCTTTTCAGGCAGCTTTACACACAAACTATCAGTAAACGAAGAGTTTAAAAATACTGTTCAATGTGTGGCCCAAATTTATATTTTAAAACATATACCCTTATCTTTTATTCCATTATAACAAAACATAACACTTGTCCTAGCTATTAAGCTATTAATGACTCTTCATGTGTACAGCGACATAATTTAAACAATGTTTTTACCTGTCAAGATCTTTTTTCCTCAAAATTTTAGTCTGAATTCGTTAAT
Organism: Hydrochoerus hydrochaeris; assembly: GCA_004027455.1. Lineage (NCBI taxonomy): Eukaryota > Metazoa > Chordata > Mammalia > Rodentia > Hydrochaeridae > Hydrochoerus > Hydrochoerus hydrochaeris. The sequence goes on along the minus strand of PVLA01000165.1, from coordinate 337,899 downwards.
CCATAAACTCACTTACTATATAATTATGAATTTTATTATCACCTTTAGTAACATTGAAAAACTTGTAAAACTTCATTAAGTCACTGCTTATTTGTATATCGACACATGAATTGTAAGGACATTCTTTTCAGTGGAATATAGGTAAAGAAGAAGAATCATCTTGTGTTTTAGCATGATTTAAAATACTAAGCAACACGTAGAATAATTTCCTCAAGCCTTCTAATATTTAGGCAATAGACGAATTACCTTTAACTTGCTTCCAAGCCTCTGAAGGGTACAGGTTGTTATCAAAATATATATTTATAATTTTAGATTCTGCCACATTATAGCCCTAGATTGTCCTTCATTCACATCTGTGATTCTAGGTGCATGGATGATTATGCATATTACTCTTCAACTGTATTTGTTGGTCAATAGTAATGTTTGACAGTCTTGGACAAGTAGTAAAGAAATATTAAGTTTGGTTCAATGAACATGAAATAATTACTGAGAATAAGACACAACAAACTAGGAATAAAAATAAAAATACCAAAACCAAAATGCTTCATAGTAGAACATGAACCCTTATGTTAGTTGACTGATCTGGAGATGGATAGCATAAAAGTTGTATGTGACGAGACACTGATTTACAAGTTTTCAAAAGATTAAGTTAAGGAAAATGATATGTAAATATCTACCAGCGACCTTGACTCCACACTGTCACTGCCTTCTGAACTCCAAAAGAATTTTTCAACATCAACCATTTCTCAATATATTCCAAACTCCGTTAGACTATTCCAGGCTACTGTCACTTCTCAGGCAGACATCTCTCTTTATGCTGCCAGGTATTTCTCTTTTGTTATAAACTCTCCTTGCGTACTTTCAGTCCCAACATCTTCAACACATTTTCTAGACTGTTAAGAGAATTATATTTTACTTTGTGCTTTTTCAAAGCATATAAATCCAGTATGCACTACCAATCTTGGGTAGAGTTCCTTATTCAACCTTTATATATTTATCTGATGTAGGGTGGCAAGTCCCAGGACGAGTATTTTACATTGCATGGTGGAAGTTAAAATTTGGTGAGAAGACCATTTCAGAGGAATATGGAGGAGAAAGTGCTTCAGGAATTGGGGCGGTGACAAAGTAATGATATGGCTGTAATGGAAACAGGATAAAAAATATCAAAGAAAGAAAATATTGACATGTACATCGGTGTTGCCTATACTGAATCACAATGAAGTGTTTGACAGCTAAGGATGCTTAGCTGCAATGAAGTATTCTTTCTAAATCTTAAATCCCTAAATTATTGGTAATAACCAGAATTTACAGGAGTGGTAGTATTAATTCTCTTAAAAAGAGTAAAGGGAAGTAGAATTTAATTTGTATGAAACAGTATAACTTTATGGGGACGAAATAGATAGAATTTTATTTCTTTAAGTCAGTGGTCCTAGACACTCTTTCTTAAGGAAGTATGTTTTTACATAAATGCACATGTGCATTGCATATTTTTTCTGTAAAGCCTAGCACAGATTCATGAAAAAACATGAATTTTGTTATTTTGTTTCAAATAGCAGAGGTCATTACTGAAGAGGTCTACTCCTCATATAAGGTCACAGTCACTGCCCACAATGCTTACAAAGTTATGATAATTTTGTTATGTATTTGATTTTTATTTAATTGATGCAGTAATCTTGACTGAGACCAGCAAATTGCCTATTTTGATTGCTAATTAATTCCTCCCTCTTCCCTACTATACAAATCTTTGATTTTTTTCTGAAAATCATTCTCCCCTTAAAAACCACGTACCTCAAGGGAATCACGTATTCACCTAACTCCAAGAATTTATCAGATAAAATAGATGTCCATGATTCAGAAATGAAGAAGTGAATTGATTCTTGCCAATATACTTTGATGTGTGATTATACAAAGAAAAAACTTTTATGAGAAAGAAACTGTTCACTTGGCTAAGGATGGTAGAGGTGAATACAGAAAACATAATGTAGAAACCTGATAGATTCAGTCCTAGGTAGTTAACCATTTACATAATATTTAAGCAAAATTATGTATAAAAATACCTCTCAAATTTTTCTTCCTATGGCTACAGAGTAAGATCCTATGACATAAAATCAGACAGACATTTAGTAGGAATGTTCCATGAGGCCTTAGGAAGTTTCCTAAGGGTGGCAATAAATGTTACGGAATAAGAGGCATTTTGGAGAAACAGCATTTGTAGAATTTAATATTTCAGCCTATGACACACTAATGAAATGATCATAGGTAGACATCATACACAGTAGGTATATAACTAGGTTGGAAAAATGGGAGAGCCAGGAAATTCTGATTGAACAGTTGGCAACAGAGAAAGAGATAAAGAAAGGAAAATAAAGCGAGGAAAATCACTATTTGAAAATGAAAATTATTATCTGGCAGGAATACTATACAGACTTCAAAACAGAACTAAGAAAAAGTCACTGGATTTCCTAACTAAAAATGAAAAGCAAATTTCTAGTGTATATTTAACCAGAGAATTTTAGAAGACAATTTATTTTATGATTCACAAAAATGGCTTTGGTAGAATACACTGAACATTTTGAGAATAATGTTAAGGAACATGGATTTGGAAAATGTGTCCAAGGTAAGTGGTTGATGTTCCATGTAAGTAGCTGACAAATACTTTATGGTTTTTGGTTTTGTACTCTCAGCACGAAACCTTCTTAATCACAGAAGGTAATGTCAGCCAGCATAGGATGTAGACGGATGTAGAAATGTATTAATAAAAACATACTTAGAAAGCTCTGCTGAAACAGCAGCAGCTGCCTTAGAGTAATGGCCTAAGGAGGTGCAGGCCTCACTCGTCAGCGTTTATGGTTGTTCCCAGAAGCAATAACATTTCTGAGGACTGCATTGGCAGTGACATCCATACAATTAAAAAAATCAAAAAACAAAACCTCAGTGGCAAAAATATATAGTTTAAGTGGGAATCTCATCTTGAGCTACTAAGATTTTTAAATTTCAAACTGCTTTAAAAGAAAACTGGTTAGTTTAGGACTTATAGCCACATACTATTTTAACCAAGATCGTAGAGTTAAACCATAGTTAATGTGTTGAAGAATTAGAAAGAAAGTGTGCATTTTGTACTTAGTTTTATCAGTTTTCTCTTTAATCCAGGAAGCTAGATGAGAGTTGTTCCTTTATGAATTGGAGAGGATTATAAATCTCTTTCCAGAGGAATACTTAAAGAGAGAAAAGATAAAAGACAAAAATTCAGTCAGAGCTGAAAAAAATTCAAAGTTCAATATTATATTGTTAATACCAATAAAATATTGAAATGAATAGAAAAAATGTAGGTGAATATAGCACTTTTAGAAAAGAATGGCATATTTTAAATTCTCTAGAGACCTAATTATATGTTCTGAATAGCATACCTCAAATACTCACAGATGGATTGTTTACATTCGGTTTTTAATTAAAGACTCTCCCTTCAAACCACTGAAAGAGTCTATCAAAGATATCTTTCCACACTAACAAGCATACTGTGAAGCCACATATTGGAAGGCAAAAACAAACAAATAAAGAAAATACAGTCTAAATACCTCATAGGTTGGAAAAGAGAAACTTTCCTATAACTTTCAAAGAAAAAAATCTTTTAATTTAGCTATCTGGGTTCTCAGTTTTATTTTATATTCCCATATAATATATAAAGATCAATCATATATTTTTAAACTCCTAACACAGTATCTATAGAGTAAAATTTATCAAAAATTGCAACCTTGGGATAAATTTTATGAAAACAGTTTCTCCCTTCAGTTCTTTGATGAATGCTTTTAATTTGGTTTTTATGTAGACATTTTTAAATAATTTTAGTGTGCATCTTTACACATAAGTGAAAGAAAACAAATAATATTCTCTTTGTGTCTATTTTGTTTTTAAAATAATTGCCATGTCTTGGGAACATTTGAAAAAGTATAGCTAAAAAACTGTGCAAAATATATTCAACTTCATTTATTAATTAAGGGGTAAAATGGCAAAGAATAGGGAATAGAAAATCAAGCAATGGGAGTATCTTCCAGAATGAAACCTATTGTAACTCTATGACATTATCATGGTATGGATTTTCTAGTTTTATCATTTAATTGAAATGCCATGGAAAACAACAATTAATGTGGTACTTAATTCATATTATGTGGACAAGAATTCAAACAGATTTGTCAGACTACAAAGCAATTTCCTGCAATTTCCATTGCTCAGCACTGAGACAGAGCCCTCAGCTGAGAAAGCGCTCACAAATAATTCTCATCAGTCCTTCCCTTCTGTGTCTGCTGTGCATTTCTTGATTGGTTTAGCAGAGTTTTGATGACTTTCCTGGCCAGCAGTTTTTTCACATACCTTGATCCAATTATGGAGCTAAGATTCTTAGTATAATTGTGGTCTTTTATATTATTTATATTCTGCTATTTTCCTTTGGATTTATGTTGTTTTCTAGTGTTTAATTACTGCTATTAATTACTTGTAAGAATTTGCCTTCCTACAAAAATATATGTTTTCTGATTTGGCTACATTTTTTAACAAGGTTACTTTATTCTCCTAAACATCAAAACATATTTTAAAAATTACAAAATAATCATATTGAAAGTTTGTAAAACAATAATTATTTCCCAAGAGAAAGATTAAAATATTTATAACATATTCATGTAAATTATTCTGAACCAGACAATTGAGATTATATTTATAGCATATTCCTGAGGAACATAATGCATGTGACAATCCCAAGTTTGAAACAGTTTGAATAAAGTACTGCACCTTCTAAAGGAAAGAAGAAATCTAGAGATACGTACTTGTAGAAAAATTAAGTCATTTCAAACAGCCGGGCCCTTTCCTCTTCAGTGTAGATGGCTTGCCAGGACAGTTTTACTGAGGGGATGTTTGACTGAGATGTAACAACTGGGATCAAAATATGCCCGCCCAACTGTTAGTGTCATTAACTGTTAGTTAATGACAATGTATTTTCTAGTCTTTTTCATTTTATGCTGAAAACTAAATGAAATATTTTCTGAGCTTTTCTGCCTAAAGCACCTAATTTTAAGCATTTACTTTTCTGAATATGCATCACTCTTTTAATACAATGACAGAATTAGAATCTTGGAAACAAAATGTAAAAAGAAAAGCTTTTGAGAGACTACAAAACTTATTTGCTTATTTCAAAAAAATAGGCATCTTTGCCAACCCAGGTATGTGATTTACCAGATTTCTTTTGAAGAAAATATTCTTAGAAAAAAGTGTCATATATTAAAAAAACAAGATTTCGTTTCTAAGTAATTTCTACTAATAACATTTTCAGTCACTAAGACATTGACTTTCAAACTATTTTTATAATACTCAGGAAAATAGAAGAAAAGCAAAATTAAAAACACAAGCAAACAAAAAAATCAATACATTATGAATCGATTTTTTCTCCATTTTCTGTCTGTCTCTCCACTTCTGTCTTACATACACATCTACACATTCTAGATACATTCTGCTGTTTCTCACTTCCACATTTCTCTCCCTCTCTCTCTCTCTCTCTCTCTCTCTCTCTCTCTCAATGGAAAATGATCATAAGGTACCAGATAAGGAATAAATTTATTTAGTCATTGTTTTGTTATGTATTAGTATGTAGGCTTTTTCTTTTTTCAGTAACACTGAACAAATTAGATGTTAAATGTGTCTGTTAACTGTAAATTACATGTACCATAAATTTGTTAATCCTTCAATCATCATTCTTGCTAAATTTAAGTCTTGCTACAAAAGTCATTAGTTTATGTTTTATGTTGTGTCTTTGTTAATTTTTTCTTTATAAATTCTCATGATTTATTTTCTTATTGGTACATTTTGATAGAATTATCAGAGTTAAAAGAGAGGCATATGCAAAACAAAGGCATGAACATTTTGATAGCATTTCTATCACTGGTTGCAGAAGAAAATTAAAAAGTTAAAAAATGATGTCCTTAAAATATTGTTTTCCATCAAGCCCCCCAAATTCAAAGACCCTCTCCAAAAATGGGCATCTGCGATGAACACACAGTTCTCAGAGGAAGACACACAATGGCAAATGAATGCATGAAGAAATGTTCACCGTCGCCGTCAAGAAACCAACTGATAACAAATGTTGGCGAGGCTGCAGGGAAAAAGGAACACTGCTCCACTATTGATGGGAGTATAGACTGGTGCAGCCACTATGGAGATTTCTGAGAAGACTAGGATTGGAAGTTCCATTCAATCCAGCTATTCCTCTCCTGGGTATTTTCCTAGAAAAACTGAAAAGGTCATGTCACCATGATATATGTGCACCCATGTTCATAACAGCACAATTTGTGATAGATAAATCTTGGAAACAACCAAAATGACCATTAGCCACAGAGTGGATGAAAAAGATGTGGTATTTTTATTCAATGGAATATTACTCAGCTATAAAAAAGGATGATCTTGAGGCCTTCATAGGTAAATGGAGGCAACTTGAGACTATCATGATAGGTGAAATAAATAAGAATCATTTATAAATATTACATTGTGTCTCTAGTGTAAAAAGTAATAACTATAAGAGTAATAAAACCCAAAATGTGTAATTTCTATTATAAAACAGAGAGGAAAAGAAAGTGCTCTAAAGGATATAACTGCATGTATGTTTACATGTGTAAGATAGATACCATATTACAAAGTTTTTGTTGGACCATTGAACAGAACTGTTTGCAGTCTCACTGCTTGAATGCCCATTTTGTATGCTTTACTTTTGTAGCTTGAACAACTATTTCTAAGATGGCAATATGTAATTTATTAACTAGTGATTTATTACAGTTTATTTTTTTGAAATTCTGTATTAGTTCTACCTTTTTCCTGTTTTGATTTTTTCTCTTTAAATAAAATTTTAAAAAAATTTTGTAACATTGTTGTTTTTAAAAATGACAGAATAGTAATAGTTCAAACACTTAAAGGGAAGTAATGTTATTTAAACTTTTTTTAACCTAACCTTATTTCTGTTTAAGATATCAATGTAGTTCATATATGATCAATATTACCATAGCTTCTTTGAAAGAAAGAGATTGCAAATAAAATTGCATATCTTTTTCCCAGAAAAAAATTAAGCTTAGGGTAACAATAAAATGTATGCTAATTGAGTGAATACAATTACATTTATTCCAGTATGTATTTTCTTTGATCAAAAGTTATAATAGGAAAAAACTTTTAGGAGGAAATAGTTTTTGAATATGATTTGTAGACTGCAGAATTTGTTCATCTGATCAGTAGTTGCTACTAACAGTTTTGGAAAAATGCCTCTTCTTATGCTATTTGTTGGATATTATATAACTAAAATTTTCATCAAAATATTTAATGATAATATTCAAAGTATATGTAAAAATTTAATTTCCTGAAAATGGACAGAAATACAAACCAAAAAATTTTTCTATTTACTGAAAAAAATCATATATTAACTATTGAATTTATCTTCTCATATTAAAAACCTTCTTAATTATTTTATTACAAACAGTACTTCCCAAGAGAGTAAGAAATATTTAGAATATTTACTATTTTTAAACATACAAGTTTTTAACACTGAAATGCACATTATTCTGGATGTCATATACTACTTTTCATGAAATGAAATATAGTTGTCATTAAATATAATAGATGTGTTTTCTAAGAAATGAAATGAATTAGGATTTATTTTAAAATAAACTAATTTAAATTAACTGAAATTAATTAAATTCCAATCACAAATATAAATAAATCATTGTTTTAGAAAAATGTTAAGGTAACACAGGCCATCTCTGGCTATTCTGTTCACTTCCTTGGACAGATGGACCTATGTATAGCACATGTTTTTATTAAAAACTGACCTTCACATTGGTATATTTATATATTAATTATTTCCTTAAAATCCTTATGATTAATTAAGAGTTGCTTCACAACTGGGCATTATTTAGAAATGTTATTAATATAACACAGAGCTTGGTTGGAGGTTTTAGATCATTGAAGATTGCCTTAAGGAAGGTTGTGAGACTACAGTTTCTTTTCTCTCTCTCTCTCTCTCTCTCTCTCTCTCTCTCTCTCTCTCTCTCTCTCTCTCTCTCTCTCCCCTTCTCTCTCTCTCTCTCCCACTCTTCTCTCCCTCCTTCCAATGATGTTAGTTCATTTTGATCTAACACTCACTTTCACCATGATGTGCTGTCCTCCTATCAAAGGTCTAAAAGCTTTAGTTCCACCCAATCATGAACTAGAGCATCCACAACTGTGAGATAAAATAAATCGTTCCCTTCATAAGTTGATTATCTCAGACATACATGATAGTGATTGAAAGTTGAGTAATGCACAGGTTTCCATTACATGCACGTTGATGTGTGCAGGAGTCAGGGGGAGAATGGCTGACCAGCAGGAGGCTAAGTCCTCTCATTAGAGAAAGAATAATTCCATACTTGAGAAAGATGGCAGACATGAACTTAGTCAAGCGACCAAGCTCAACAGCCCACTAACAAACTTTGTCCTTGCTCACTCTGTCATTCTGCCTAGTAGTTCTATGATTTCTGTTCACAGTGGGTGGGACTACCTACACCAAGTTTACCCACTGTAGCTCCAGGCCTATCTTAGCGAGGCCTGCTAGCCACCAGTGCTTGTTCCAGCTGCCCACACATGCTGCTGATAGAAAAATGGTTGAGTTATTCTCTGAGGAAGTTCCCTGGCTTTGTTTGTTTGTTTGATTGATTCAGGACTAATCGTTATTGGGGAGTGAAAAGAGCTAACACTGCCTTTCAGAATCAAGATGAGGAGAGGAAGGATTCTTTCTCCCCACTTACTGTCTGCCTTGTTGGGTCTTACACAGCAAGACCTGTACTCTATCAGATTCCTAAGGCCATTTATCTTATTTTTTTAGGATATATGAAACTCAGGAGCTCATCATTAATTTCAAGAAGTATTACCAATTTCTTTTTTTGTATGTGAAAATAAAAGCTGGGTTAGGAAGTTTGTATGTGCAATTATTTTTTTAATAATTGTTTCCAGGTATTAATATAATATCATTTTTTCTATAGTTATTATTCATAAACTATTACTGTATATGTATTTCCTTTAATATTTTAGTGTTCAGCCCAACTTCTCTTATGTTTATGTTGTCTCAGCCTGTTCTTATTTTCTGGACTCCTATAAACATTGCTGAGAGTATTTTTGCTGATAATATTTTTACACATGTTTGTTTTGGCAAAACAATCATTAAAGACCATGTAAAATATAAGAAGTTTACATTCTCTTTCACTCTCCATATTTTCTCCTCTTTTTTGGAGCTTTAACTATTATTATTGCTATATACTAAGATTCATATTTATGATTATTTAATTAGGAAGCTTACCCCAAAGTTCACATTAGTCATGACTTCATTTGTCTTCAACTTTGACATTAAAAGAAATTAAGAACTTGCCCTTAGTTACACCTATGGTTGTCATCAGGAAATTTCTAGTTTTATTGCTGTTAGTGTTGACTATTTCACTGAACTACTAAATCATGGTCAAATAGGTTATATATCTTCTTTTTTTAAAATTTCAAAACAATGCATTAAGCAATTCAATTCAATTTATGTGTCATCTTAATTGGAACTGAAGAGCAATTAACTTTTCTGTGGTAAAATGTCAAGTGCTTTTTTTCTTTTTACTCATAAAAAGGAATATGTCAGAAGTCTATAGTTTCATATAAATTAAAATGGGTGCTATTTAATTGGTCTCTGTTTAAATTAGTTTATGAAATACCTTAACTATGACTAAGGATAGCAGCTAGCAAATTCTGTAAGCAGCAACTATTTTGTCACTTGATGTAACATCACTTCTTGGAGTCAATGGCTGTTCATGTTCTAGCTCAAATAAGCAGATTTTCTCTATTAGAGTATGTAAGATATAGTGAAATGATTGTTATACCTCTTTATCAGCAATTTCCTCAAACTCATAATAATAAAAAGAACTTAAACATTTAAAGGCATATTACCTAATCATCTTCTTCAAGAAAATGTATGAAAAAGTTTTCTTTCAGTTTTTTCAATGATTGTGTTATGACCATCTTTAAGTAATTTATCACTAAGGAATAGAAATAAACTGTCAAATCATTGACAGTCTTCATTCTAGAAGAAACATAGATAATTCATATAAGATAAACAGATGATGCATTGATTATGGGTGTAGTGTTGTATTTAATAAAAAAGCTCAGGTTTATAAAACAATATGTAGTAGGGACCTGAAGTTATCTTAAAGATCAGAGGAAAGTTTTATGAAAAACAGTTGATTTATTTGAAAACTTGAGAAATGTAGAAGAGTTAAGATGATAGTGGTCATATGGGAGAAGGATTAAGATATGCACAAAGCAATTCAAGAAAATGAAAGTTGACAAAGAAAATCTCTAACCTACAAGAATACTCCATTATTGCCAGAAGAAAAAGAAAGCTAATTTGATGGTTGAATGCCTGAAAATTTCTAGTAGTGATATTGCTGTAGGTTAGAAAAACATAATAATTCAGGAAAATACAGGCCACATTGACTCTTGTCTCTTTATGCTATCAACAATGGTAGGAAAATTTTCATATTAGTGAAAAATTTTTAGGCTATATATATATATATATATATAACTAGATGAAATACAGGTGAGTTGATTTGTGTTCTTGAAAGATCTCTGCAAGACAGAACATGCAAATAAATAAATAATAGCCAGGCCATACATAAAACTAGAACTCTTGATTTATAACCTGCAGTAACATGATCAAGAAACTAATTCATTATCTACAGTTATGTATCCAGAAAACGAATCTTCTGCAATCTAGATTTGTCAGAATCGACATTGCTACCTCTATCAACAACCCAAGAAACCAAACCATAACCATTGTTATAATCAAACCCAAATCACTAGGATTTGAAGAATTCTAGAAATTTCCCTAGTATCTGTTGCTGCTTCCAATTTAATACTGATTACCAAACATTAGATATGGTCCTTTTATCAGTAACTTTCCCAACAGAATACCATACTTCCAGTTACCTCATCATGCTCTCATACTGAAACTTCAATTTACCCGTATCTTTCCATTTTCCCATGTAAAAGTTTCTAACTCCTCTAACACTTGTGAATCCTTACAGAATTCATCACAAGGTATTAATAGTGCTCAAGCTTTTCTAGTTTCCAACTAATTGGCCTTTTTAACCACATCTGAGTAGTGATACTCACAGAAGTCATCAGTAATATATCTCTTGCTCTTTCTTAATTTTCATCTTTTCAGTCTACCTCTATTTTAGTTTCACTCATAAAAAAATATTTATAAGTAATCAAAGCCTATACTCCTTTACAGATAAAAATTAAAGAAAAATATGTATAAAGAAAGACTCAGAGAAATATCTAGGGTTAATATAATCCTGTTTTAGTGAAAAAGTCCATTTACGAGCCATAAATCACTTTAGTGGGGCTCCATCTAGTTATTACTGCACTCGCTAAGATTCCTTATGGTACAGATTTTCTAGATTTAGGAGGCTTAATTAAATTTGAATTTCAGATCAACAACAAATACTTTAAAAATATAAATATATTCAATGACGTAATATATAAAATATTTACTGTTTAGCAAAATGTAAATTTTTCTGGCATCTTGCATATTTCATAACACTACTGATATATCAGACAAGTAAAAGGCATCATAAAATAGATAACAGGAAGTAAGTTCACGCAGCAACAAATTCAAGGGAAGACAGACTCAAAAAGGTAATTGATGTCACTGAAGATTTTAAACAAATAACAAGATGTTTAGATTTCAACGTGCAATAATTGGCCTAGTTGTCCTGTTGCACATAAACTAGAGGACATCAGAGAAAAATGTGAGCTATGAACGTAGCCTATTGTCACAGAAAAGAAGAGAAAAAAAATTAAATAGTTTTAATTGTAACAAAGACAGGCATAAAAGTAAATAAATTACAAGTGAGCAATAAAATCATTGGAAGTTTCTGCTTGTTCATTGTTAATTAAAATAAGTAAACTTAACAATGTTTCTAATAAAATCATTAGAATTTTAGAAAACTTAGCAGGTGTCCTAGATGTGAGGCCATTATGTAAATTCCATTTTGTTTTTATGAAGCAACTACAAGCAGTTAAGTTGCAATAATATTTGGAGTAATATATAGTTAAAATGCATCTAATAAAATCTAAGAAAAACCTCTACAAACTAAATCCAAAATTACTCAGAGAAGTTACTTAATATATATTTAAATGTGGAATTTCATCTTGTTTATTTTTTAAACTGTAAAATGAAGTTTTTCCTAAATTGTTATATAGATATGATGCAATTCCAATTGAAAAACCCAGTAAGTATTTTTATGAAAATACAAGCTGTGCTAATACAAATGTGGAAATACAGAGTGAAAAAAAGCTCCTTCAACTTTGAAAACATACACTTTATTGGAACGTAATGTATTGGATATTAAAATGCATATTAAAATTAAAATCTTTCAGAGGATAGATACTAACACATACACAATGACAAATAGGTCTATGAAACCTAATGCAATTCTTATGCTGATCCAAATACTTAGGGAAAATTATTCAAAACAGCCCTGTCTTGCAGAACAGAAGTAACATCATTCTTTCCAATAGAGTCCTAGTTCAATGAAAATTCAGAAAAGAATTGTATATCAACATGAGAAGCAAAGAAAAATAATATTTTTCACACCACAAAATCAAGGAAATTAAGTAGAATGATAAAATTGCATATGAATGGTAAAAGTAGTATTATATCAATGATAATAAATGGTTGTTTAACAGTACATTTATATTAAGAAGTACTCTTAAATAGGACAAAGAAAACATTGTCTGCTACATTAAAATTTAGAAATTCTCATCATTGAAATTTCCTCTAGTAAAAATAAAATCTTGCAAGTTGAGAGAGGATATTCAAGACACAAACTGTAGAAAATAGACTTATGCCTGATATGTTTTTCAAGCTATTGTGAACATAAATCCGGTAAAATTGAAAATATTTTATATTTTGTGTGAGTTAACAAAATATTCAGTATAATATAAAAATTATATTTGCCTCAAAATCCCTAAGCACTACAAAAACTATAAACATGCTTAGCTAAAAACAATAAATATCTCTTGTATAAGAAACCCAAATTATGAATAAATAAAAAATCAAAATAAAAATGGATAATAAGAAACAAGGTGTTAAATTTTTTGCAAAAAAGAAAAGGACCAAAAGTTTGAGTATAGAGGATATAAAAAGAATTTGAGATGATATGTACATATGCCAATTACCTATGATAACTGTGTCAAGATGTACTGATGTGTACTCATAAAACAAAAATAAAAGCATGAAATTCTAATAATTAAAAATTCCAAATACTATAATGCATAGGAGTGGTGATAATGGACATCCTTGTCTTGTTCCTGATTTTAGAGTAAAGGCTTTCAGTTTTTGACTGTTTAATATGATGCTGGCTGTTGGTTTGTCATTGATGGCTTTTATCATATTGACATAAAGACCATCTATTCCAATTTTCTGTAAGGTTCTTAGTGTTGGACCCTATCAAAAGCTTTTTCTGCATCTATAGAAATGATCATGTAATTCTTATTTTTGGTTCTATTGATATGGTGGATTACTTTTATTGATTTGTGTATGTTGAACCATCCCTACATTCCTGGGATGAATCCCACTTGGTTGTGGTGTATAATTTTCTTGATGATTTGCTGCATTCTGTTTGCCAATATTTTATTGAGAATTTTTGCATCTATGCGCATTTCTGATCTGCTTTGCTCTGTTTTGTTACGTTTAGTTTTAAGCTTTTAAAAATAAAAAAAATTCTAAATAATTTCAAATACAGTAAAGAAAACAAAACAAAATAAGTAAAATTAGAATAAGAGAATCAATCCAAATATATCAGGGACTGAATTAAATGCTAATACATTAATCCATTTGAGTTTCACTTAGGCTGATTATCTTTTTATTCCTACTATTTTTTTTCTATTTTCATTAATTCATATTTGTAGGAGAGATCTTTATTTAGCAGAATCAAAAAGTATCAGTTATAAACATATGAAACATTAAAAGCACAAAAACATAAAACAGCAAGAAGGAAAACGCCTTTAATAATGATCCACAAATGCCTGTGAATTTTTCCCAATGTTGTTATTCAATAATTATTCAAAAAACTGTACAATTTACATTTTGCTCAAAGTACCATAACCAAACAAAACATTTTCTTTAACACAGTACAATTGTGTAACAGAATTTTATGTGGAATCTGAAGCATCTCAAACTAACTGTTAATAATTACAAGGCAGTATTTGTGAAGATAAACATATCACGTGACATAGAGCAGTTAAAACCATTCACCTAATAGGAGAAAAATCTGGTAAAAGAAGAACAAATCACAAGATAGCAAAATCAGTATAAATTAGAGTGTTTATATTATTTACACAGAAGATATAATTGCTTCATAAAAGAAGAAAATTTGAGGTAAAATTCAAGTAAGATATTTTCCCAATTAGATGAATGTCTGTGATTGCCCTGTCATGCAATATAAATATTGTATTGTAATTGTATAATGATTAGTTTGAGATGCTTCATATTCTATGTTGAAAAATCATAATAATGAGAAAATTCAAGTTTAACAAAATGAGTGTGAATTATTCATTGTTTACAAGTTAATCCCAATAAGAAAAAACTGGATTTTCCATCAAAAGTAATGGGTGATAGAGACATTGTATATTCAAAGTATTAAAAGAAAAATCAACCAAGAGTTTCATAGGCTACTAAACCATCTTTCAAAAATGAAAACAAAGACATCACTAGTTAAATAAAAATTTCAATAATTTGCTGTTAGAAGGCCAGTCTTTCATGAATTACTAAAGGATTTTCTTCAGCTTGAAGGCAAGTAGATCCCACAACTGAAAAATGCCCATACTTGTGAGAGAGAAAGAGAGAGGGAAAGAGTGAGATAGAGAGAGAAAGACAGAGAGAGAGACAGAGAGAGAATGGCAAAGATAACTGTTATTATAAAAGCTACATAACTTTATATTTTTGTTGTGGTTGATTTAAATGTGATTGTATAAATGAATCTGTTTACAATTATATATCTAGATCAATATCCTATAACTTAGTAAAGAATGTGGGAAAATAAAATGGATAAATAAATGACACAAAATGTAAATTAAAATGTAAACAGAAAGGATTGAAAAGAAACCAAAGTAAACAAGGCTAATCATATATACTCTATAATACACATCACTCATTTTTCTTGAGAAATATCTAAGCAAAATACAGGTATAATATGAAATACAACATATATATATATATATATATATAATACATGTAATAATAATATACGAATAGTTCTATATCTCATTGCTATTAAACTCATACATTTAAACATATTTTTATAAAATATACATTTCACATTCTAGGGTAGTCACCAAGAAAAGGTGGTGATTTGAAGTAATGTGTTTTACCTTGCAGAATACATATCTGGTGTCTTGTTTTTCAGAAAATAATGAAAAATAGAGAATTTCACAAACAACTCATCCTGAAACACTAAAAATTTGCCATTTATCCATATTTAAAATGCCCATGGGAACTGTTTCTCAGAAATATTAACCCAGCAAATAGAATTCTCTGATGGGGAAAATGTCGATTTGGATACAAATTTTAATTTCCATGTAAAATTTCATTGATTGCTTTCTATCATATGGAAAGAGATATAGGATAACTTTTTAAAAATGCTGTTCAAATATAAAATAAGCAGAAACCGTCAGGCCAGCTGAATTAATTGCAGTTAGCTAAATTAGGCAAACTAAACACAAAATAATAAGGGAATCCACTAAAATTTCATAACCTAAAAAAAATGAAGAGAGCTTACAGGTGTAAATAAAAAAGAGTTCTGTGCCCTACTCTTCTCTTCAGTACAAATGTATGCAGAAAGACCCCTCTGCTCTAAGTGTTGCTGTCTTGATCTTCACCTTCCCAGTCTCCTGAACCGTGCAATACATATTCCTTTTATTTCTGAATTATCGAGTGTTGGATACAACACTGAGATTACACTTTTAAAAAGTGATCCTGAAAACTCTGGGAAAGAAAGTCTGGTTTTAAATTTCACACAGTGGCTGAATTACCACATACTGATTGACGCTTTGGCCATGCAATTGAAGCAAGGGAGTAGAAGGATTTGAAGATGTCTTCTGTCCACACATTCTAGTAATCACCTGTAAGAAAATATGTCATTTCCTCCTCTAGAGTATGATTTTTTATGGAAAAATCACCTCCCAACTTTTTGTTTTGTTTTGTTTTCCAACTTTTTTAAAAAAAATATCTATCTTGTTTTAAGGTGGAAGTAATGTTTTCATTGTTAACCATTGCTGAAATTACACTATTCTTTAGTGTGTTGTAGTACAGTATTTCAATTTTTAATTTATTACCACCAACTGTGGTTTCTAGTACAAAAACAAGGAAAAGTGGTTCAAGGTTGTATTAACCCAGAGACTAATTCTGCCTGACAGAAGTAACATGAGAACACTCATTTGGTTAAAATCCTAAGTGTCCTATAATTATGTATTTTTTCTTTCATAGTTTGATTTTCATATTCTTTCTCTCCCTCTTTGTTGTTTTCTCTTTGTCTTTTTACCCTCAACTGCACTGCCTTCATTTTGTTGATCTATTAAAACTTTTAAACACATTCCCACTGCCCCTTTCTGCTAGGTAAATGCGATTCCTTTCTCACTTTCCTATTGCCTGTGTTTCATCTAGCATAAATGGTTATTTTTTAGAAACAGATATTTAGATCATATTCTATTTCTAATTTATATTCATTTACTCTGAAATTTAGATCTTGAAACGTAGGACATATAAACAACAAATGTGTTCTTTAAAATATTCAAAATGAGTCATCACATTTTGTCACTCAGTGGTTTAAGAGAACATAATAAAATTGAATAAATTCTAAGTTGGCACTTCAGTCAAACAAGCTAGAGTTCTGGCTCACGTTGGGTTTGTGTTTATGTCTCTCTATAATTGTGACTCAGTGTGTGCAACTAGATGTCACCCAGCTGGGATTGGCACTCTCAGGCACTGGTATTTTCTTCCATAGGAGTAATTTTCCACATCCCTGTTATAACTAAGCAAGACAGGTCATGTGGATTTACAAAAAAATTTTCATTTCATTCAAACTCAGATTTAGTTGGAGGTCACCATGCTAGAAACCACAGAATTGAGGACTTCATATTTGTTGGGATGGTAAGATGCCCAGTGACTTTTCTAGAAAATATGTAACTGAATATATTGATTCATCTATTTGATGATAGCAAAGAAAACACAACTGTCACTAAATATTTTGACACATGGAAAAAATCGATAAACTGTTTATTGAAATTCCACAGTTTTTCTCCACTGCTTATGGGTTTAATGAAAGACATTATTGATAAAATCTAAAATATATTGCTATTTAAAAAATTTGTTTATAAAAAAATGTCTTCTCAGTCTGCCGAAACCCATTTCAGTTTATTAATTCTGTACTAAATCATAGAGACTAGACAGATAAATAGCTCATCTTTCTTTAAAGTCACTAGTATATTATTTCTAACCTATAGCAGAACTGTACATTCCATCTATATTAAATGATATGGGAAAAGAAAGAATAGCTAAATAAATAGATCAATTAACTTTATTATTCTACATTTTACAGTTGATTGATTCATCACAAAGCTTCTGTCTTTTATGTCACTTCTTTTTTTTCTCTATTTATATTATATTAGGCATTTTAGTATGTTCTCCTTGTGTCATCTAATGACTTTTTGGCTATATAACTTGTATTACTATTATTGCTATTTTATTACTTGAATTACTAATAGAGGATCTAGAGATTAAAATATAAATCATGAATTTATTATGTATATCTTTAAATATTTAATTATTTACTTAATCTGAAGAACTAATTAATCTTCAATTTGTTGTTGTCAGTAACTTCCAAATTTTGATTTATCATCATCGTATATATACTAGCCCATAACACATATATAAACTTAACGACTTGAATATATAAGCTCAGTAAAGGGATTCTCTTCTTCAGAAGTTAATTTTGCCACTATTTGTTTATAAGGTTTTGAGAAGCTAGGTAGAGGGTATCTTTGCTATCTCTGTATTTTCTGGGGTACAATGGGAAACAAGGACCTGTACACATAAAACCAGCTTAAGGAAAATATTCACTTATGTTTTAATGGACTGAACAATGATTGTTACTATGCCATTAAGGTGATAACAAATGATTTACATTCAGCAGCTGGGCTATTTCTATGTTAAAGTCAGAAAAGAAAGACGGAATAAAGAGTCACCACTTAATTTTCCCACCTTTAGGTATATTTCAGAAAATTGTAGTTTTAGATGACTATTTTATTGCTCCAAAAATAAACTATATCTTGTTTTAGTATGCAAGAGAAAGAATACTGTCTATATTTTCATAGGTCCATAAGGGATATCTGATTGAAAAGGAGAGATTTCTATACATATTCATTTTGTTTGCACAGTCAAACATATTGTGACATTAAAATGAATATTAAAATCACTACAATGTGCATTTTTTGACCAATCATGACAAACTAGCTAAAAATGCCTGAGGAAAAATTTTGTAGTACTTTTGTTCACAAATAACTATTCTTTTTTGCTCTTTTAGTTAGCTGCTTGATCTTAAAATGATTCCAAAGTGATAGGGTTTTATGCTGCTCCTTAATTCAAAATTCTCAAGAATAACCAGAGTACTTAAATGTTTATCCTGCCAGTTTCAGAGAAAAATGAGATAATCAAAATGAATAATGAGCTAATATGATCTTGAACATTATATTGTAATTGTAGCTGTCTAACCATCTCCCTTGGCTGTGCTACATAGACAAATGCAGAATATAGAAGCAAGCACTGACTACATTCCAAACAGCAATGAAAAATACTCCCCTCTGCACTTACCAGCAGAGTGGAATAGAGAATACAAAAGTAAAACAACACAAAAGAAAAGAAAGATTTAAAGTTATTCTAACTGGCCAGATTCTTTGGAGATCTGTCTCTTTCAAAGAAATTTGATATATTTTCCCCATCAAATACATCACTAAATGTGGATCCAGCATAAGTTAATTGTCTAGTTTCCATATGTGCTCATAAATTAGAAAACTGTTGGTAATATTGATTGAAATTTAATAAGAGAAAAAGTTAAGCCTAAACCTACTGGAAGACAAAGTAGGTAGAAATCTGCAGGACATAGGGGGTGGCCAAGAGTTCATGAGCAAAACCCAAGCTACATGAGAAGTACTTCAAGAATCAACAACCGGGATCTCATCTTATTAAAAAATTTTTGTGCATTGAAAGAAATCACCAACAGAGTGAAAAAAAAACCCATAAATAGGGAAAATATTTTTATATTCCCTCAAAGGATTTTTATCTAGAATGTGTAAAGAATTGGAAAAAAATCTGACCCCCAAATTTAAACACTGTTTTCAAAGGTCACTATTGTTTTCTTCTTTTTCCCGTAATACAGTACTTTGAACATAATTACTAAGGACAATTTTTATACAAGTCTGTTCCTTCCCTTACAGTATTGCAGCGTTAGAAAAATACTGAAAAGTGAAAATAAAAGTTTATGAAAGAGCCAGGATTTGAGCATTTGTAAATAAATAAATAAATAAAATAAAAATAAAATTTCACACAGGCTAAGTGCATGCAAGAGAAACAAAGATAGGAGCAAAAGCTCTGTCCTTCACATTATAGGACACATGACTATCTATAATAGTGATGCAAATTTCAAAAAAGGAAAAAAACCACTTTCTGAAATTGTGTTGGGGTTTCGATGAGAAGTAAATTATACAGCTTCTACACTTATGTCTTTACATTAAAAGTAAATATCAACACTCCACCCCTCTCACTCTCAAGCTTTCATATATTTCAAGCTTTGCATCATAGAAGTTACAAATTTCTAGAACACAATTTGTTTTCAATGCTACTAAATATTTTTCTTGAATGATCACAAGACTTTACTCAAATGTAACCTGTTACCATGGATGAGGTGATTATTTGTTCCAGTGATATATCTCTGCAGCTTTCTTCTATGAGAAATACTGCAAAGTGATGTAAACACAGGGGAAGAGAGGGTATAAGTGATCTTCCTATGAAATAGACAGGCATACACTTTTAGAGATATGTGCAAAGTTGTCTTCCAATTTGCAGTTGTAACAAATTGTCTAAATGTTTAAGTTTCCACAGAGAATGGGGTTTCAGAAAATAACTATCACAGTCATATCACAGTCATAATACGCTAACACAGCCATAATACCCTATCACACTCCTAACGCCCTATCACACTCATAATATCCTAGCACAGTCATAATACCCTAATATGGTCATAACACCCTATTGCACTCATATCCCATCACAGTCAGCTATTGCCTGAACTCTTTCATAGTCATGATATCTTCATCGTTCCATGAAATGCCTTTCAATCCATAATGGCCTGATAGTCTGATCCCAATTCAGTCTTTCAATTCCATCATATTTTTCTTATGCAATACTGAACTCTTCAATATTTTTCCAAGTTCCCAGATGAAAAAAGTCTCAGAGATTTTCTCCATTCTTGCCCAGATTAAGAATTTCTTGTATTTATCCTTTATAAATATATTGGACCCAAGGAAATATGGAAAAAGAAAATTGTTATTTTTACAAAAAGGTGCATATTCACTTTATGATTATGTATCAGAATGGAGTAGGAAAGCATCAAAATTATGATTCAGGCAATAGTTTTCCACACTGATGTGAAAAAATAAAAATAAAAGAGTCCCATGAGGCGGTTGCCATCTTAAATATGGATGAGAAGCACACTTAGAATGAATATAGAAACATGAGTCAGGAGGAAGAAATGCTCTCTTTGTTGGAACTAATTGGTTCAAGAAAGGTTTTTTAATTAACAAATATATGATTTGCACCTAAGAAGTGCCAATAATTTTATAAAAATTGGAAGTTTAACATTTAAAATACGTGATTCCTTAATTGAACGGCTTAAAATTCTGACTCATCTACTCAGATTCAAGAAACTGAGAAGAATGGTGAAGGAAAAAGAAAGGAAAGGTATAAGGTGGTCAATTATAGCATTCTTATTTTCCTTTCATGTTTAGTTCATGAAAATCCTTTGGTTTATTTTTGAGACTGAAAGCACATTTGAGATCTTTCTCCATTTTAACTTGTGTGTACAGTAAATGTATGATGATATTTACTCTATTATATCTAAATTATAAATCAAATAAATGCAACTATCACAAGGCTCAGAATATTTATACTGAAACTGAATGTATATTACACCTCTATTGCTACATTTTCATAGGAAGATGCTGGAGTCAGACAAGGGCTAAATATCCATGATATTAAGATGCACCAGCAAAGTGCTGTGATTCAAAAGCATGACAGGGAATGTAGAGACAGTGCCTGTGATGTTAAAATGAACCTGGTCATGGCCTTGTATCCACCACAATGAATTCAAATCCTGACGCTGACACTTCCTAATGATGTCATTTTGGTTAGACTATTTAATTGCTCAGTATTTCATTTTTAAGGGTACAATGCTGATTACAATAACATCTTCCTTCAGAGTTAGTTCAGAGATTGAAACTGCTTGCTTCAATTCCTCATCCATGTTGTCAATCAACTAATACTGTGAAAATGTAGTATCCTGATATTTTTTCTACTAAAGAAATATTATTCCAAAGATCATGATTATTTGGTATATGAGTCAGAAAATATTTTATGTTAGCAGTGTTGAAATCCTGCTGTTAACTTTGGGTTTTATCATTCACTTTTGTTATTCTTCTCCCACTGAAACTTCATTCTCTACATATTCTTTTTAGTTTATGTAGCAACAACACAATAATTAAGTTTCAATTAACTAAGCCACCATTCTATTTCAGTCCTACTTTTCAGACATTTTGCCCAACAGATAATAATGATGACTTTCAAAGTATTGCAGTCCATCTCATATTAAATTTCAACCTACATTACATGAAGGTATTAATTGCATATATTCTCAAAGAGTGTTCTCTGAGTGAAAAATAACATTGTCATGGAAAGTTATTGAATCCTCTTTTAGTTGTCCAGAATAATCTATTTTAGTTTAAAAATAAGTTTATTGGTAAATTTATGTTTAAATTTTAATGTTGCATACATTGCTGGTTTTAAAAAAGTGTTTAGTTATATTTGAGGTGTTTATAAATTAAGTTCACAGTACTCAAAGGATAGAAATTAGGATATTTTAACAAATGAAATTAGAATAATTATTGATCTAGTAAAAATCTGGAACAAAGTAACAAATGATTATGTTGCATTGATAAATAAGTGCTACCTACACTATTCATACTGTGTTTATAACATCTTATAAAATATATTCCTGGCTAATAATTTCCAATGCAAGTACTTTTTTTCAGTTTTCTTTTTTTTTAATTTTAAAAAGCAAAACAGAAAAAAAGGATAGAAATGATACAGAATTTCAAAAAAGTAGTAGGAAATTAACATTAGTTAATATTTTATATTGTTATAAGTGGTTGCTCAGGTTACAAGATCAGGGCACAAAAAATGATCAATCAAATAATGACAGCACAAACTGTTCTTTTTGATGAACTAACAGAGATTAGTTATTAGATTATTTCTGGTAACAGAGAACTAACAGAGATATCTATCTTGCATGCATATACATACACATATTTATAAACTTATACATATGTATAACCATTTCCTTTCTTCCTTTTCTCCTTTCCCCTATCTCAGTTGTTCTTTCCTTTTGAGCATGTTCTTTCCCTTTCCTTATTATAATATCTGTTCTACATTTGGAACTTACAACTCTTTCAGTTTTTTATTTTTATTATTTTTTGCATTAGAGAGTCAATGTGATATTTATAAATGTCAGTTTGACTTATTTCACTTATGACTATGGACTCAAGTTGTCTCAATGCACCTATTAAAGCCTCAAGATTATCCCTTTTGATAGCTGAGTAATAGTCCATTGCATAAAAATATCACATCTTTTTTTTTATCAGTTCCATAGTTGATGGGCATTTGGGTTGTTTCCAAGATTTAGCTATTACACATAGTGCTGCTATAAATATGGGTGCACTTATATTACTGTGGCATGACACTTTCAATTTTATGGGAAAATACCCAGAAGGGGAATAACTGGATTGAATGAGACTTCCAATCCTAGTTTTTTGAGGAATCTCCATACTGATTTCCACAGTGTTTGCAACAGTCTACGCTCACATCAACATTGGGGAAGTGTTCCTTTTCCCCACATCCCTGCCAACATTTGTTACAGGCTGATTTCTTGATGGCAGCCATTGTTCTGGAGTGAGATGGAATCTCAGTGTTGTTTTATTTTATATTTCTTGAATTCCCAGTGATGTCGAACATTTCTTCATGTATTTATTTGTCATTTGTACTTCTTACTCTACTGACCCACTTCAGGTTTTCAAAGACACCACTATTATGTGTCTAGATTACAGATTCTGAAATTAGACTTTCTTTGCATCTTTGGCTTGACTTATTCTTTGAATTAACTTGACATTCTGTGTAAACAAAGCAATAAGATAATATGTTTGGTTTTTCATACTATGTAAAATCAGATAATTTTTAAATGCAGTAAACTGATCCTAATAATAAATTCTCAAGTAACAGCTAGAAATATTATACATTGATCTGGCAGTTCCTTTAGTTATTTCTCGTTTTGTACCATATCCAGCAGGTTTCATATATTTTAATTCTCATTTGACTCTGAAAAAACTAATTTTCAAAGATGTTATAAAATTAATAGGAAAAAATCTGTTACAACTATAAACTACTTTAAACTTTTATTTGCAATACTTTACCAACACTTCTTTCTGAAATATTGCTAGTATGTTCTATAAATTGACTTTCTTGAGGGACAATAGTATTTTATCAAGGAAGCCCTTAAAATATCCACATTTTAATACTAATATTTCTGGTAACATATTTTCCATTCTTTCTAAATGAAGCTACAGCAAGAAGAAAAACATGATTTGTAATAAAATATTTAATTTGAGCAATTGAGTTATCTGAGGAGAAATAACAAGGAGAACATACAACGAAGTTTGGTTTTACATAACAGACATTAAACAGGCCCAGCCTCTTGAATTGATTCTAATATAAGTATGGGAATATATATCTCCAAGGTTAATTTCATATTTAATTTCAAAATTTAGATTAGTGATTCTTTTCTACCACTGTATTATTTAAATATAGTGTTCCCAGTTCTGTCAGTGGAAGATAAAAATATATGAAACAGAATAAATCATACTGTGTTATGATAAATTATGGCTTAAGGCAACAAAATGTGATAGTAAAACATTATAAAAATAGTAAGAACTTTGTTTTATTTTTTGTCAACTTATTAGATATAGTTTGGAATCTCAGAATGTAAATAGATAATGGAGAATTTTTATAGCAGATAAAAAAATTGGTGTAGAATATAGATATTGAAAGTTTCCAGATGGATCAGGGAACTGTATAGTCTCCCAAATAATTTGTATTAACAGATCAGATTTCTTTATGAAAACTCACTCAGAAATACACCCTGATTCTACAAAAGTAACTGCTCTTGTCTTCTAGGCACATTTCCCGAGTTCTGTATTAAATCTTCAGGTTTTTCTCTACCAGTCATTTCAAGATACAATTATTTAAGAATACCTTACATGGAGAACTTCAGGGTCTTATAAATTAATGATATTTTCTGTTGATGAAATTTGATATAAGGAGTGATGTGTCCACAAGAGGATTTGATATTTGATACATTCTCTGTGGTTTTTTGGTCAGAAACTTTAACATATGCATAGAAAGAGTATGTTCTGGACTGAAAGAAAATAGTTGAAAAATTAATATATGTGAGAAAATCTAGAAAAGTATAATTTCACTTTTTTGGGCCTTTTAACAAATACAATTTCATTTACAGCATGTAAAGAGATAGATATATAGAGTGAGTGTAGAAACATAGATACAGATTTGTGTGTGTCTGTGTCCAGCTCTGTCTCTGTGTCTCTTATATATGACACAGACTGAGAGAAATGATATAATGTTATTTTAATATATTCTCTATGAAGGAGACATGCAAATAGGAAACATAACAAGCTGAAATAACTCACATTTCAGAAACGTAGACACGTTTGAAAGTTTAGAGAGAAGAGCAAAACCTTACATGAAGACTGAGTATTGTGTTTTAGGTGACATTTGAGAAAACAATCAAAGGACGATTTCATTTAGAATTATCATTTTATAGAAATCACTAATGATTACTTTTATTACTTCTAGATTTCTTTGTAAGATGCAAACATGAATATGTGTAATTTTTTGTTTTGATTTGTTTTCATTTTGACCATTTCATCATTTTATTAGTACATATTTGCAGCATATAATAAATAGTGCATCCTAGGCAGTTGACTAGATACAGATATATAGATGATATAGATACAGATATATTGAGAGGATATCTATTAAGTGATCCTTTTCACTTCTGCTTCTGCTCCTCTCTCTCCTGTCTCACTCCAGCCCCAGATCACTTTCTCATGTGCAGAAGGTCCTCTCTGTTTGATGGTTTCTGTGCGTATCCGTCTGTCCCATCTGATGTACACACACGTAGCACAGTGGCAGTAATTAATGACACTTTAGTTTAGGCATGTTTAAGCCCTAGGCTCAGTAACAATGTGTTTATCAAAAATTGGTTTTCAGTGGTTTATTACCATTCAAAAAGTTGTCAAGATAAATGATATATGAAAACATTTAACTACAGTGATAATTATAGGTGTATATTAAAAGCTAAACATAACTATAGATTTTTATTCAGGCTTACCAAGTGTCTTATTTTAAATAAATTATCAGGTATCTGACTTTGAAAAACAATGGATTGATCTGATTAAATTCTGTTTGCAAAGCCGGGCATTATAGCGCATGCCTGTAATCTCAGCATTTGGGAGGCTGAAGCAGGAGGATCGTTCTTAAATTCAAGACCAGCCTGGGCTACAAAGTGAGCTCAAGGCCAGCCTAAAGACACAGCAAGAACACGTCTCAAAAAACGAAAGAGAAAACAAATAAATGAATAAATAAATTCTGTTTGCATAGGTTTTAACTTCCACTGTTTTTGTATCGCCACATGGACAAGACTATGCTGTTATACACATACCTCTACTTCGTCTCTGGTTCTCAGATCCGAGATTTTACTGATTTAGAATATTCTTACTTGTAAAAATAATGTCAAATTTTCAAATTATAGTTATTTTTTTCATGACACCTTACTGATATTGTAGCCAATTATTACTCATGGTAAGTTTCTGTGGCTTTTAAGTAGGTAAAATAATTTTGTCACTATAAGTATAGTGTATGTTTTGTTTGAATATATGTGTTCTCTAATGTTTTACAAAATATCCATCATTTTCTTCAATTTCCTCAAATGGCTATTTCTTTTAAATTTTAATCACTTAGAAGTCTGAATTATTTCCATTACTTCATATTTTAATAAAATGCTTGATACATAAAAACCATTAAATAATCAGTAATTTCTCTTTATCAACTGTAATTAATATTTATGACTAATGTCTTCAGTTAAAAAGAAATTGTTATAATTTAGTAGCGAAACACTGATGCATGTCTATGCCTAAAAGCAAACGTTATTTTAAAGTAAATCATCTGTATTTAGGCTGTTATTAATATTAGACTATTAAAGAAATTCAAGAAATGGTAGTTTAAATCTTAAAGCATTTGGATTTATATTTGCCACCTTATTTCTAAAATTCCTTCATTTAGCAGTGGCACAGAGCCTGCCTGGCAAGCATAAGGTTCTGAGTTTGATTCCAGAGGTATTTGAATAACTGTATATGTGGCGTGTTCATAAAATGTCACTGTGCATTTTATGTGCTTTTTCTTGTTTTCTGGTACAATATTATTTTCATTTTAAACATGGTAGCTATATAGTACATTCAAATATTTTCCTTTAGAATTTAACATTTGATATTTTACCTTAAACTTCAATATTTCTAAATTTAATGTAATCAACATATTTATGATTCTTCTTAATGTTAAGAAAGATGAATCATAAGAATTATTTCATGCACTACTTTGTCCTAATTGTGGGACAATACACACAGTAAAGTATGTTGATGCCATATATTTTCCCACTGACTCTGTTCGCTTTTTTTGTTATTTTATGATTCAACAATACCACTACGAGTATACAGACATAATAAAGGACATGAGCCTGTTTAAGAGATACACTGCATTTTCTCAGTAGTTAGGTATGTAATCAAGTAAATGTCTGCCACGAGATGACTCTGCCGCTGTTTCTTTATTGAAATTAAGCTATGTGTTTTTAGCCACATTTGCTCAATTAAATGTCTGCAATACTTTATTAAAATAAAATAAAAGTGACTTTTTTCTACAAATATAGAAAATAGGAAAATAACGCTGATATGGATCTTTCTTTTAAAATGTAATCATTATTACTATTTAGCATGCTTATGTTCAGGAAAAATGAGAAAAAAAGAACTAAACACACTAAGATCTAATATGCTAATTAATGTTCTTTTAATACATTCATATCATCTTTCAGATCATTCAACTGACCTTTGGAAAACTGATAATTAATTACACGGTCCTGAGATCATGAAAGACCCTGGCAGTGATTCCCTAGTTTCAGGACAGAATAATATCAGATGACTTAAGACATTTTTTAAAGATTAACAGTGAGAATAATAATCAGAAGTCCAATTTTAAAACAATTTTTCTAAGCTCTGACACGGAGGATGACTTAATAGATATAATGACAGGTTCAATTACAGCCAATATCTGTTTGACCTTAATACATATTCCTGGAGTCAAAGAATAGTCTTAAGAATATGAGGCAAACATTATACCTTGATTGTAAATAATCTCTACAGATATATTTTCTCTGACATTTTCAAATGATGTAAAAAGAGGAAAAAACTGGGACAAGCATCCTACTGATTACTACCCATATCTACTACAGATAACTACCACACGTAATTTAAAAACTGCATTTAAAAAGCAAAAAAGAAAATTTAGTTTGTGTTATAATAGAGAAGGCAAAGTGTTAGCACTTAAAATATGTAAAACACTTAAATATTGACAAGAAGACAAAAAATCCCTTAGAGAATATAAAGAGATATTTCATTTAAAAACAAAACCAAATGAACAGAAAAGCCAATATGAACAAAATCATTGTAAAATGAATACTAACACATTCACAGTAAAGGAACAGTAATATTAACAATAGAGGTGTAGCATTTCAGTAATAGTTATTCTTTAAAAAGAGTGAGGGAAAAGGATTTTATATATTGGTGGGTGAAGTGAGAATATTTGGTAATCATTTAGAAAGCACAGTAGAAACATATATTAAAACTAAAAATATCCTAGAAATTCATCCCTAATATTTAAAGGAATGTCATGTGCATCAAAACCTTTTATTACAACATACATATAAGCATTTAATGAAACATTTTTTCATTCTTATGATTAATATAAAAATGAAATAAATTCAAAAGTTTACCAAGTATCCAACTTACATGTCATGCGGTATTAGTTAGTGATCATTTTTATTCCCAAGGGACATATTTTCGCATTATATTGTTAATGGAGAAATGTAGTGTTTCAAAGTATTAAATCCTATTTTAAAGATGATATTAAATATATGGACCTCTCTCTCTACTTCTGAACAAAGCAAAATTTAGTGTAGAAGATATGAAGAGCTGTTTACCCCTGATATGGTTTTTATCCCTGATGTTACGAAGGAGAGATGAAAAGGGTGAGTTGGAGTAGATGTATTCTAATCCATATTGTCTTCTTCCCCTATTTTTTCAAAGTTCCACAACACCATACATTTTCATATTTCTTCTGGTAAGATACAAACAGAAATCACAAATAGTATGTGTTTTGAAAGCTTAATCCTGGAGTAAATAATAAAGTTTTGTGATATCAAAGCCTACTTAAGTCAGAATTTTTATGTGATGATGAAAAACATAAGCTTAATATTCTTATTTACACTTCCAAGGTATATATTTAAATATTTTAGTCAGCTATGTAAGTTGATTCATGCTTGTAATTCCAGCATTCCTGGAGCCTAAGGCAGGAGAGTTCAAGCTCATCTAGGGAAACTTAGTGAGACCCTGTGTCAAATTGCAAACAAAAAAAAGAAAAAGGAGAGAGAAGATAGAAAAGAAAAGAAAGAAGAAAGAAAGAGAAAGAAAGAAAGAAAGAAAGAAAGAAAGAAAGAAAGAAAGAAAGAAAGAAAGAAAGAAAGAGCAAGTAAGTAAGCAAGCTAGCTGGAGATGTAGTTGAGTCTAAAGATTCCCCAATCATAATAAAAAAATAAAGCATTTTATTTCAGAAATATTCTATGTCTTAGTCAACACAGACACTAATTCTATTATTTTTAACAAAGGTACCAGTTACAAAGTAGTAGTATATTAATTGGCAGATTGATTTAAATTGATTGCCAATTGACTTCATCTAACAGACCAATTCATATGTTTAATTAGTTAAAAGTAATTTAACTGATGCAGATTGAAAATAATAGGCAGTAAAATGTAGCATTAAGTTGTCATAGGCTAATGTTGCTAGAACAATAGGTTAAAAATGTATTTTTGAATAATCAAGGGCATTAACTAGCTCTATATCCTTGAAGAATATCTGTGGCATGGGCACAAAGCTCCATAGAACAGGAAGACTTCATCACACAGGGAAGGAGACCTTCTTCACATGTGAAAGTGATCTGAGGCTGGAGTGAGACAGGAGAGAGGAGAGCAGAAGCAGAACTGAAAAGGATTAAGATGTTATATCTACATCTATATTTATATCTATATAGATATAGACAGATATATCTAGTTATATAAATGTTATAAATAAGATTCATTCAATTGAAGTAATTCTGATCATACCAAATGACTATCATTTTGTGTGCTTTCTTCAATTGGCTTAAGGAAGACACATAATTATGGAAAGAAAGGAAATGCCTCCTTTGGAGATCCCCACTGTTATCAGATTTACAATGGCTCAAAATATTCTTTTGGACATTACTAATTTCTTAACATTGATGATTTAGTTATATTATCTTCCTTGACAAATTGTACATAGACATTGAATATAGTGAAAAGATTAAAGTTTTTAGTTTTTGTGATCAAAATTCACCTAATATGAAACATATTTTTTAACATTTTAAAAAATATCATTAAATGTTTTGAGTATGTTCACAGTTATGAGCAAGCATAACCACTATGTGATTCTGGAGTAACATCATCATGCAAGAAAGAAACCCTTGGTGGGGATTTAGCTCAGCAGCATAAGCACCTGCCTTGAGAGTGTGCGGTAGTGAGTTCGATCCCCAGTACTAACAAAAAAAAAATAATAATAAGCAAAAAGAAAAAGCCCTGAATTCTCAATACCTGGGCACCTTCTTGACCTTACAAATTCTCAGAAATATGTGAAGCTACTATTCACCAAAACATTTCATGCTTGGCTTCTCCTTCCATGCTGTTTCTTTCATCTATTATTTGCCCCAATTGTAATTAATTTTATTGAAAAATACAAGCTAAATATGTTATCTATACATGTTTTTTTCATATATTGCTAGGTAGCAGTTTTAGCCTTGAACATATTCCACTTAGACAAGATAAGATATTTATTTTAAGACAGCCTTCTAGTGAGTCATCATACAGGTCAAAACAAAATGTGTAATTGTTTAAAATGAGGTCTTTTTTGTTCTGTCTGGCACATTGGCTGTTATTGGCTGTTAGCTCCAAACTATTGTAATTCTAGGCAGTGGAAAATGGGACTAAGGCAAGTTTAAACATAAGAAAACTTGTTGAAATTTTTAAAAAATTCAATTTTTTAAAAAATGAATTCCTATGGTGGTCATAGTCTGTTGCTTACTTTCCAGAGCTTTATTCTGACAGGGTTTGTCTGTTTTACATTGATTTTAGGGGCCGGGGATTTAGCTCAGCGGCATAAGCACCCGCCTGACAAGTGCAAGGTCATGAGTTCAATCCCCAGTACCAAAAAACAAACAAACAAACAAACAAACAAACCCGTGTACTACATTGATTTTATGGAAAGGGAAATTTTATAATTTCATCACATTCGCTGAGGTCCATTACTATTAATATTACCTCAACTTTACAGGTGACAATCTAAATCAGGGTATGGTGACAAAGACTTTCAATTTTAAAAAAAAATGAAACTTCTTGTTTCTTATTTCAACTTACAATCTCATTAAATTCATTATTTATTTATTTTATTCTTTTTTGATGACATTAGTCCTAAAATTTTAGAATGAGGTAGTTTTCAGTATCTTCGTTTTCAGTATTAATAGACATTCATTCTCAGGAAGATCAAAGTAAAGTACAATTTTTAAAAAATTATTCATAATTTTACACAACATGACAGCACACTTTCCTAGGATTTTTTAAAAACAAAAGTCTACTTGGGCCCTGACAGAGCAGAACCCCAGTGCACAGAAGGGGACTTGGAGCTTCTCTACCAGCCAGTAAGACTACATCCTGTGTCAGAGACCACCCCAAGGTGCATGACAGGGACAGGGACCTAACCGGGCCATAGCCAATGAACTCCAATCAGACAGCAGGACCTGGAATCCAGCCGTGGCCCTGACTGCACACTCTGGCGAATCCCAGCAATGGAAAAAACTTGAAACTTCACTCCCAGGCAGTGAACCTTGGACTACAGTGGATTACCTTTGCTAACTTGAAGGAAGATTCAGTAACTGCCTCACTCAAACAGAAGATCTCAGCAGGGACCAGTCAGTGTGGTGAGTATGGCCCTAAAATAGAGGTGTAAAGTGGGTAAATATGGACAGTAGTAAAGCCTCCTCCAACTAACTCTAAGACCTTGGTGAAGCTGACAAGAGTGTGGGTGGCCCCTTCCTACACACAGAAAACATCAGGCAGAATGAGGATGGTGCCAAGAAGGACTCCCCCAACTTTAATGAAATTAAAAGGGATTATGAGACACACAGACACACAATAGGGACACAGCATGGCCTCACCTGACACAAACACTATAGACAGGGAGATTTGATGACCTGGAAAAATCTGAAGATAAAGTAATAGCAGTAGCTAAAAGTTGACCTACATCAATACTACTAGGCTTGTCAGCCAAGAAAAAATATAGGACTCACCCAACAGGCCCTGCAACAGGAAGTCAGGTGACTGATCCACCTATTCATTGTGGGACCCAGCAATTGAACAAACATCAACCTTAAATTAGGACCCTAAGATACACACTAAAAAGACTGAAGGACCAAAGACCAACTTGAAAGCAGAAAATGATGAAAGGAAAAAGCAAAATGCAGTCTCAAAAATCTAGTCCACCAGAGGCAAGTACAGGAAACACTGAAATAGAGGACATCAAATGTAACACATCAGAAACCTCTGAAAAGATAGCGAGTGAAATAAAAAAATGCAACACCATGAGGCTATAGAGGGAAATCAAAATAGAGGTATTCTCTCATGTAAATAGAAATAACAACCTTAGTAAAGGAATTTTTGAATGCAGCTAAAGAAGAAATAGAGAAAAAAGTACAGGAGCTTGAATGCTTGAATGATTAATACAGAAAACAAGCAGAATTCATGAAACAAACTCGAGGAGACATCCAAGAAACAAAATATTCTATTCAATGTGCACAAAACCGATTAAATGAAGCTGAGGATAGGATTTTAGACATTGAGGACAGGATCACAATTAGTGATCATGAAAGGATAGAACTTTTAAAATAACAAAGCAGCATAATATGAAATCCAGAAGCTTCAAAATGATGCCAAGAGCAACAGTATAAGATTAATAGGCATCAGTGAAGAAGCAAGAGTAAATGCAAATGACATAACTAAAATATACACAGAAGTAATAGTAGAAAATTTCCAAACATGGAGAAAAAAAGATGACATGCAGATAAGTGAGGCATATAGGATGCCAAACAGTCACAACCAACATGAATCTACACCTAGACACGTAGTAATAATAATTAAGATCTCAGAAATACAGCATAAAAACAGAATACTAAAAGCTGTTAGAGAAAAGACACAACTCACCTATCAAGAAAAGCCCATTAAAATCACAGCAGACTTTTCAGCACAAACCCGCAAGTCAAGAAGAGCTTTATAGTGAAGTATTTCAAACCCTGAATGAAAACAACTTTCAACCCAGACTCATGTACCCAGCAAAACTCTCATTCAAATTTAATGGAGAAACAAAATACTTCCATGATAAAGAACAACTCAAAAAATTCACATCCACTGAACCAACCCTAGAAAGAATATTGAAAGACATACTAGAAAGAGATAAAAATGACCACAATCCCCAAAACAACAAAAGAAACAAACCACCAGGTAGGACAAGCAATTAAATAAGGGGGGAAACAGAAAGCAAACAACTAGAATATAACGGTAAAGTTGAGCCAGTACATATCAGTGTTATCCATAAATCTAACTGGCCTCAATTCACCTATCAAAAGAAATAGGTGGACAGAATGAATCAAGAAACATGATCCCACAATATGCTGTATACAAGAAACATATCTGAGCCAAAAGGAAACTCATAGATTAAAAGTCAAAAGACTCACTACATTCTAGTAAATGGAAAAACTCAAGAGGAAGAACTAACAGTTCTAAATATACATGCACCAAACACAGGAACACCCAACTATAATATAAGACAGATACTAATGGACATGAAAAACCAAATACACAAAAACACAATTATAACAGGGAACCTTAACAGCCCATTGTCACAAAGAGATAGATCAACTAGACAAAAAGTCAGCCAAGAAATAATAGAACTGAATCATACCTGCGAGGAATTGGACTTAGTAGAAGTTTACAGAGCGTTCCACCCAACCACATCACAATACACATTCTTCTCAGCTGCACATGGGGCATTCTCTAAAATAGACCACATATTATCCTGTAAAACATTCTTAAGTAAAAGAAAAGGTTTTGAAATTATCTCACATGTAATATCTGACCACAGTGCACTGAAATTGGAAATTAATGGCAAAAGAAATTGCAAAACCGACATAAATTCATGGAAATTAAATAACAAACTTTTGAGCAATCAGTGGACTACAGATGAAATTAAAAAAGAAATAAAGCAATACCTACAATTCAATGAAAACACAGAAAGAACATACTGTCATCTATGGGATGCAATGTAAGTGGTCTTAAGGGAGAAATATATAGCAATTTAAACTGGCATATCAAGAAAATAGAATGAGCACAAATAAACAACCTAATGTATCATCTCAAGCTTCTAGAAAAAGAAGAGTAAGTTAAACCCAAAGCTCAAATAAGAAAGGAAATTGTAAAGATTAGAGCAGATATCAATGCAACTGAAACTAAAAAAAAAAATAAAAAGCATTAATAAATCAAAAAGCTGTTTTTTTGAGAAAATAACAAAATTGACAAACCTCTAGCTAACCTTATAAAAGAAAAAACCCAAATTCACACAATAAGGACTGAAAAAGGGGGAAATCACTACAGATCCCATGGAAATTCAAAAGATCATTAATATCTACTTTGAAAATCTCTACCCTAATGAAGTGGAAAACACAGAGGAAATGGACAGATTCCTAGAAACATATGAACTACCAAAGCTCAACCAAGAAGATATAACAATTTTGAACAACCCAATATCAGTTATTGAAATTAAAAATGTAATTAAGAATTTACCAACAAAGAAATGCCCAAGTTCTGATGGATTCACAGCTGAATTTACAATAAATTTAGAGAATATTTGATGCCAAAACTCCTTAAACTTGTCAATGAAATTGGAAAAAAAACAATCCTCCCTAAAGCATTCCTGGATGCAAGTATTACTCTCATACCAAAACCAGAGAAAGCCCCAACCAAAAAAGAGAACTATAGGCCAATCTCACTAATGAACATTGATACAAAAATTCTCAATAAAATACTGGCAAATAGAATGCAGCAAATAATCAAGAAGATTATACATCATGACCAAGTGGGGTCCATTCCAGGAATGCAAGGATGGTTTAACATATGCAAATCAAGAAATGTAATACATCATATCAACAGAGCCAAACACAAAAACCACATGGCCATCTCAATAGATGCAGAAAAAGCATTTGATAAAGTCCAAAACATGTTCATGATAAAAAAAAAAACCTTCAGAAACTCGGAATACATGTTGAGATGTCTACCTCAACCTTATAGAGGCCATCTATGACAAACCAACAGCCAACATTATACTAAACAGATAAAAACTGAAAGCTTTCACTTTAAAATCAGGAACAAGACAAGGATGTCCACTATCACCACTCCAATTCAACATAGTTCTGGAAACACTAGCCAGGGAAATCAGACAAGAGAGTGAACTAAAAGGAATAAAGATAGGAAAGGAAGAAGTTAAATTATCACTATTTGCAGATGACATGATACTCTATATAGAAGACCCAAAAATCTCATTAAAAGACTACTAGAGGTTATAAACAAATTCAGCAGCATAGGTGTATACAAAATCAATGCTCAAAAATCAATAGCATTCCTGTACACAAACAAAAATCTCACCAAGAGAGA
This sequence comes from Hydrochoerus hydrochaeris, assembly GCA_004027455.1. NCBI lineage: Eukaryota > Metazoa > Chordata > Mammalia > Rodentia > Hydrochaeridae > Hydrochoerus > Hydrochoerus hydrochaeris. The sequence continues at coordinate 302,253 of PVLA01000165.1, read as the reverse complement.
AACTATGGAAATATTGCCCTTTACATCTAAAAAATGAAATACTTAAGAATCAACCTAAATAAGAATATAAAAGACATATAGGCTCAAAATTATACTACACCAAAAAAGAAAATGAAGAGGATATTAGAAAATGGAAGGATATTCCTTGCTCTTGGCTAGAAAGAACCAACATTGTGAAAATGGCGATACTCCCAAAACCGTTATACAGATTTAACACAATCCCAATCAAATTACCATTGACATGCCTCACAGATCTAGAGAAAACACTCTTAAAATTCATTTGGAAACAGAAGAAACCTAGAATAGCAAAGGCAATTCTGGGCAACATAGGCAAGGCAGGAGGCATCTCAATTCTAGACTTGAAACTGTACTACAAAGCCACAGTGATAAAATCAGCATGGTACTGGCAAAGAAATAGACCTGAGGATCAGTGGAACAGATTAGAAGATGCAAGCACAACTACAAAGACACTCAGCCACCTGATATTTGACAAAAGGGCTAAATATCTTCACTAGAAGGATAGCCTCTTTAATAAGTGGTGTTGGAAAAATTGGCTCTCCACATGTGGAAGACTAAAACTAAATCCATGCCTATCACCATGCAAGAAACTAAAGTCTAAATGGATCAAAGATCTAAATATTAAAATAGAAACACTAAATCTAGTGAAAGATAAGGTAGGTAGAATTCTTGGAGACATGAGGTAGGCAGAGAATTAATGAACAAAATGCAAACTGCATGGGAGACACTTCAAAGAATCAACAATTGGGATCTCATATTATTGAAAAGTTTCTGCACTGCATAAGAAATCAACAGAGTGAAAAGAAAACTCACAGATTGGGGAAGAATTTTAGCCAGCAACCCCTCAGACAAAGGACTTATATCAAGAACAAATAAAGAATTGAAAAAAATCAAGCCCCTCAAATTCAAAGACCATCTCTAAAAATGTGCATCTGAGATGAATACACAGTTTTCAGAGGAATATATACAAAAGGGAAATAAATACATGAAGAAATGCTCACCATCACTGGTCATTCAAGAAATGCAAATTTAAAAACATTGAGATTTCCTCTCATGCCAGAAAGAATACCTGCCATCAAGATTCAACTAATAAGGGCCTGGGGATTTAGCTCAGTGGCATAAGTGCCTGCCTTGCAAGCATGTGGCTGTGAGTTTGATTCCCAGTACCGAAAAAAAAAAAAAAAAAGAAATCAACTGATAACAAATGTTAGTGAGGCTACGGGATAAAAAGGAACACTGTTCCACTGTTGGTGGGAGTGTAGACTTTTGTAACCACTATGGAAATCCATATGGAGAATTCTCAGAAGACTAGGATTGGAAGTTCCATTTAATCCAGCTATCCCCCTCCTGGGTATTTTCCCAGATAAACTGAAAAGTTCATATCACAGTGATATATATGCACCCATGTTCAAAGCAGCACAACTTGTAATAGCTTAATCTTGGAAACAACCAAGATGCCCACCAACTGCAGAGTGGATGAAAAAGATGTGGTATTTTTATACAATGGAATATTACTCAGCTATAAAAAGGATGATCTTGAGGCCTTCATAAGTAAATGGATACAAGTTGAGACTATCCTCATTAGTAAAATAAATAAGAATCATATTTATAAATATCATATTGTGTCTCTAATGTAAAAAGTAATAGAGGTAGGAGTAATAAAATCCAAAATGTCTAATTTCTATTGTAAAAATGAGAGGAAAAAAAGTGCTCTACAGGATATAACTGCATGTATATTTAACTGTGTAAGTAGATGACTATATTACTAAGTTTTATTAGGTCATTGAGCAGAACTGTTTGTAATCTCACGGTTTGAATGTCTTGTTTGCATGCTTTAATTTTGTAACTTGAACAACTATTTCCAAGATGATATTATGTAATTTATCAACTAGTAATTTCTTAGTGCTTTTTCCCCTTTGGAATTCTGTATTATTGCTACCATTTTTTCTGTGTTGCTCTTTTTTTCTTTTCTTTTCTTTTCTTTCTTTCCTCTTTCTTTTTTTTTTTTTTTTTTTTTTTTTTTTTTTTTTTTTTTTTTTTTTTTTTTTTTTTTTTTTTTTTTTTTTTTTTTTTTTTTTTTTTTTTTCTTTCTTTCTTTCTTTCTTTCTTTCTTTCTTTCTTTCTTTTCTATTTAAAAAAATCTGGAAAAAAACACAAAATACACAAAGTAGTGTTTGCCCAAGTAATTAATATTTTAACATGTCAACCAGAATCAAAATGTACCCTATTTGCTTTCCACCAGGTGAAATATATTGCTGTGATATTAAGAGTAGGTGACAATTTTTTGGGGGAAAATAAGATGTTTATATATAAAAGTAAAGAAAGGAAAAAAATCATTTAAAAGCCTTTAATGATATATTATTCTCTAGCATACACATTTTAAGATACAATTTACAATATATATAATGTACAAAAATTAAGATTTCTGAAATGTATATTTTTAAATGTAATTGAATCTATGGATCATTTGGAAAGTCTTCAGATATACTAATGTGAATGTTTTCTCATCTGTTTCCAGATAAGAAAAAAGTAATTGCCTGGTGAACAACTGCCAAATGAAATTATTTTTAAGTAACACTGCTCTTTGAGTATCTTAAAACATCTGTAAAATGTCTTAGCAATAATCTCTTTTTCTATTCATATTATTCAACTCAGAAATATGGTGCCAGATTTCAAAATATAATTTGGTTATATCATTATTTTATCAGCAAAAAATATGCCGCTATTTTCATTTTTTAATTTTCAATTAGTGCAAATATTCATATTCTCTTGGAAGGACACTAATACACTTGGAAAAAACTAATCACATTTTGTCTGGTCATCACTACTTTGCAGAGTATGATAATACAGTCTTTAAAGAAAGTTGAACTGAACTACAGCATATCAAAAAATATTCATAATGAGAATCATATTTAGGCTATCAATCAAATATCTTTGGTTTCTCTTTCTGAAGGAAATTCATAATGTTTGTGGCAAAGTATTTAAAATTGAAGTCATAACTAAATGTAGCAGAGATTATCTGAGTGGCATAGATTGTGTGTTCCCTTTAAAAGATATAGTAAAATTCCTAAACCCTAGTACTTTATTTTCACAAAGGTAATCAATGTGAAACAATTTGGGATCGTATGTATCAGTGTTCTTAAAAGGAAAGAGGAATTTGGAGACAGTAGGACACGGACAGACTCAAGCAAAGAAACTGTATCAAGGATGAAGCAGGGGTTGGAGCTGAACTATCACAAAGCAGGGACTCTCAGGGCTATAGCAACTGTCAGAAGCCAGCAGGGACAATGACAGATTTCTTCCATAGTTCCCATAGAATAAGAATGCTGACTTTCATTTTTGACTTCCAGCAACTAGAACTATAAAAGAATAAATCTGTTTTGTAAGCCATTTGGTGTGTGGTAATTTATTCTGGCAGCCTTAGAAAATTAATGTATTGCATTTTCATTGCATCTATGTTCTTTTTTTCTTGTGTTTGCATTTGGACAAAATTTCTCTTTTTCTCTTTATTCCTTTTTTTTTTTTTTTTTGCCTTTGGAAACCTGACTGAGTTGTGACCAATGAATAAGACAAAAATAATTGTCTTTAGTTGATTCAATTTGTCAGATTTACTGTTTTATGTTCTTTCCTGTTCTGATTTGGTAATCCTGCAACACATAATGTAGGCTCTCAAGTTTCTGGCTGCCTATACATAGTTCTTGAAATTTCTGAGCCAGCCAAGTTCATTCAATGATTGAATTTGACAGACTATTAATATTGCTACAAATTTCATGTTTTATGTATAATAATATATTGAGTTATTGAGCTATTATATTCAATTACAAATCTGTTGGGTTTATTAGTCTAAATTAAAATATTTTCATTATTAAATCCAGAAACTCATAAAATGTTGGCAAAATTATTTCACAAAATAGAACAAATACTGTATACAAAAAGAACAAGACTCAAACATGATTATTTCAATCATGTTAACAATTTTAAACAGATGGGATTTTAATACTCAATAATTCAGTAGAAATTTGTTATATATTATTTATTTCCTTTTTTAGGAAAATTACTTTATGATAATGGAAATAGAGGCAGAAACATAATTTTCAATCCATGGTAAGTTTACGTAGAAAAAAACCAAATTCTGCATAAAACTAAAATCCTCTTGGCAAACCTGAAATAAAACTACATGCAAGAAGTCTCTGTAAATGACAAACTATCAGTGAAAATGGACACATTACTAATTGTCACAAGATCTGCACACATTTGTCAACCAAAATTGCATCATGGACATGTCACCTCTTGATTGGAAGAAGCACAGAGTTATTTAACATATTTTTATTATTTTCCAATTCTTAATTATTATACAATAAATGTCCCCACACTTTCATTTTTATAGCAGTTCTCAAAAATAATGGTTGTACGGCTTCTGAAGGAAAAAACAGTGCCTAACGAATCAAAAATCAGAGAAGAGAGCTCAAAATAACCTGTAGACGTTTTTCAGGTAAACTTCATGGGTAATACAGCAGAAAAGAGAGATGTTACACTGTTTCCACTAGGAGGTAACTGCAGGGTCGATGGTAATAAGGCCTAAAGTGTACCTAGCTATCTTGTCTGATGAATGTTCAACACTTCTTTATTAGGGGTCCACTCTAAGACAGGTTAAACCCTGGCAAAAACAGCTTCTGGGAGTGCAATCAAGTTAAGTAGGAAAGAGACAAGACAAATAGAAAAATAAAATAAAATAAAATAAAATAAAATAAAATAAAATAAAATCTCTATGGACCAAAATATAACAGGATAACAAGCCAGGAAATCCCAGAAAAAAAAGTTACAAAACATTTGATCACTGCTAAGAAGTTCTGTGATGTTCTAAAATCTGTCTTGATGATTCCTTATTTTTTGTTCAAATTCTAGACAACTGATTTCACATAAAAATAAACAGGGTATTATCAAAATCAACCCTCAGAGATACCATAAGTAGAAAGAAAGAAAAGAAAAGAAAAGAAAAGAAAAGAAAAGAAAAGAAAAGAAAAGAAAAGAAAAGAAAGGAAGAGAAATAATTTTATCATATATTGTCAGAAAGTTGTGTATATTAAAGAGATACAATTGCAGCAAAACAACTAAGATATTAAAAATCAACAAAAAGGATGTGAAGAAATCAACTTAAATCACAACTAGAATAATTCAGAAATTAGATAGCAGAGTCAAAAAACTAGAAATCATGCATCATTATAGAAATAGCATTAAAATTATAAGTAGCAAATAAAAAAAAGCAAAAAGATTTGGAGTATGTGCAGTGTGGAAAAATATAATCACTGAATAACATTAAGTTGTCCTTTTAGCTCAGAAAAGATTTGCTCATTCAAACCCCTCATGGAACAATCTCCAGCGTAGTCTCATTTTGAAGAAGGGACTGATTATGCTGAATCATTAAGTCATTTTAGAAAAAAAATAATAATTAAAATTCTTAAAGGAAAGACACAGGAGTAAAAGAGGAGACTAAAATATTTTTTGAATAGAACACAAATAATAGATCAGTAGATACAGACCAAAAGTCAAGTCAGTGAATATAGTGTAAGCACTGGATTAATTATATCCAGTTAAAGCCAAAATAACTATCGGGATTAAAATGTATTATCTGCTTATATTATACATATTTTAACACAACTATAAAAAAGTGAAAATAAAACAGCAGAAAAAGAGAATTAAAGTCAATCAAAATAAAATTGTAAATATACTAGTACCAGACATTCAGGATAAAGGTTATTAGACATAAAGTGAATTATTAGACTTTACAAAATGTTAATGTGTGAAACTAAATAGTCCTCTTATGGAATCAATTCATTCAATAATAAATATATATATATATATATATATATATATATATATATATATATATAATTAAATTTTTAATTATTTTAAAAATTAATGTATCTATGTAGGAAGTACACGAACCACAGAAAACTCTCAAGTATCAGAAGTTTGCCTCATGAACTTTTAGTAATTGTGCTGATTACCTTTAATTGTCAAATTAATTAAATTAAAAGAACTCTGGAGAACTGATTCAATTTTGAAGGTACAAAACTCATAAATGGTAAAGTCAATAATGGGTTGCACAATTCATGATTTCATGACAGAATGGGCTGTTACGAAGTAGGGCTCAGTTGTTGTAAATAGATTGTGGAGATTAAATCTTGAGTACCATACATTGCCCCAGATTCTTTCCTCTTGGGCTGTTCCTCTGCTCTCTGCTTCTTGAATGTTATGAGGTGAGCAGCTTTCTCAACCATGTCTTCCTACCAAGATATTTTTGCCAGTTAGCAATGAACTGAAGGCTCTGAAATCATGAACCAAATAAGTTCTTGGCCTTTAGACTGAAAACTTTGGACATTTCTTAGCAAAACAAAGTGAACTAATACATTAGCTAAACCTCAGAGGTAACTATTATCACAAATGTTAAAGGTATGATTTGCTTTGGATGCTTTTTATGTAATACCCGTAAATTGAACAATGTATTGTTTGTTTTTCTAAATTTTATGTTGTCAAAATTTATTCATATTATAAGGCTTGCATTCTTATTTTTGTATAATATTCTCTTTTAAAAGAAAATTACCTGGATTTTATCGTAAAACATCAAATGAACACAAAATATGTTTTAAGTTGGTAATACACTTTTAATTTGAAAAATAAAGAAGTCACTTTGTCCTTTACATGGAAAAGTTACAAGAAAAAAATATTCAAAATAATAAAGAATAGAGGCAATATTACTAAAAAATTTATTTAGTTTATCTGTAATATAACAGGTTGGAGTCTCACAGAGGGCAATGAGAGAGTGTGGAAGAGATACTAAAGAATATAATTCAAGATAATTTCTTGAAAATATTTGAAACTATTATTTAGATAGTACAAGCACTGTGTAAGATTAGAGAGATGATATTTCAGTATAACAGTTTATTAAAGTAAAAATTGGGGCCTTGGACACAGCTCAGCTGCATAAATGCCTGTGACTAATAAAGGAAGAAAATATTACTTCAAACCTGTACTAAACAATATTTTATGCTTAGAACAATTGTGTAAGATAAAGATTATATACCCATCTATACTGACTTTCAACTAAATAAACTTTGTCTTTAAAAAAAGAAAAATATGACTAGTAAAATAAAGATTATGTTAAATCTGTCATAAATAATACTTTATGCTTAGAGCAATTATGTAAATATTATACATTCATCTACATTGATTTTTAATTAAATATATTTTCAACTAAATAAATTGTGGTTTTTATCCAAAATGAATTAGAGAAATTTTCACAAATGACCTCTACCTTTTTACATGATCCATGAAAGGGAAAAAAATGTAGCATGCAATTATAAAATATCATTATATCATCCCAGGTTCTAAAGCCAGGCTTACTAGGAGCAAGTTTTGGTGAGAAATTTCTACTAACCAAAAGATGTGATGTTTTGAGATGGTAAAAGTGTGAGGAATATATGAATTTCAAAATAGATTATAGAGTAAATACACATTCTTTTTCTTGACTTAGATAGTGACTAATAGTGTTTGTTATAGAAAAGTAAGTAAATTCTTTAATTAATCAAGAAATAAAACACAACCTACTACATAGAATAAAGTAGAGCTTGAATTTAACATACTTTTAAAAAAATATTTGAAGTGGAATTAAGGGAGAAAACTGGTAAAAAATTATATATATATATATATATATATATATATATATATATATGTATTTCTCCACATAGTAAAAAGTAAACATTCATTAAATAGAAAATAAATTTCTTATAAATTCCAAAATCATCATCACCTCTTATATATGATTCACCATCATACATAGTCTATGAAAGGTGACAAAACATTCCTCTTGTTTTGGAAAGTACTAATTTTTAAAAAATAAAAACTAAACACAAAATAAATTAGTTTAGAGACAATACTGTTTGAAGGGAAGAATTGACATTTTTATGATTCTTATAAAAGAAAAACATGCTAGCAGCTATAAGGATCTTCCTTGCCCATAAAACTTCTTTGGAAATCCTATCGCATTTTTTTAAAAGAATCATATATTGTGTTGATATAGTAAAGATATTCTTAAATTTTATTTAATTTTATTTAAAAAAATATGAAAACAATGTAAAGTACACTTAAAATTTTAAAATGACAACTTTTTAGCTATATAATGGCAATAGATGATAGTAAAAAAAATATAGTTAAATGTTTTAAATAAACTACTTTTGAAATTAAAATAATGTATATATGTATTAAATAATCACTTTCTGTAGATACCTAGTATTAAACAAACAATGGCATATATTGAAATTCCAGTCAAAACTAACATGTTTTGTCAAATAAAATCCATAGTATTAATGTAAATAAAAAGATACCACTCAGATATAGATATTTAGTATTGATGTAGAATGTAAAATCTTTTTTCTAGAATAATTTGCTGAATTGACATGGAAACATGTATCTTCAAATTATGCAGAGTATGAAGTGTTTTTTCTGCAAGATAATACAGTAAGTTAAAAAATGTCTAACTTAATTGAAACATTCCCTGGGGAATATAGCTCATAGGATTATGTGAACAAAATTAAAATTATAAATCACTAATGTACTGATACATAAAAAACCATAAGAAGGCATTTTATATTTTATTTAGAAGGTGTCATAGTTATTTTTTTCCATTTCTGGTACAAAATATCCAACATTCAAAATTAAAGAAGGTAAGGTTTATTTAGCTCACAGTACGTTAAGGTTTCAGTGCATAATCAGATGACTCCATGGCAGCGTGGATGGCAGACAAATGCCAAAGAGGAGAAATACTTCATGACAGACAGAAGGTTACAAAGCAATTAAGGGGCAGTCACAGTTCTTTCTACCCCTTATATTTTATCCAGGGTACTCAGGGAGGATAGCACTCCCACCCTTACTCCTTAATGCCCTTGATCCTAGTTTACATCATAAATCAATTCCAGCATCACACACTTGGGATCCAGCCTCCTCTGAAGAAGCCCCACCTATGACCATGTGAGGCTTTGGGCGGGGGCATCTAGACACAAACTATAACAGAAGATTAATGAGAAGAATGAAATCCATTGCTCTTGTCCAATTTATTTATGATTCCTACCAGTTAACTGCAAAATGAAGAGCAAGAACAATGTCATCAAATACCTGGAGTAAAGCAATTCCAAGTTAGTTATCCAGATGATCAGTTTGATTGAAACCAACACAGTTAAAACACAGAAGTTTTAATATCTATCTTGAGTTTCCTAAGCATATATTACAGTAAGATTAATCTGTATAACTGTGATAATGCTAATGCTTAGAGTGTGACGAGGTTATATATAAGAAGAAATGTGGCTGAATGTACTTCACATAAATAAATGAATTTCAGTCAGCTATGAGAAATTGAAATCTAGGTTTTGACTAAAAATTTTTAATTTGACCCTGGATATCTTCAGAGATCACACATGGAATTTCATGAATACATGTACCCCTTTTAAACTAGGGGTATGTTATAATTGCAAGTAGTTTATTACAGTAGGGATTAATGAATTTATGATAATTTCATAACTGTTATATAAATGATATAAATATAATTGTACAGAAAATTAGGGATTAAATATTTTGCTGATTTTTAAAGTATTTCTCCCAAACTGAAAATTTTATCAAAATGAACAGTATAAGGCTGGGCATATAGCTCAATGGCACAGTGCCTGTCTGGTAAATGCAAGGTCCTGAGTTTGATTCCTGGTATCAAATAAAAAAAATGAAATGTGTAAATTTGGAACTGACAACTTATGCAGAGAAGAAAGAAAATTGATAAAGAATTTACTCAAGATGCTGAAAAAACTGGAAGCAAAGATACAAGCAAAAGACAAAAAGATGAAAAACTGCTGACATGTTTCTTAAATTTTTGCATGTTTGTTTTGGTACTGGGGATCAAATTCAGGACCTTGTGCTTGCCAGGTGGGAGCTTTTATATTTTAATTTTTGAAGATAAAATAATTATTAATTCCATTTTAATTAGTTTATGTCATTTACTACAAAGAAAGATACCACTTGATGTGACATAGAGAAATACGGGAACTAAATGAGTATGAATATTTGTGATGTGTTTTTTCTTTAGAACTCTCGGGTGTTAACAATGTCAAAGGAACTGTCCTCCTATCTGCATCATTAAAAATTCTGCCAATTTATATCAGAGAGCAGGTCAGGGTGTTTGGAAGTATCTATATTATCTTAACATTCAAAACAATCTCAACTTTGTCTTTTCAAATACTGACAGGATTTGTTTTCCAATGTAGAAACAGTAGATAGAAAGTAGATGTAAATGCCCTTTTCAGTTAGAGCAGCCAGATCTACTACTGTCTTTTCGTTGGCAGCAATGGGTATTGTGCCCAGAGCCTTCACAATGACCTGTATCTTCCGTCTTTTTTTATTTCTTTTTCAAGACAGGGTCTTAACCCTTCTGCATCAACCTTCCAGCATGCTGGAGTTACATGTGTTCCTCCCTGTTCCTGTAAATCTGCCTTAGGAACAGTTTTATCTTTAACATACATCATTTTAGTTTACTTCCCTGGCTTAACTCTTATTGCTGGTTTCAGAAAAATGTTGCCACAGCTACTGGAATCTTTGAAGAATGAGAATCATAATATACCGAAATGAAGGGAACCTGAAACCAACTTCCACGGCAACATGGTTTTGGACGGCAGGTAACATGGTAGCGAGCGCGCGCGCGCGTGTGTGTGTGTGTGTGTGTGTGTGTGTGTGCGTGCGTGTGCACATGTCCCTACTTTTATATTGTACCATAAATCCTTCAACAATTTCACTTGCTGCTGTCACAGTCTCACACATGCACTACAGAAAGCTTTCTGTGCAGCTTGTTTCTATTCAAGTAAGAAAAAATTCTCCGAAACCTGAGGATAACAGGGCCAAGGACATTTCGTAGCCTTGTGGACATCTAGTATTATGGCACCCACAATTACCCTGAGGGACTGTTAAAGAGAAAATGCTGAGATTAAGTGATATTATGGTTGCAGTAAAAATTTAAATAGAAATTATAAGATATTTTAATGAAAATTATTTTTTCATAAAACAATTAGGATAATGTTCAACAAATGGATTTCTATAAAACTAAAAGTTTTGAATTCTGCTAATCTGCTCTGTTTAAACCAATCTGTGTGTTTTGGTAAAAACTTAAGAGAAAGTTGAGGGACATATATAATAGTGACAAGTAGTGTTTACCTGTAGGCACTTTTAATAAACATTTTATGTCAAGATATTCAACAACTGGTGATACTCAAATTTTAGTAACTGTATTTTTTGTAATAAAACACATAAAGCTTCATACATTTCTATCTTTTATAATAAATATATGTCTTAAATATAAAATGTTTATTACAATTTAAATTTGACATGAAATTGACAATGAATGTTATTTTCCTGCAACTATTGAAAATTTATATTTTAATATCCTCTATAAATTGATAAATCATCCTATCTATATAACATGCACTAACAGTATCACAGCAAAGTAAAATTTTTTCCTGAGTTTTTAGGATCATAGCTAGCTATCAAATTTGTATATATATATATGATTAAATAAATGTTTAAAGTTTCAAAAATAATCATGAAAATTAATGAAAGTCTCAGTGTTAAAATTCAATCTGATATCAGCATGAGGTAGATTCACTGAATTAAACCAAATTTTCCATGTGAACAGGTTAATTAGTGCTCATTAGCAAACTCATTCGTTATGTCATTCTCTGCCAGGCTGTTTGACTCCTCTGAATATTACACAGATGCTAGCTTAGAACACTACTGAAAATTCCCTAGATAAGTCTCAAGTCTCTTCCCACTCCTTTTCCAAACACCTTTCAGATGATTTTCTGGTTCAATTGTTAAACATTTTAAACACTACAGATATAGCATAATCAGTGTGAACAATTATAGTTTAATTTGTCTTGCATAAACACATTTCCCATTATTCTACCTTTTAAAAACTATCTTCTTTGATGATTTACAGCTATTACTCTTTTAGTAATACTGAGAAGCACCGTGGTTCAATCAAAGTCAATTAAAAGATGATTAGGGTTACAGCTTTAACTCAGGACTTCTAAATACAATTTAGCATGATTTAAACACACACACAGACACACACACATGCACACATGCACGCACACACACATACTCAAGGCCGTTCTGAATACATCTTTGAATTCAGAACACAACTCAGATACACCTATAGGAGAGTAAATTTCAATAAATACCTGGGATTCAAGCTGGAAAGTGAAATGAAAAATGGCAAGTGATACGAAATATACTAAGAACTGTTTAAAGTTCTCTGAAAGCAATGCTGAAATTGCAATCATTCTACTCTCATATAATGTTTAGTCTCCTGGAATGAAAAATGAATTGACTGTTATTAGTATTAATATATGCAAGACTCTTTTTGATTCTTTTAATCATAGTATTAATCATGTAAGATGGAGGAGAAAAATGGAGCACAAGCCTTAGTTCAACGGTCATATTTCCATGTTTCTTTGGGAAAATGTTTTTGAGTAAGTTCTTTAACTTTGGAAGACTAAGTTTTGGCCATCAAAACCAATAATTACAGTAATACATGTAGCAAAGCATAAACATAAATGAATTATTATGTTTCCTACACGTAAACATTTAAGTAGTTGCTCATATCCTGTTACCATCACAATCACAATGCTGAATCTCAGTATTTAATAATCATTTTGTTGTTATTTAAAAGGATATTCCAACACAGTATTAACAGATATTTCTTAAAGAGTGAGATAATTAATTTATGGCTATTCAATAAAAAAGCTAGTTGTTAAATAGAAAATATAAAGTCATTATATGAGCTTAAAATACATCTGAAATAATCTTCACAGGACATTGTGGTAAATTACATACAACACAATTCATAACATTCTTTTGAGTTTTATGAGAAGTTAATGCATTAAAACATAATACTGTTTTATTGACAAGAAAATTTGAAAATATAAAAACACCAACACTTTCTAAGTATATTAATATCTTATAATCATTGAGGTGAGTTCACAATATGGATATTTCTTAATGCAGTTTCCATTTTAGGATTTTACATTAAAAATTAATTTACTCTGGAAGTATACATGGGTCATATGAAATTTATTAATAAGAAAAAATGTTAATAGAAAAACTAAACATATAATATGTTTGAGATCTTAAATGTCCTCCAAAATTCCATGGGTTAAAGATTTGGGCCCAGTTTGGTGCTGCTGAAAGGTGACAGAAACTTTAAAATTTGAGGCATCCAGAAAGTTTTGGATCAATAAAGGCATGTCCTCAATGATGATCATGGGACCATGGTCTCTCCTTGTTTTTATCTTTTACTTTATGGTCATAAAGTAAGCAATTGTGCTCTTCTGTGTATTTTGGCTCTAATCTGGTACATACAACAGGCCCAAAAGCAAAGAAAACTAGTCATGCCCTTGAACCTGAAAACTATTAACCACAATAAATTTTTTCTCTTTATAATTTTAAGTATTTTGTTACAGGGATGGAAAGTTAACACTACAATGAAAAATATTAATTAGCTTCTGTAAAGGATAACACAGCAATTATGGTAGTATACTCTGTCATACTTTGAAGACATACATATGTGTAGGTTGCACTTGTAGAAAGACAGAAGTGTACATAACCACCCATCTTCCTGTTCTATGTATGTGTGTGTAAATTATGTGTATCTAAATATATAAAAATATGTATTATCACAGTATTTATTTTGTGTATACACATAGGGTACTTTGACAGTTTACAATAATTCCTACTTTACCTTTACTACATATTGATCTTATAATTTTAGGAACTCTGAGTAGAAGCTTAATTTTTTTCTCCTGACATTGACATCTCTTGCCTATTATTCCCATTTCCCTCTTGATTCTTATTTACTTTCTTCATGTGAGGTGCCACAGATGGGAAGTATATGAAAATGTTTTGATATTAGATTTTCCTGCCTTGTAACAGAGTACAGAGAATCTATGAAAAAAACATGATTTATGTAGGCAGAAAACATGGTCATTTTGGTTACTATTATACTATCATTGTCAGGAATACTGACTTATTTTTTGTCTTACTTACTTTGCTCTTGTTACTGAGACAAAATACTCGACATTCAAAGTGAAAGGAGGAAAGTTTTATTGAGCCCAGTTTGTGGAGGTTTCAATCTATAATCAGCTGGCTTCAAGGCAGGGTGGCACAAAGCAGAAGGCCACAGTTCATGGCTGTGGAAAACATTAAAGCAGCAACTGAAAATAGAGAAGAGGCAAGCCTCTTTCTCTCCCTTGTATTGTATGAAGTTTGGCTCTCCACCCACCCTTAATCCCAGCACTGACCACAAATCAATCATAAACTCTAGACTCAACTGCTTCTGAGAAGCCCGCCCCCATGCCTTCCTAAGACTTGAGGGGACATCTTGACACAAATGATAACACACTGCCAAACATTTTGGCAAATATTTAAATTTAAATAATACAATAATTATTAGAATTGACAAATAGAGTTTCTTATTGTTATAGGAGTGTACAAATTGCATTCTATATCTTGTTATAAAAATGAATAGTTAAATGGTTTGAATTTAAAAGCGTAATTGTCTATGTGTTTAAAGATATAATTTTAGACATACTGTGTTAAACCTAAAAGGGGTGATGATTTTAAACTATTGTAATCCAAATATTGGACATTGCAACTAAATATTGTAATGCCTTTTATAGTTCTCCTCGCAATCCAGAAAGTTATATTTGTAATCTCATTGAAACGTTATTGAAATCCTGGCAAGTTAATTCCAATCTAGCTCCTCAAACACAGCTCTTGGCAAAAGTAAAGACACTAATACATTTTCAAAGTTATGGGCAGCCAGGGGTCTTGAGTCTGATCCACATGAGGATATATGGACAAAGACCTTGAGCTAAGGCCTCTTCTAGAATTTATTATCTCATAAAGAAGGGAGTAGTTCAAGGATGGGTCACTGTGAGGATGGCAGGAATTATGCAAGCAAGGTGAGCTGAGCTAGCTGGCGGAGAGCAAGCACCTCTACAATATGCAGGGAAAGCGTATGCAGAAAGACCAGTCTGCATAACTCCACTGCGATAACTTATGACTAAATTTAGAAAGCTGTTGCTTTAGTCTCTGATATGTAAACTTTGGTACCCTGGCAAGTCATGGCCTTTTTATTTTGAGGCTCATACCCAGTTGACTTTCCTGAAGTGGACTGGTTCTCCCATCCCAATGCATTCTACAGGGAAAACAATGTGAGGAAAAAGTAGATTGTCAATTGGCCTTAAAGATTTCTTATCAGTACCTTAAGTAGCATTATTTTCATTACTTAGAGCCATATGTATATATATATAATATGTATATATATATAGTCTTTTCCCTTCTTTCTTTTCTCCTCCCTAGGGATGTGATCTCTGCACATAAGCCTGTCAAAAGCATTTTTCCTTACAAATGAGCCACAATATTTTTCATTGCCTCCAAGTCCCTATACATGTTTAACATAATACAAATCTGATGAAGTATAACTCTTGAACCATGAAAAACATTTCCTTAACATTGAAAGACATAAAACTGGAGAGTATTTGTAGAAGTGACTTTAGTGAGATACACTAAATGAGACTTATGTCAGACTAGATGTAGGCATGAGTGCAAATACCAGCCAGAAGCTACATTAACATAAGTTATTGGACAGAGAGGACTTGTCATTTGACTTCTAAAATGTTTGTTTGAGTCACAGAAAATTGTAGTAGTTTACTAGACATTGCTCTCAAAGTCAGACTATTAATATGATATTAATAATATAGCAATGATGGACTTTTCTTGTACATTGAAAAGAAGAATCTAATGAGTTGAAAGTATGAAAATGTTGTATATATGAAAATGTTGAAAATAAATGTATAATATACATATGCCTAAACTGTTTTTTAGAATACCTACTAACGGAGCCTTCCAAAATTTTGCTTACAAAAGCAAAATTCTTAAAGGGTGTTTTCCCAATTCTTAAAAAGCTCCCTGTATAAGAAATTACTGAGAATGACACTACATGGACACAGGAAGTGTGATGTCATGGGAATAAAAGGCTCTAGAGAGATGCAGAGGCCAGATGGCAAAAATTAACCATTGGGGACAGCATGAGTGCAATTACCAGAATTAAGCTGCATTAGCATAAATTTAATTAGGTGTGTTTAAGCTTTAGGGTTTGTGACGATAGATAAATGATCTCATGGTTTTTAGAAATTAGATGAAATTTCCATTTCCACAAGTCCTGTTTTGAATATGCAGTAAGAATGGTTCTATGTATGCTGAGCAGAAACCAACTTGACCATAGTAATGACTATTCTAATAGCCTTTTATGACTTCTTAGAAATAGACTTCAAGTGGAAGCTGACTTTTTGTCACTCTGAATACTACTATTTTTTACTCAGTGTAAAGAATTGTAGCAATTATTTAATAAGTGGATTCTTGGGAGAATTCCAAGTAGGTTCAGTGAGATCATTTTTTTTTCAACTTATTTCCTCAATTCTGAAATGAAGATTTGAAACATGCATTTGCTACATAGTGAAATCGTTATCTTGGTTTTCTTGACAAAAGGAAAAGGGACATGATGTCAAAAATGACCAGATGAAATCCTATATTTGGGCTGTCACATTTACGTAAATGTAACGGCATATGTGTATGGGGAAGTGAGTGTATAGGTCATTAAAGTATTTAGAGATGCATAAGTGCTGATTTCTACTGCATCGTTTTTTTTAAAAAAAGAAACTCATCTACTTAGCTAATGTAAAGCCCAATAGCTAGATATATAATCTGAGATGTAATTATTCATTATTTATTGCTTTGCAAATAGCAGCTTTACCAAATTCCTTGAAGAGAATGCCAAAATGTAATGTATCCTGAGGCCTGGATTCAAACACTCCATGATGTTATCTCTGATATGTGTCTTTGCCTAAGTAAACCCAAAGGCTACTATATTCAAAGCACAAATAAAGATTGAAATGGAAGAAATCTGAGACATCACGATGCAAATGTGTCCACATAAAGCAATAACTAAATGATTGTGGATGAACAGATTTCACTTTGACACACAGGACAATGTATGTAACCACAAGTTACCCAACACTGACTATTAAAAATTATATACAAAGGAGATCTTCATAAATCAAAAAGGAAAGATAAGAAAGTAATTTGATGTTGTAGGAGTAAATGTTGGAGACACATGCTTCAGTAGATGTTACAATCAAAGTGTTAGAAGTTAAGAGAACAAAACAAAATATGTAAAGGTAAAAATTGGGCAGAAAATTATTAGCAATTGTAGCCAGTATGAATTTTAGAAATATGACACAAATTGTGTACTCTATTACTGAGTTATTATTTTTATCTCTTTTTTATCCTACAATATTACCTAAAAAATATTGTGTGTGGCTAAAATTTAACTTCTAAGTAGAAGTATGACTGAATGATATCAGTATTCATTAATATGCTTGTGGGCTGAACTAAATACAATCTTTGAGTTAGGGAAAAGAAAAACTTTTGATAGAGAAAAATTTACAGGATACACTGCAATCTTCCAATTGTCTCTTCAGATCCATTCTGAATGAATGCTATACTACTTTCTCTTCCAGACTTGTGAAGCTATAGACCTTGTCAACAGTCACTCAGTGCTTTGTGCCTTCTTATTTTAGTTATAGCATACCTTCTCAGTATATCAGACAGACGGAGGAAATTGAAATCATTTTTATATAAATTTCTCCTTCTAGGTACTTAAAGTCACCATGATTCAACCCAATATATTATGTAAACTTGTACCAGTCTAGTCACTCATGAATAGCTTAAATATTTTCACCCAAAGATCAAAATGATAATGACATTTTCCACATGAATCTTGGCTTGATTTTCAAGCTATATCTTTTAAATACCTGCGAGCACGTATATATTATATATAATATATTGCATACTATATATCATATATTATGTATATATAATATATATTATGTATATATAATATAATATACGTGTACATATACATTTATACATAATACACATGTGTATGATTATGCAGAACATATGTATAAATACATATATATTGATATATGCATTTATATTTTCTTTAAAGTGATTCAAAGTGATGTTTTTATTGGCATATAATTCCTCATCTTTATGGTAATGTAATATTTTGGTGTCAGATATATAAGAAGCAGACAAGAAGAAATACTATAACATATAACTTGAAAACTATTACATCTATGGTTTCCTTTGATTTCTGTGGTTTGCTGCAGAGTATTTTTTAATTTTAATGAAGGGATTGGTCAAATTTCAGTAACTTCAATTGTGTTTCACATCCTTGGGAAGGCACTCTAAGGACTCCCTTAAAGTGCTCTAGCCAAATTCTCTGAGTTGCACTCATTTGAATTTTATTTTCTGAAGCTGTGCAGTCTTATCTCTGCCTCTGCACAAACGTGGGATGTGCATGTGCTCACAGAGCACATGCAGTTAATCATCAGCATTGAGGAAATGATGGTGGTCAATTCACATCATGCATTAGTGATGCTTTTGAGGCCAGTGAATAGAAAATCCTGGATGATAATGAAGTATAATAATATACTTGGGAAGCGCTATCAAGGCAACAAAATGGTATTATGTCAAAAACACAAACAGCTAAGTAGTACAAATAGCATGATATCATGATAGAATATAAAAAAGAGTAACTGCAATTTTTACCTCCAATATGAGGAATGCTAATGTTCCTTCATTTAATAATAAGATCTGTACTATGACATGTAGAATGTCTGAATAGTTTTGAAGAGGATTGAAATTCATACTCCACTTCTTGGTCAATATCAAGTTACATTAGAATGATGAAAGTCTCATTTAAAATTACAAAACCTCTTAAGAAACACAAAATACAATCCATGGAGTGGAACTCTGAGACTACTCTTCTTTGCAAGAATATTCTTAAAACATGTGTATGAGGTTATGCTACACACAGTATAATAAAGAAAGGTATATTGTGGTACTTAGTAGATATATAGAATTGTACTTGATTTAGAAAGAAAATAAGAAAAATATATATATTTGAATAGGATATAAAAGAAAACAAAATTCTATAAATGAAATATATAATAGATAGAACAATGCTATGTACTCAGAACATAAAATATTTTAGCAATGCATTCTTGAATCTGTATAGAATATTTTACTTTTACAGAAATATGAGCTATACCTACTAACAACACAAGTTAATAAATTAACATTATGATATATTTGATGCTTCACATTTTTTCTCACCTAATTCTTGAATAACCAGGAAGTATGAAAATAAAGAAATAGAGCTTCAGTAAAGTAATGTCAAAATCATTTGTTTTAAAATAGAACATTTGATTTTTGCCAAATATTTTCTCCTATCTTATTATCAACCTTTACAAACCAAGAGTACAACATACTTTTACAAATTGAACATAGCATTGTTTGACAAAAGAATATAAAATAAATGCTACTTTAACATTAGTCTTGAAGTGGCAACTTATTTACTCTTAACATCACATTATTTCAATGTGATTTTTCATCTTAATGTCCTAACAAATGAGACACATATATTTGCAGCAGCATCCCTGAATTGAAACAGTATTGCTTCTATGTTCCCCACATGACACAGTATTTCTGAGAAAAAACATGCACACGCCCCCCCACATGCATACACACACGCACACACACATGCACACATACATACACATATTTGCCTTGATTGCTGCCTCTTGTGCTCATTTATGATCCCTTTAAGAACTCTTTTTATGATTTTGTTTTGTTACAGGCCATCTCATTTTTAAAAATTGACACAATGTTTCAACATATTTATAAGGTCCAATGTGATAATTTGATTCTCAGATATATTGGGTACCAATAAGCTTTTTGAAAATAATAAAATCTAAACCATCTTTACTAAATATTTGATTGAATTTAACAATGAAAGAAAGTATCTCAGCCTGTAGTTTACTTTGTGTGAAAATTTATTGTGAAGAACTCAGTCTATTGAATTAATAACTGTCAGATTTTCTATTTTTTATGTTGTTCAGTTTGTAAAGTTGTTATTGTCTAGGAATATACACATTTCAAATTAACTGATATATACATGTTTACATCATCTAACCACTATTTTGTTCTTTTACTTTATTCCTACATTTTTCCCCTTCTTTTCAAAATTACAACCACGTTGCTTATTTGATATCCTCTAATGTTTGTCATATTTTGGGGGGAGGGCCTTTATTCCATTTTTTCCCACTGTTTCTAGTTTCATTTATTCATCTCTTTCTGTTTTAAAGTTGAATTTTAGTTACTTGAATCATTTTTTACAGCAGTGAATTTTCCTCCATGCAACATTTAATCACAGCATAAATTCTAACACACTGTATTATCATTATGAATCAAGTATCCCACAATATTTATTTTTGATCCATGGATTCTTTTGAAAAAAAATCTATTTAATTTTCAAGTATTCAAGCTTTAGGTATTTTACTAATCTTACTTTAACTTCCATTGTCAGAGAATACAAGAACACAACTATTTAAAATTTGTTGATATTCTAATACATGGTATTCCTTGATCAATTTTCCTTATGTTGAACTACATGAACGGTTGTTGGTTCTATGTAAACTTTCATTTTAATATTTTCTTTGGCATGTCACTTGATTATTATTGCTTAGTTTTAAGATCCAAAGATATGCATTATTTCCCAAGAACTTCTGTGGAAACACTGTCACAAATATAATATATACCCCACATTTATAGAATCCAGATATTTAGGATCCATGTTTGCAGAATGGTTCACTCCTAGGGTTCTGCGAATTTGCTCAC
Organism: Hydrochoerus hydrochaeris; assembly: GCA_004027455.1. NCBI lineage: Eukaryota > Metazoa > Chordata > Mammalia > Rodentia > Hydrochaeridae > Hydrochoerus > Hydrochoerus hydrochaeris. The sequence continues at coordinate 281,337 of PVLA01000165.1, read as the reverse complement.
ACTTGTTTCCTGGTTTCTGGTGTTTGCCAACAATTCATGGTGTTCTTTGGTTTGTTGATGTTGATTCAAATCTACACCTCTATCTTCACATATTAGTTTCCTGTATGTATCTATGTCTTCATGTTGTCTGAACTTTGTGGTTTCCAGATTCAAATTTTTCTTTTCATATAAGATCACCAGTTATTGAACCAAGGCTTACTTCTGAATTATATCAGCTTTACCCTACCTCTAAATGAGGTCAAATTCACTGGTACCTTGCATGAGGTATGTCTTCTGAATAGACATAGTTTAGTTCAAAGCTTTTTTTTTTCCTCTTCCTCCTCCTCCTCTTCCTCCCCTTTTTCTCATCTGTTTCTCCTCCTTCTTTGTTCTCCTCCTCTTTCTTCATCCTGACCTTCTTTCTTCTTCATTCTCCTCCTCTTCCTTTTTCTTCTCCTTCTCCCTTTATCTCTTTTCCTTCTCCTTCTTTCTTCTTCCTCTTCTTCTTCCTTTTTCCTTGTCCATCTTTTCTGGAACTAAATGATAATTTACCTCTAATGTGTAAACTGCCATTAGGATATCAAGTTTTTGGAGTAGTTTTTATTAGGTGTGCAGTCTAATCCACTACCAATTTGTGTAAACAACATGTGAAAGAAAACAAAATATACAGCAAAAGATTTTTTTCTAATTGCAAGATTCCATAAGGTTAATAAAGATTGTTTCCAATTAAGTTGAACTCTTCTTTACTGCGAATGTTATTCTGCTTTATCTATTCCAAATTGAGAAAGATATATTAATACTATCAGACTTGTCCCTTTTTTTCTTTGGTACCAGAAATTGAACTTAGGACCTTGATTTTGCCAAGCAGGCCTGTGCTACTGAACTATATCCCTGGCTTGGCCAATTTTTACCTGGAGTAACACATAGTACTATCACAATATATTAGTTTATACATGCACACGATCTGCCATGCAAAAATAAATACATTGAAGACATACTGTAATATATGAGCATACATATAGAGTGATTGAATATTTTGACATTTTATACTTTTTAATCCTAAAAATTTAATTACTTTCATATCTGTTATTAAGTCCAGCTATATCAGACATGTAAAATCTACCAGATATTTTCTTGAACTTTTATTTTCTGCTCCTTCTAAACTTATGTTTTAGTAGCTCCCTTTTAAATAATTTTATATACAGCCATTCTTTCTCTCCTGTGTGTGTGTGTGTGTATGCGCTCACTAAGGACTGAACTCAGTCTTGCTATGTGCTCTCACACCAAGTGATAGCCCCATTCTCTACAGACTTTAATAATAATTGCTGGTTTTGAGTCATATTGGTTTATTGGGTATAGATCCGAGGTTTCTTTATTTTATAAAATCATTTATCTTCCAATTTTCTTATATTTTGTGTGCTACTTTCCTTCTGAATTATTTCTCATTATTGATTTTTAGAGATTAATTTGACCTTTTCAATTTATTCATTGGCTTCTTTAAAATGCTAGAATGACATCAATTTTTTTTCATATCAGGAATCCAATCCAGGACCTTGTACTTGCTAGGCAGGTACTTGTGCCACTGAGCTGTATCCCCGGCCCAACATGGTATTAATTAAAAAAATATTTTAGTAGCTTCATTGATTATTCAAATATACAAGTTTATTTATTACAATCTACAGATATAAATATTTTACAAGTCTGAATGAATTGTAGATGTCTTACTTACAAGTAACCCTGTTTACTACTTCCATTTTTAAAATAAACTTGCACTCTTGTATTTCCTCTATCAACTATTAACTCTTTTTTAACCTGTTTAAATCCATGTTGAGACACAGCGTGAAGGCTGAGGGCATGAACATTTCCGTTTTCTGTATTACAGTGGGCTCCTCACTAGTGCTCACATCTCTCCTGAAGCGGGATGGTGGGCTTTGCACTGCATTTTTGGCCACACTAAAATTTTCTGATAAAAGTTAGTCACCAACACTCACCTCTCCTGGCCTCAGACGAAATGTAGGATCAGCTTGCCAGTGGGTATCCCTGAGAACAAATGAGTGGGAGCAGAGGACGTCTCCTGCCATTACATTCTTACAGTGTGGAGAAGCAGGCTTGGCTTTCAGGTGGGCATTCTGCAAAGGATGAGGAAGTAAAATGCTAACTACCCGTGAGTCACTGTGCTTCCTACATTCCACTGATGTGAATCAAATACTATGTTTTTATAAAAAAACAATCTCTGGAAACTGAAGCTAGACGACTGTTATTTGAGTTGGCACCAAGAAATTAAAAAAAAAAAAGAATCATACTGAAAAGATTTGTTAAAATTCCCCATCAAAAATCAAAATTTATAATATGTCACATGTAAAGGAACTTATGAAGAAGGTAAAAATATAAAATACAGGGCTGGGGATGTAGCTCAGTGACTCAGCACCTGCCTGAAAATGTGAAGCCCTGAGTTCGATTCTTGGTTAAAAAAAAACAAAAACATAATACAGAAAATACAGAATACAAACTGAAGGAAAACATTTCCTATTTATATATATCCAGCACATAACTTTAGAATTGTGCCTCAAGTGAACAGAAAAATAAGTCAAGTTAAAAAAAGGGAAAAAAGATATGAACTACATTTCTCTAAAAAGAGCATAATGTGAGAAGATATTCAGTATTAATTTCAATGATAGATATGAAAACTAAAAACCAAAATGACCGTTGGTTATAAATCACTTAATGGATTACACTTCAAAAATAGTGGTACAACCAAATGGTAGGGTGTAGAGTAATTGTTTCTGCTTACATTAGGGGTAAGAATGTCAGATGAAGCCATGTTGATGGATGATGAAATAAGAGAATAAAGCTAGAAAGCTCTATATGATTATACTTTGAATCCTATCATATTATATAATGGAATAAATGAAAATGAAAATATGACCCAATTAAGGGAAACACAGAATCAGGAACTTAAAATAGATACAAGGATAATGTAATCCATAAAGACAAAAATATTTTCAAGAGTCTCAGGAAGGAGCATGCAACTGCCAATAGACAGAGAAATAAAATTTAAAGTTATAGGATACCATTTGGTCTTAGTATCTTTTAAATGAAAATGATTAATCATAAGGTTAATTTTTTTAGAATGAATGTAGGCTTAACAATTTGAGAAAAATAATAAAATCCAAAATTCAAACTAACCCATTTCTGAACAATTATGCATATGAAGAGAACTCCAATAGGTAAGGATTACAGATAGAATAGGAATTACAGTAAAGTCATTTTTGGATAATTTGATTAATCATCTTAGGTCCTAGAAGATGTTTAAAAATGTGTAAATGATTTTGATGGCAAACAAGGACAGACTTGAAGGATAAAAAATGGGACATTTTTTCATTTGAACCTAAGATGAAGACAAATATAAAGAGAGAAGGAAAGACAGCCTTATAGATTTAGTGGTAGGAAACAAAATTAATATTTTAGTTGCTTTCAATTTCTAAAATCAGATGGTGTGCTTATTGACTGACAATGAATTTGAGGAAATACAAAATATTCAAAACTGTCTGAACAGTGAAAACTCTTAGAGTACATGTTTGGAATCACATACTACCATGATTGGTGTTATATTTGCACTTGGTTAAAGAAGACAGCTGTGACTTTATGGTATGGAGGCACTTATTACAATGTTATGATTTATATCTAGATGTCCCACCCAACTTCATGCTCTCATAGTTGGGGCTTTTGGGAGGTAGTTGCATGATGGGTGTTTGATACTGGGATTAAGGATATGGGGTACCAGATGAGTCCAGTGATTGGTTAAGCATGATTATGAATGTGGCTGAATGGATTAAAGACAGAAGCCCCACACTAGCTGTGGATGGCACTAAGCAATAAGCTTGTGATCTGAATGGAATTAAAGGAGAAGGGAAGCTCGCTGTTGCTGCTTACTGTTCACTGCTGCTGCTTGCTGCTCTCTGCTGCCCGCCTTGCCAAGCCCTTCTGCCATATTGTTCTGCCTTGGAGCCGCTGATATTAACTGAAAACTCTACAAACCCTGAGTTTAAGCTAATCTTTCCTCCTTTAACTTGTGTGTGTGTGTGTCAAGTATTTTGTCCCAGCAATAGCCAAGTAACTGTTAAAGACAAGAAAATGTTAAAGCACAGTAGATTTTACCCTACTTTCACACTGATAAGTTTGCCCACCATGATGATAGAAGAAGTATGAAAAATTTTAAGTCAGAGACAAACAAATTGATTAATCAAATAATAGTAGTAGCCACAAAATATGTTTGCATCTGTTCTACATGCTGCAGATCCACAAGGAAAGAGCACTACCAAACACCTGACACTCAAAAAAGACTACTTACTTGTTTGTGAAGTAGACTGAATTGATGGAGAGGAATTGTGCTTTAGAAATTAACTTTTTTTTTTCTTTTGTTTTTCTGGATCGAACTCACAACCTTGCACTTGCCAGGCAGGTGTTTACACTACTGAGCTAAATCCCCTGTCCCTAGAAACTTAACTTTTATAGCAGATATATGAACAGTTCACACTTTTTCCAGGGGGTAATTATTTTTATTACACTGGATAATATAAATACCAGTTTTACTCTGGATTAAGCCAGTATCTCTAATCTTTCAAGACCTTTGGCCAAAGACTTTAGCCTATAAAGTATTCATTGTACATTAAATCCTAAAAATGACAAATCTTTATGTACTTAAATTATTTTTCAAAAGATTTCATGATAAAACCACTGGATAAAAGTTATTTTTAAGGTTCAGATTCAGAGAATTTAGTAGAGTGGAACTTCATCTCACTTCTATCTTGAGGAATCTGAGTGCATAATTTACTATAAAATGGGTCCCTTTTGAAGAAAAAATTAAATTCAATTGTATATACATAACAATTCTGGTTAGCAAATATATGCAGACTATTGCAAATATGCATATAGTTGGGAGTAAAACATTTTAAAATTATAATTGAAGTCTTAGGTATGTATATGATAGCTTTAATTACCTGAGTATAACTTTTGTAACTGTGTTTCTCTGTTTTCTATGCCTTTCCATCTCCTTGTCTTGCAGATTTAGTTATGTAAATTGTGCTGGTCTGTGATGCTTGAGGAGATAAGCCATTTAACATTTTGAAACTGAAGTTTTAAGTGCATTTAATAGGTTTTTTTTTGGGGGGGGTACTGGAGATTGAACTCATGACTTCACACTTGCCAGGCAGGCGCTTATGCCACTGAGCTAAATCCCCGGCAATTGTTTGATAGGAGAAACATAAAAAAGTTTGAGTGACCTTGTTTAGACTATTTATTATACCATGTTCCATGTGATAAAATTAAGTTCTTCCTGGAATCTGAAATTTAAAAAAGGGTAGATAAATAATGTCCATGGCCAAGCAAATTGAAGCAAAATCTCATATACTGGAGCCAAGCACAGCTAAATGTGAGCCAACTAGATTAATAAGAACAAAGAAACCATCCCATCCATGTCACTACAGTAGCACAACACTCATAAAAGTAGGGTTAAAATATCACAGAAATAAGACCATTGTACAGCATCAGTTGGTCAAAGCTAATACAGAGTTGATAAACTTTTCTTGAAAAGGTAGATATAAAAAAAAGACTTCAGAATTATACTAATCATGTTCAAATATGTATCATTAGAAATATTTTCATAAAAAGTAAAATGTCACTTGTAAAAATTAAGAAATATGAGGTTTAATCTCTTCAGTACTAAGAATCCACAATAAACTTAAAAGCACCAGTAAATTTTGAATATTTGTTTTTCACTTATGCTATGAGAATTAAAATTTAATTTGTACATATTCCATCTTATTTCAAATTCTCTGATGGACTATAGTTTTCCTTTCTGAAAGGTACCTTATGCATATGGGTTTGGGTAAGGACTAAGTGACGAATTAGATATTCTCCTCTTCTTGTAAGCCAAAAGTAAGGTTGTCATATTCCTTAATAGAAGCAAAAAGCAAGTGGCTGTACTATAGAAACAAAAGATGATTTGTTACTTTTCCATATGATGATACAAAGAGAGCCAGATGCCCGCAGAACAGCGGATTGTCTAACACAGAAAGCCTAAGCTTAGAAAACCTGAATTTTTATCTGTATGATCAGCAGTGTCTTTATGTTTTTCTTACTGCTGAGGCAGAACAATGTACAGTAAACCCAGACCTTAAATGACAAGAGGATTATTTTGGCTCATTTTGCAGTCTCTGCTCTTCTGGTTGGATATCAGAAATGACATTGTGCTGGGGCCTGAAGGAAGAAATCTGGCCACATTGTGGGGACACAGAAGCAGAGAGCAAGGGAGGAACCAGGGAGGATGATACCATGCTCCCCACCCGTCCCCCACATCAGCAACCTGCTTCTTCTGAGCAGGCTCCACAACAGCGCTCAGCTCCTGCCTCTCAGGTAGGTAGATCAACTCATGAACAGAGCATCGCCACGATCCAGCTGCCCTCCAAAAGTCCTTCCCCTGAGGCAAGAGAGTTCCGGATGACCTTCCAGATCCGAACCATGAGAAGCAATGGGGACATTTTTGTTTTTCAAGACCCTTCACTACACAACTATCATGTGGAAAAATTGCAGAAAATGACAGTCAACATCTCTGCATGCATGACATGTAGATATACAAGAAAGACAGGTGAAATTCTCTAGACAAGCTCCAGCAAAACAAAATACTACACAGTAACATTGTGAATGTATTAATACACAGAATAATTTGGAATTAATATAAATTACAGGAAATAAGTTTGAATGTAAACAGTAGTGGGATTTATGCAATGTGGGATATTTTCTTTTGAAATTTATTTTATTTTTACTTTATCTTCATTTATTATCAGTGACTGCTTAGCATGTCCTTAGTGACAGAATAAATAAGAGTAGAGGATTTATTCCATGTTTTCTTCAAAGGTAGAAAATAACATGCACTCTACATGGTACCTAGGAAACTACAAAAGTGTAAAAAATGTGGAAAAATTGCAGTATAAGAAAAATAAGAAAACTTTTAAAACATAAAGAAAAGCAAAATATACAAAGATGTCATAAAAAAAAAGAATTAACACAAGCAGGGCTGGTATCTGGGGTCTACACAGAAAGTGGCCTCAGAATTGCATCTGAAAGTAGTCTGCTCACTAATAGGATATGGCACAGGAACTCAGCAGAAGATTTGCATATTAGTAATTTAGATCAACAATGAACACTGGAGGTCATTGTTTTTAAACTTGTGCTATTTTTCTATTATATTTTGGAAAATTGAAGCTATGAATGGCAAAAAAAGTATAATCACAGAAATCCAAGAAACCATTTTTTACTTCATAAATTTCTATTCTCCTGTTCTTTCGAAATAATATTTGCTTTTATAATAAATAAAATGTTTTGAAGCCTCATGCAGTATGACTTCTATTTTGAGGATTTTATTGTCACTATGAAAAATAGACAAGTGATTTTGAAATTCTGAAGTAAAATGTTTTTTTTTAATTTTATTTAAAGAGAAAAAAAGCAAAACAGAAAAAAGGGAAGAAACAATACAGAATTTCAAAAAAATAAACTGCAAGAAATCACTAGTTGATAAATTACATATTATCTTCTTAGACATAGTTGTTCAAGTTACAAAATTAAAACATACAAAGTAGACATTCAAACAGTGAAGCTGCAAAGAGTTCTGTTCAATGATCCAACAAAAACTTAGCAACCTGGTTATCAATCCTACACACTTAAACATACATGCAGTTATATCCTTTAGAGTGCTTTCATTTCCTCCTTTTGCTTTTTAAGTCCATTATCTGTTTAGTTACATCATATTTCAGCTTGCTCAGTACCTTACTGATGTGTTTTGTTGCTGTTATTTACTTTTTATTTTACTTATTTATTTATTTAAAGTAGTAAAATACCACAGAACAAGATGGAACAAAGCCAATTGAGACAGAACTTCACAGCAGGTTACCAGGATAACAATAATAGGTACTATAGCATATCTTGTTTTATTCACAATAATTGTTCTTTCAATCAGGTATAGTAAAATCAAAGGAAATACAGAACATTATAGAACTTATCAAAACAGAATATTGAACGGAGCAATACCATTAATCAGAACAAAGCAAAACTGATAAAAAATATTTGCCTTTAAAGAGATGGTGGAAGGAAATCCCTCTTATTTGCTATATGCATATAGTCAACCTTGCAAGAGATGCTCAGATCCCTGGCTCCCCTTTGCTAATGGGGGGGGGTTATGGAGGATGAATATTTGAATCTCAACTTCCACGCTGGTAGGCTCACAGGCGCTTACCAGGGCAGCAAGCTGGCTGCTTGGTTTCTGAAAGCTCCAACATGACGTGGATCTCAGGAGACGCTGATGGTTCTCACCCTGGTGTGGCCAAGGCTTGCAGGACCACAGCCACTCACCAGGGTGGCGAGCTGGCTGCCCTGTTTCTGAGTGCCCAAAGTTCCAACATGATGAGGCCAGCAAAATGATTTTGAGGTGAAATTATTAGCCAAAATATTTGAAGTTACTCCAGGAGTATGTGTGTATTTCATATGTGTGTGTTTGTGCGTATATGTGTTTGTGTGCATGTGTGTTTTTGTGTGTGTGCATATGTGCGTGTTTGTACATGTATATCTGTGTGAGGTGTGAGAGCTATATCTTCTTTTGCTTTATTTTCCTAATTATAAATATGTAAACTGGATTTATGCAACAGCTGACATATTTTATTTTCATTATATTTTGACTAGGATGTATTTTATTTCACCGAAGTATCAAAATTATGCTTAAGACAACTGATTTTGCAATTTTGAGGTAGGAAGATTTTGAAGTGGAATTATCAGAGCCAGTATTATTGAAGATATGGCAGGGCTGTGTGTATGCGTATTGGTAGGTCCTTATTTATTTCATTAACAACCACATATTGTCTATTGATGAAAAAATAAGAATTTCATTTTTATTCAGTGTTTCCAGAGTCCTGTATTTTAGAACTTTTGTTTTTTGAATTTCATTTTCATCTCCTCAGTTTCATAGGTTTTGACTTAATTTTAGGTACTATGAAGAAGCACTGGTAAACCTCTGTACTTCAGGAGCTTCAGATATGATCAGAGAGTTCTACACTGAAGCACAGGAGAAACTAGCAGTTTTCATGGTTTCCTTTTTTATCTGTGCTTATCTCCTACCTTGCCTTGGTTGCCACCTTCTTCCCTGCCACCCTGTCGTTCTTTCCTTATTCCTTCCTTATTTTTTTCTTTACCTCTTTGTTTCTACTTTCACTATAGGAAAAAGTTAGAATCAAAACATTTTTACATTAATTAAAAATTTTATGAGAATAAATTTTGGGAAACATTTAACTTCATACTCACATTACCCTTTGTTTTTTTCATGATTCTGACTATTTTTGAATTATAAATATCTATGATGAAAATTATTTTTACACTGTTAAATTTTAAAAGAACAGATTATTATACACATAATCTTAAAAAATACTATTTAAACTTTAATGGGAAATTTTTGTTAGGAGAGTTTTAAAAGTGACTGAGATTCAGTTTAGCATTATTCATATAGCTCGTTTTAACAAAAAAGTTTTGCTTAGTAAAATGCTGACAGTAATTTACAAAAATAGTTGGCCGAAAAATGGCTTTGGTAAAGTATATTTCACTCTATGAAAACACTCCCATATGGTTCACTGAAGTTGCAATCCTTGACATTTCTGTTTCCATAATTTAACTAAATAAAGACACATAAGCATGTGTGCATAAACTGTATCCATAGTAAGTATTTCCTGTATACCATATGCATCTGTACTTTTATGAATTGCAATCTCTAAGATTTCATTTTAAAAATCATTCCTTTGGGCTGGGCATGTACTTCAGTGGAACAGTGCTTAAGTAATCTGCACGGAAAACAGGCTTATTTCCAAAAGCATCCTCAATTTCAATTAGAATTAAGACAAGTAAAACTTTCCCAAATCAATACATACCAGAGAAACTCTGCTCAAATATTAAGCATGCATATTTTTTGGATTCTTAGTTGCACATACATTCTGACATGTGGAATAAATGTGGGGAATGGCTTGTGGATACAAACTTTAAAGTTTTCACTTGACATCATTATTTTAGTAAAGTTAATGATTACTTTGAGGGACTCTGTTTTCCCTTGATAAAAACTGCCAGTAATAGTCACATAATTAACGAAGATAAGATGAACATAATTACCATAATCTTCCAGATTCAAAAGAGTAAACAAAAATCCTCCAACTTTCAGAGAGCTTTGGTGTCAGCTAATTGATCATAAAGTAAAATGAAGTCCAGTCTATATGGTTCTTATTTGATCTACATAAGCAGAACATCTCCAGGTGCAGTGAAAGGAGCCTCACCCTGGTCACCACGGCACAGAGTCACAGTCCTCCATTTCGAGAGAAATTTAGTTACAACCCACTTTCTTTTAAGGAGGGGCTGTAACTCCTCAAGGAAAGAACCTTCTATACCGAGAATCATATATGCTATTTTTCTCCCTGGATTTCAAAAATACACATGCAATCATTTTCCAAGTTGAAACTGACATTTCTTTGACAAGTTAAGGAAGAGAAAATCTTCAGCATTTTGAGGATGACTGAATGCTGGATTTGGACTGAGACAAGTTCTGAAAATTCAGATGGTTACTGGTTCATAGGTAGAACAAGGCATTTAGAACCCATTAAGTTTTGTAGTGCAATATAAAATTCCTTGTCATTATTTCCATAGTTACAGAAATATCTGATTGCAATAAACATGCATGGCAACTGGCAGAATAATCAATCATATGTGTGTTATCTTAATTTTTTGTCCCAGGCAACTTCCTTTCCTTCTAATCCTCACAAGAAAAGTTAAGAAGAATCTGTAAGTACTGCCTTTGTTAAAGGAACAAGGAAACCAACAGTAACATAACTTTCCACATGTTATTACAAGAATTCATTCTACACTCTTAGATATGTAAAAGGAAATAGAATTCCTCCTCACATTCTGATTCTACTGGCCTACCTAGCCTTTGCAGAAAACAAGTTGATCTTACAGAATGGGAGTGGACTATTGTGACTTAAATTGGGTGATGACTCCAAATTCAATTGCTCTTTTTATTGTAGCTGCATTGCTGGAAAAATAAATTTATTTCAGGACATTCAGTTATTAATCTGAGGAACATTTTTTTCTCTTTACCCTTTTGTAAAGACCACCAGAGGCAGTTCACATTCAATATTCTGTCTTAGCATTATAGAAATTCCATATCTTGTGCTATATAGTTCACAAATAATACTAATGTCATACAATGAGAAATAAATTTCTCATTTAACATCAAAATATTATTATTAATCAAATATCTATTCTTCTTGTGACATTTTTGATAATTTTTAGGAGTGTTTCTTATCTATCAAACTTATTTAAAATAATTCAGAGTATACTAATATGAACTTTTACATATACAAAGTATATGTTTAAACATATTTATGTATCTAAAATTCTATATAGAAATATATTAAATATATTATATAAAACCTATTTAATCTCTTGCCATTTTCTTCCTTACATTTGGATAATGTAAAATTGTGAGCAATGTGCTCAGCATTTATAGCACTGTGGATAGACACAGCATATATCTGAGGTCCACGATTGTTGTTGAAATTTAAATGTCATTCAAATTTGATATTTTGGGAGAAGGAAATATATTTTTTCTTTTGGAACTTTTAGGATTTTATCTTAAATTCTGTCCTTAGTAGTAATATTGCAATGTCAAAATAAGATTTCCCTTACATTTTTATTTCTTTGTTGGGGTCATAGCTCTGTTTTGTACCTCTGCTTTAAAATACTAGTTTTCAAAACCCTTAGTTATTATTTCTTTCAAGCATCAAACCAACCTTTTATTGCCTCCCTTTCTGGGGCTCTGATTATGATGATGTTGGAGTTTTTATTTATATCTCTCATAGATTTTTTTTCTAAAATCCCTTTGCTTCAGAGTGCTGATTTGCTTTATAATCAAATAATACTCTTTGCTGTCATGCAAATTCTGTTAACTGATATCATTCATTTCATTTTTAATTTCTAGAATTTTGAGGATTATCATCTGATTTAGCTTCACATATAACTTTTATTGAAAGTCTTTATCTTGGCTATTTTAAAGTTCATATCTTGCAACTCCAAATATAAGATTTCTTCAATTCTGCTCCTGTATTCTGATATATAAGTATTGATACCTCATAATTTTTACTTGAATGCCCCAGATACCATCTATAAGAAATTGTAAAGATATTTATTGAAACTTTTCTTTAAGGTAAAATTAACCCTATGCTTCAATAACCATATGTATTAGTAAGCAAATCTCAATTAGAGATTGAGCACTCAAAGTGCTTTAAATTTTGAAGGGACAGATGCTTTTCCTGATTGTTCTTCCCTAAAAACTGTTGGATTTTAATGGTTACCTCTGCCATTGATTTTAGAGATTTCTCAATTTCACTTCTATCTATGTGCAACATACAAAATTTCTGTTACATTTTCTTATATATTTGTTACCCATGGATCCTGAGAAGGTTATGAAAGAAATCTCACTTCCAGGTACCGTTCTTTGTTTTTCACTTTAAAATATTCATTCTTGATGTCCTTGCTATCTTATCTGACTCATAGTGTCTAAAATTCTTGTTTTGTAGTATGAATTGGCTTCTCAGCCTTTCATTGGCAAGTTACCACCTTTCAGTGGATAACTCTAGCTATCTGCTGGACAATACCACTGTAATGCCACTATCTTAGATAAATACAAATTCAGAAACATGTATCTCTCATATGAGGAATGTCCCTGTACTGTACAACTGTCTTTGCTGCTATCAACTTAAATCTGTTTCCTGGTCATTCTTTGATGTGATGCTGAATTTAGTCAATAAAACCATTATTATAATTAAGAATCAGTGTCAAGTAATTGAGAAGTCACACAGTATTACTAAGGTGAATTCTTTGAAAAAAAAACAGATTAGTTGTGAATACTTACTAGCAAGAATACACAAAAACTCTAAGTTGAAATATTTATTGAAAAGCCACTTTAGATTAGAATTTGACTAAATCAAATCTCATTATTTTTATCTTCACAAATATGTTTTCTTAATTTTCCTTGGGAAGTATCCTTCTCTGGGATAGTAAAGATACTATTATAGTTAAAATTATATTTATTTTATATTGGAAATATTGAAGCAAAAAAGAAATCAAGAATATTATATTTGTGTTTGGTTTAAAATTTTTTTTTCAAATTGAAAATCTAGTTAAAAAGTAAAAACAGTTTTTTAAAAATTTTATAAGTATTAGTAAAAGATGTATTATCTCAATGAGGTTATCTGAAGCTTATTTCAGACTTTTTGTCAAGGTTTTGTTGTTCTGGAAATTTTTATAATAGGAAGCCAGAAATCAGCTTAAAAATATACAGAAGCAGAAAGGAATACTGAACTTTGTACTGAAGATGCTTTTGATATTGGAGTCATTTCCTGAGTGCAAGAAACAGTGGCAGCATAATTAAAGGAAAGCTATCCATCACTCTTTCTGACCTAGAAACTTGAATGTTTAAAAAAATCCAAGAAGATACAGGTTAACAATGGTCTGTAATGGTCTGCAAGACAGATAACCAGGTTTTCTTGATTAAACTTTTTACCAGTGTGTCCACTGCATTAAGAGAAGGTATCCTGAGTGCCCTATTCAATCCCATCTTCCAAAATAAACCAAAGAAAAGAAAATAAGCAAAAGAAACTCATTATTTCAGTCTCCAAATGGAATTGCAGATGTGACAAATAATCATATGTTATTTATATTTTGTGCAGAGAGCACGCTGTATGTCCTTCAATGAAACTAAGAAGAATCACGATTGGAGAAAAAAATCTCATGAGACAAAGAACAACAACAACGATGACAAAATTTCTCTGTGCTAGGGTTTTGTTTGTTCCTCCTGGTTATTAAGTTATCTAGAGAAAAGGAAAAATCTGACTGTTCGTCTATGTATGTATGTATCTATTTAGGTATTTATCTACTATCTGTGTGTTTTTATTTATAAACTGAATAATGCTAATTTTTAAAAATAATATTGGCATAAAAATTTTGTTATCAAACATAGGTTCTATTTTGCTTAGGGGAACAAACATTTAATTTATTTATGTATTTTACTTTGAGAACTATGTGTTTCTCACAGACTTAATACTTTTAAATTTTGATAAAGTTCTAGAGTACCAAGAAAAGTCTTTTGTAAACAAACTCAACATCACAGTACTGATTTTTAAAACCACTGGATTATAGCTAATATAGTGAACAAGATACAGGTTCTTGTGAAGATTTTAAAGGCTACTAACAAGTATGTATACAATGAATATTGCAAATACTCTGTGTGTGTATTTTTAATAAATGAGCCACCAATGCAAGAACTCTTGTGCTTTCAAATGTATTTATTTTCTAATTTGGTGTGGAAAATTTGAATGTAGACTTTATAAAATATTGGCTTATTTTTGGTATTTTTAATGAATTAATTATTTCTCCCATATTTTTCCACATAATTAATTAATTATTAATTAAATAATTAGTTTCTGATTACCTAAATTCTGAGAATAAAGCCTGAGATAAAATTCTGGGAATCAGAAATGTAACAGAGAAATAGCCATAAGGGAACATCTGAGATTTAGAGCTTAATTACTGTGGAAACTAATAGTAAGAAAGAAAATATATAATATAGTTGGAGGTAGATGTAGTTTTTTAAATAAAATTTAAGCTGAATGTGAGAAAAAAATTCTTACAGGATGTCAAGTTTAGACAGGATTATCAAAGAACTCTTTCTAGAGCAGTGGGTATTGGAAAAGAAAATACCTGGCATACTACAAATGGTTCCTCACCTGCCCCTTCCTCTCCACCTCTGTTTCCCTGATCTACTTCCACACAGTTATAAACTAAGCAACCTAGCTAGAGCATGTTCTTTTACCATAATGTTCCTGTCTTGGAGATGGCCCTCCATGTACAGATCCCCTGAACTTGTGAGCTAAATTAAACTTCTTTACTTTATATTATGTTGGTAGTGTTTGTATCTCAGTGGTGGGAAATCAGACTAATACAGTGGTCAGTCAAATTTCAGTTATGACTAGGAAATGCCCAAA
Source organism: Hydrochoerus hydrochaeris (assembly GCA_004027455.1). NCBI lineage: Eukaryota > Metazoa > Chordata > Mammalia > Rodentia > Hydrochaeridae > Hydrochoerus > Hydrochoerus hydrochaeris. Next base: position 266,233 of record PVLA01000165.1, on the reverse strand, counting down.
AGTAATAATTTAAAGAAAATAGGTTTAGGCTCATGGTGTCAGAAGTTTGAGTCTCTGATTAGCTGACTCCATTGTTTTTAGCCCAGGGACAAGGCAGAGACATGGTAACAGCCTTGATGAAATACACTGAAAACCTACCTATGACCACCAGAAAACAGAGAGACAGAAAGTCTCAGAGGAATGAGTTAGGGAGGAGATATATTCCCTGATATATTCCCCTGTGATCCATTCATTTTAACTAGGTCAAATCTCTTGTTTTCATCACCATCCAACATGCTATCAACTTACAAATATAATCAATAGGTTAATCAAATAAAGCCAGTGCCCTCACCTTCCATAAACTTCATTCTGAATATTGCTATACTGGTTCTAAAGTCTTCAGCAGTTGAAACTTGGGAAGACACTTCATATCCAAACCATGACACTTAGCTTCTGAGATTCTCCTACAAAACTGGAACAATCCCAATTTTTCTAATGCTTTTGGAAAACAAATCTCATTTTCCTTATTGTTCATTGTTTCCAGGTTTATCCATTGTCATGGAATCTTTAATTACTAAAGTAATTCAGCTTTCCCTATGTCTCTTTCCCTGACTCAAATCTGACTGGTACAGTGACTTTGATTAAGAAAAAGACTAATGTTTTATGAATATGTGAATGTAATATAGTAGGATTAATTTTTTGACAAATATAACTGAGTAGCCTGTTTAATTCTAATGGAAAGAGACTGCCCTGTTTTTCTACTCTTTTCTTTGTATCTGCAGTTGTTATAATCAAAGTTCACTATCATAACAGTTTCAGAAAGAAATCTCTAAATCTATATGCCAATAAAACTGGTAAGTATTCATAATTTGATATGTGATGTATATTAACTGCCAAAAATGAAAAACTACATATTTTATTTAATCTTATGATACATAGCACTCAAGCTGAGAATAAAGTTTTCATTAAAAAAATTGAAAAATGTCAGAGACAAACCCCCCAAAAATATAAATCTTGCTTCTTTAGCTGATGTCACACCAGCAGATACCATAAAAGGTGAATTGAACATTAAATGAATTCATTGAACTTAGCAATGTTTAAAAGAATCATTAGATAGTAACTTTTATTTTTCTTTAATCCTCCAAAAGGAATTGGGGTTAGATGACTTTAAACATCTAATGTGATTTCAGAAGATTATGGTTTTTCCAATCACATCATTTTTAATTCTTAAAATAATCTCCCCACATGAAAATACATTTTCTTAAATAAAAATTAAAAATATAGGCATAATGTGTAAATTAGAACTGAATTACATAGGTTTTGTTATGTAGAAAATCATCACTTAAAACAGCACAATAAGGAGTCCATGAAAACTTATCTCCACATTAACGAAACACCCAAAACAATAGAGCAAATTTGCTATTGATATATTTGCTCACTTGCTAAAGTTTCTAGTAACAGTAATTTAGCAGTTTACTAAGAATGAATTACATTTTGTTTTCTGTTTTGTAAGTAAGGTTGACTCAAACAGCAACTTTTTCAGATTATGCCACGACAAAGTACATTAGCAGTGAATTATTTTTAAAAACTTGAAAGAAAAAAGCCCTAGGAGGAAAAAAAATAGTATTTTGGGTAACATTTAGACCCATATGGCTTAAAAATAAACTATCTTCCAATGTGTCTATTAAATATTCAGATGCTAGGGACATAACAAAAACAAAATTATATTTCTCTTTGTCAACAATAATGCATGGGTCCATAATAGCTTTAGTTACACAATGGTTTCATTGTGACAATAATTTCAGAATTTTATGATTCATTGATTTCATTAAAGGTTAATACAATAAAGCTTAGGACTCACAGCATCTTAGATAAATTCTGTGGGTTTCAAAGGCCGCTGCTGCTGGTTAAGATAAAGGCACAGAATGTGCTGAGATCAATCTTAGCAACTCTGGCACCACAACCACCAAACCCATACTCTCTCAGCAAGTGTCCTTTCATACTAGAAAAGTAAAATGCTGAAGGTTAATGCTCCTCTTTTATTCAGTATATTTGCATAGAAACTTCGACCACATCACATACCTCTTCTTTATGATTGCAACTTTTTCTAGTCTTTTAATAAAAGCAAAATAAAAATTTATATTATTGTATTGAATTTTCTGTGCTTTACAGCCAAGTGGCTCAATGGGGACTTATGAAGATGATATATATGCACGATTGGGAGGATGAATCTGGTTTTTCAATTTTTTCTTATTTTTATGTTCCACACAGGTCCTATAATTGTTTCCAAAGTGGTGCTGCTGTAGACACAGGAAAAGAGCAAGGAGTAATTTTGTTTTTCAGCAAATCTTCCTTAAACTTATATAAGGAAGTATTTGTCCCTAGAACTGGTTATTAAAGAAAAAAATGCATTTCTTCAGATGGAGGGAGTGTAAACGTTCATAAGGAAACATTTAGCTCTATAATGAAATAAATAGAATGTATTGCAAAGTATTATTGATCATGATTCATTAATATTATCTCACATTAATATTTAACAAAACTTCATAAAAGTCTAAGCCTTTTTTCACTCTAGGTGGAAATACAGTGTCATAATGAAATTGATTTTGTCAGAGGCCTTAGAGTCAGAAGAGTGAATTAACTAAAGAATATTTATAAATTAGGTCTTACCATTAGTTGTGTCATTTATTTGATGTAGGTTCATTTATTTGATGTAGGTTCATAGTTTGCAAAACTGATTTGTTCATAGTTTTCAAAACTGATTGAAGTTTAAATTCTTCAAATGTGAAGTACAGACTAGAAATACCAAACTTAGAATTTTCCATGAGTCGAGTGAGATAGCATTATGGGTAGAAATCTGCTTATGGCAGAAAGGGGGACAGAGCTATGTGTGTGTGCTTTCCAATTATTATTAAAGAAATATTTGAAAAAGAGAGATGTTTAGGTAGGGTTTAGACATTTTTTTCTGCTATTTATGCCTTTGTATGTATATTCTATCTTTTTAGACCATTTGCACAGACCTCCTTTAAGGGTGGAGCTGAGTTGTAGGCATCTTTGATTGTGTCAAGAAGTCATCCTATAGTAGAAGATCCTCCCTCCCAGTCAGTGTACTTCACTTTGATAGTTTTCCAGGTAATAGTTCTGGTTTCAGTTGCAATTATTTTTGTGTCTTAGAAATGGCCGCTCACAGTGATGCATAGCTGGTCACTATGATGCATACAGTAAAAAACAATCCCCAATTGGCAAGCTAGTCTAACTCCTTCTTTGCTTATGCCATGTAAGTCCTAGGCTATCAAAGATCAGGGCTTCATATATTTTGAATGATCTCAATCAGTGCCTATGGACATAAAAAAAAAAAAAATCTGCCTCCTAATCCTGGTGTTGTGTCCATTTTTCTGTTTGTTGTTGAACATTGTGCTGACCTCTTTTATCATCAGTCATATCCTTCATGGACAAAGCAAGGGCTTCTCCAGCTCCCAACAGGAAAGCATGCCCTAAAGATTTCTGGAGTCACCTCACAATTCTGGTGGAAGATTTCTGGCTCCCTATTTAAAGAGCTCAGTCTGTCTGTCCACCTGCCTGTTTACATTAGTACTCTTGGGGTAGCTAGTTAGCCTGTCAGTCCTTCTCAGCGCAAGCAAAAGGGGCATCTGATCAACTCTTGTTGATTAAGAACACCCTCAAGTGAAGGATGTCAGAATATTTAACTGCTGAGTGCATGTTAAATGAATGCATAAGTGAGTGGAATAGAAAATGTAAACAATGGGCCTCTCTGTCTCTGCATCAATACTGGGAAGCACTGGACACAGCATCTGATTGGTCCCTCATCTGCAGTTCCATGGCAACTGACGTATATAATTAGGGGCCCTGCACCTTCATTAAATTAGTCACAATTAAGTCCTCATGAGGGGCATGGACAAGCAGACATCTGAATGGTTTCTCTCTCTGAGGAGCACCCACTCTTTGTCTTTTGTGTAATCATTCAAAGATATAGAAGACACACATAGGAAGTCAGAAATGGGAATTAGTCAAATCCCACAGTCCCTGATTGCAGGACAGAGGGATTTTACAGAGTTAAAAATGAAATCAAACTACTTACTGCATCTCAAAAAAAAAAATTTGAAGAAAAGGGACCTGTTCTTCCTGAGAATTCTTTCTTGGTACACTTGTCTTCCACAGTTGCTACTAATATCTATAGCTTTGTTTTGCACTCCTGACTCATCTACTTCCAGCCAAACTGATCTGGCTCCACATAGACAGTGTTTGCATTAAGTCACAGAGGCCCTGCCTCTGGAGCCTTCTTCTATCCTGGTCAGATCATCTAATGCATTCCTGAGATGACTCTCAGCAGTTCCTTCTGACTTCCACATTTTGACTGAGGAAAAATTGGGATTTCAGTCCTGATGAATGAGTTACCATGGCTTTTCCAAAGGTCATCCTGCCTAACAATAACTCAGTCAAGTGTTTTAATAGGCATTAAAAAGAGGGACAAAAGTCCACCAGTTACCCAGAAACTTGATAAAAGAAAAGAACCTGATGTCTGCAAGAAAATCCAGTCTAACAGATGACTATCCTCTCTTGCTATGAGTTATAAGGCCTGTAGAAAGAAACAAACAAAAAACTTTCCCTTCATCTTTGAGACACAAAAATATGACTATCCATACCTACATCAATCTGAATCTCTCTTCACCCTGTAGAGCTTGGACTGATAGAACAGACTGACATCTAGCAAATTGGACTCCCAAGAGACTGGCATCAATGCACAAGGTGAGGCAAAAGTATGACTTTCCTGGTAGAAATTGGAACCGAATTTTATACCTCCAAAAGTTCCCTCTGCCAAAGTTAGCATCACCAGGGAAACTGAGACACTTGTCTCTTGCCCCTTCTGCCAGGCACACAAACTTGCCGCCTGGGAGGACATCTCACCAAACAAATTCCTGTATAAGCCAGTTCCCATACCACTCCTGGAAAGAAACTTCCTCTCCAAGCCAGAAGCAGCTATCACCTTTGCATCATGTCAGTTAGCCTTCCTTTTATTTAACCCACACTTTCAACTTTGTTCCCTGAGAGAAGGATGAATCTTATATAAGCCTAAGACAAATAACTGCCATTCTGAAATTCTGAAAAACTCTCTTCCCAGAGATATGAATCAAAGATTTGCCTCCAGGTCTGGCCATTAACCACGAGGTCTCACTGAGACCCACATTGCTGTCAGATGCCACAAGAAGCACAAAGAGGCATCCAGTTGCAGAGCAGCCTGATGGACTGTTAATCCCCTTGGGCAACAACACAGCCATTGCCTTACATTCAGTGGTTCACAACCCATACACTCTTTATGGACTGTTATTAATTGCCATAAAGTTTTAAAAACTCTCCCACTATTTTTGGGAGGCTATAGCAACAGATTTGGCTCTGGGACAGCCTGTTTTTCTTTCCCTTCCATCTCTGTCACAGTTCCTTGAAAAAGAAAATGAGGTTGCAAAATGTGTATAGACTGTCAAACTGCTAAAATACATCTCTCCTGCTTGTAAAGCCAGTTCAAGATCTCTGAGTTGCCAATGCCTCCACAATTGCCCTCCTTATACATTGCATCAGTCTGCCACCCATAGCCTGCTGGTATACCTTTCTGAACCTAAAGAATGCCTTCTTTTGCCTTTGATTGGCTCTTGTCAGCCCATCCCTCTTTGCCTTCGAATGGAAATATCCCAGCTCTAGACTTGAAAATCAACTGATCTGAATTTAAGGTCCCAGTGGTTTACAAACTTGTTTATACTCTTTGATGAAGCCCTCACAGCTAACCTTATTAGTTTCCCAGAACAAACTATTACTGCACTTCTGATTAATGACATCCAAGCTGCCTGCTGAAAAGACACAGAAGCTCTGCTGAAATATCTGCCAGAAACCAGTTACAAAAAATCTCTGCAAATTTCTTGGAGTTACTACCTTCCATAGACTCTTCATACTTGAGTTCACAGAAACAATGATGCTTACTCAGACTCTTAGACCGTGGGAGAACCCAGTGGCCTACCTGTACAAATACTTGGATCCAGTCACTGATTTCCTTCATGCTCTAATAGCCACTATGCTTCTGATCAAGAAAGTTGGGAAACTTACCCTAGGCTGAGACCTAACTGTCCAGGTACCACATGCTGTACTGAACCCCCTGAATAACTATGAACCACTCAACCCTGCTAGGTAACTGCCCACCCAAGCTGGGCCTAACACATAAAAATAAATTTCCTAAAAGATGCTGAGTATACTCTGTTTATGGATGGAAGTAGCTCTGTTAGGAAAGGAGTTCAATAGGCTAGATATGCTGGAGTCACCTGGGACAAAATTATTTTTGCAAAACTCTCTTGCTACTGCTTCCTGCTGCCATTTGGAAACTTGTCACCAGTAAACCCAAATCTACATTCCTATGCCACTTTCGGGGATCTGATTGACTGAAGCATGAACCCTAGAAAAAAATAAAAACAAAGAGATAAACAAAACACTTACCCTAGAACTCCCAGAAGATCCATCATAATCAGAGCCAGACTTGCTCCCAATATATAGTCTGTAAATTGAAGTCACAGCACTGATCCCTGCATCCCTTAGCCTGCTCAGGCTTAAGTGTCAGTGCCCTGACCTTCCCCCATTTAAACATATACAGATAGACATCATGCTTCTCTACACCTACGTGGGCTGGCCTGAGGCATTCTCAACCTGAGCTGAGAGGGCAATAAAAGTTTATAGGGTCCTGCTTAAAAAATCATCCTATCACTGGAGGCAGCAGCAGGCCAGCATTTGTAGCAGAAATAATAAAATAGAAACTGTGTACAGCACACAGGCCACAAACTCTAAAATGTTGAGAAAATAAAACATAACCTAAAGAAACAGCTTTTTACTAAATGTACAAAAGTTTGCTAAAAGATCAGCTATACTTATAGGCACTCTGCACACACACATAACCCAAGTATATATTAATTACTTCCACAAGTTTCAAAAATCTAACATTTTATCCAACATTCCAGAGTTCTCAAGATTTTTCTCAGACTAGACGGCACTTCTGGGGCTCACTCTTAAGAAACAATACACTCAAAGCCCTGTTCTGGTCTCTCCAGATGCTGACCAGCCTATGCATGGTTGAAGTCTAAGGATATCATTCTCAGGATTGCTTCATACCTCTGACATTCCCCCCCCACTTGATTTTTATGCCTTTTCATGATGTTTACCCCAGTCCTTGATTTGCCTTAGCTCTATGATTGCCCCCAAAAGAATAAAAATACCCAGTAAGGCCCTTACAAATGATAAAGATTTGATAAGCATCCAAGGCATATTGGACCCTCTCCCACTTCAGATTAATTCCTTCACTCTCATCAGAGTCAATTTAGGGACAAACCACAAACTTCTGTTAGGAATTTTTAGTCTTGAGGACACTGGATAGGGTTTATCCTAGGACCACTAACAGCCAATACAATGTTGCTGCTTCTAGTTGGGGCTTAGAAGATGGCACTTAACATGCCCAGCAAAGATTTTCTAGGGAAACTAAACGAGGGTGGAACTGTAGAAAAGATACCCCCCTACACAGCCAGTGTACTTCACTTGTTTCCCAGATGATATTCTGGTTACAGCTACTGTTATTTTTATTTCTTAGAAATGGCTGGTCACTGTGATGCACAGTTGGTCACTATGACATATATTATAAGAACCAATCCCCAGCTGACAAGCAACTCTGCCTCTCCATTTCCTGCTTGCTTATCCCATATAAGCCCTAGCCCATATGAGATGAGGGTCTGATATTTTGGTAAATAATCCCAATCAATGTCCGTGGACATAAAATAAATCTGCCTCCAAATCCTGGATTTTGTTTCAGTGTTTCTGCTTGCTGCTGCAATCTCATGGAAAGAGTTCAATGGAGAAGTGAAAAACAAGAGTCCATTTAGACATGAATTCAGAAGGTAAAGTCTGAAAAAAAATTGTTATAGTTTGCTCACATCTTGTATTTGATGTGGGAGTATCATGGTTTTTCTTTAAATGAATTTCAATCATTTTCATGCTTGATGATCTGCATGTGAGATGGGAGGACACTGGAGCTTTAATCTTTACCTGTATTTTTTTTTTGTTACTCATAGCTTACAAAAAAAAAATAATTTAGAGAGAAGCATAAAGACACAGAGATCCTCATTCTATTCTAAAATCTTCATAAATTGTTACATATCTTACAATGCAGAAGCTATTAATAGTTAATAGTCATGTGATTTAATGAGTGTTATCGACATCACACCAGACATATATAGGCATACATATATACTTTATAGCCATCAGTATGCACAAAAGACCTCTCAGGTTATGTGCACTATAAATTTAGGCCTATTTCATGTATTTAACTTTCACAGTGAAATTTTTCCATTTAGTTCTCTGAAAAAATGCAGTTAATACTGTACAGGGTATGACTTATGGTTTACTTTAGAAGAATTGTCATCCAAAATAGTCTAAAGTGGTGACAAAATTAGTCATCACATGTGTATTAAATGTAATTAACTCCTTGCAAGGTGAACCATAATACAATCAACCAAAAGGTCCAAAAATTAGTTGATTTTATTTTGCTATTTTCTCTGACTTATAAAAAATGCTGAGTAGTGATACATTAAAAACAATCAAAAATAAATGTGCTCTGTATTTTTTTCTTTCCACTTGGTGTCTTCAAATTCCTTTTCTATTTTATTTCTTTTTAAATAAAAATATTTCACTCATTAGGTGTGCTGAATTGAAATAAATTTGGCCCAAACTACTTTTTGTACTTAACTGACAAGTTTGTAACTTATATTATGACTTTACCTTAGCTTGGTGTGTAAACATACTCATGTGAATAACTATACTCCTCTAGAAATATTTCACTGCTCAAATAAACTGTCAAATTGAGCTGGTTCTCAACATGTTTAGACTTGTTAACATTTGTTCCATCTTTATTTGAACCCCTGAGTAGTAGTCTTACAAAATATTTTGAAATATAATGCAGCATTCAAAGAAAAAAAGGCCCCATATTTATCTATTCTGTTCTACTGTTAAACTTCTAATAAACTGATATGTTTGGAAATCTTTTTTCTAAAAATTCTGATGCCACTTGATTAACACTTGTTATTTTAATTTTGTCTTTCACACATTATATCATCTGAAATATATTAAAATTAAACTGATCTGAATAGTCTTTTTATTTAAACAAGGTGTTAATTATGAGAGGAATACAGCATTCTGACAGTATTCAAACAGTAACATTGGTCTCTTTTGAAATAGAGAGCAAGGTAAATAAAAGCATTCCAAAATAATGCCTTTGTTTGTACATAAACAGACTTTGATGTTTTTCCAGACTGCAATCACAAAGCAGGAAGCTCTGTTATTCATGTAATATTCTTCTTTATTTAGTTTTAAAACATACTATGTTGAGTACAAAGTCAGGTAACGTATGGTTCTCTATAGACAGTAATATATAGTCAATGTACTTTCTAGAATAGGCTGTGCAAAGGATCATTTCCATCTTTGCCTCTGAGAAAACTGCCTGAATAGGAATATATAACTAAATGTCAAAATGTACATGAATTCATAAAACAAGAAAACCAATGTGAAAGAGATTGTATAGAAGAAGAATGACTTAAGTTTTTCTTCTTTGGTTTTTTTTTTTTTTTCTTATTGAGAATGCTTTTCAGAAAAGACTACTGACACCATTTGTATAAAAACATGCAAATATCTCTGTTTAGGAACATGACATCCTGGAAAATTTTTCACAATAGAAATAGTCATGTAATTCTCATTTCTCATTTTAAATATACATAAAGTTTTTCTCTTGAAGATATGGATGTCTGGAAGCTTTTTACATTTCATGATTGATGCAGCTATAGTCTGATGTTACAAAATTTGTTCAAATATCAAATGTCTTTTTGATGCTGTGTTTACCTGGTAGCTATTACAACTAAACACAAATGCATCATTATTACTACTGAATATTCTTTATCATTACAAATTTTCTAATTCATTAAATTGAGTTGCTTTTGAGATGTGTCAACATAGTTTTTTTAAAAAAATCTTTGTGTTCAATGTAAAATTTTATGATTTTTATTCAAGGATAGAATTAGGCATAAATACAAACCCCTGCATCCATTAATATGGCATGCAATTTTGCTATAAAATTTAAATCACACATTGAAGTTTTATTTCCTATGAACTTTATTGACTACATTATTAAACGTTTATTTATAAAGATATGACATGTTTATATAATATAGTGTCAGAATCATAATGATATTGTTAAAAAGGGATTCAACAATTCAACTGAGTATAATTGTGTTAAGTTTGAATTATGCATTCCAAAGTCTCACAAATAGAAGTAAAAGAATTCTCCATTATTTACCAAATATAAGAAATTCACTTAAACTTAAGGTCATAATACTTTGTATAAAATAAAAATAGCAATAATGTGGCCATGGATAAACTCATTGGCTGTGATACTGCCACTGTGCAAAGCTCATAAAATTACAAGATCTTATGTACTTGTCTTTAGAGGATAATTCTTAATAATTTCCAACTTAGATGGTGTTATGAGTGACCTCCCGAAACACTCATGCACTCTGATGTTGATCTTTTGGAGAGTGGTTGAATCATGAGGGTACTGTATTCATAAGTGGATGTATCTAGTGAGGTTAGCAGGTATGTAAAAGTGCTCTTAGGAGCCCTGGTTAGCTCTGGGTTCCTAGAATTGTAGCCTGAAGGGTTTATCCACCTCTCAGCTCCTCACTTCATTCACTCTTTGCTTCTTGATCACTATGATGTGAACAGATTTTTTTCTGTTAGACCTTTCTACCACACTGTCTCTGCCTTGGAGCCTCCCCAACATGAGCTGAAAATGTGAACCAAAATAAAATTCTTCTCCTTTAAAACTTGTATGTGTTAGGTATTTTGCCTCACCAATGAGGAGAGTGATGATGAAACATGACTATTATAAAGCAGCTGTCTATAACTCAATGTATGTGGTATATTGTGAAAAGAATTATGAATGACTGTATCTCCTTTAAATATAGTGTCCAAAACGTTGAATCAATATTAAAAATTAATCCATTTTGCATAATATTATGAATCTTTTTTTTTATAGGACTACCGAAGTCAGTGAGTCTTTAACAGGGCCCGTGCTGCAGCGCAGCAGGGTGAGTACACAGGGTTGAGCCCCACTAGACCTCAGAAGTGTCTGGGGAGTGTGGCTAATGAGCAACTGAAAGACTGGATCAGGCAGGGGCAATGCACAACTGCACAACGTGTGTTGCGAATACTGGGCATGCAAATAAAAGCACCAGACTCCTCCTTTCCTGATCTTTGTCACTCTTGAGAGATGGTAGAAACTTTGAGAAGTGAGAACTACTAGGAAGAATTCATAATTATTGGATTATCACTCAAAAGGACTTTGGGACCCAAACTGCCCCTTTTTCATTCTTCCTCTGCTTCTAAGCAACCATGAGGTAAATAGTTGCTCAGTGACATTTTCCCTGTCATAATGCATTGTAAAGTAAAGGGGTCCAACAGAACATGAGCTGAAGTGCCCAAAACTGTAACCCAAAATAAACTTTTGTCTTTTTATGAGTTGATTATCTCAAATATTTGTTACTGTAACAGGAAATTACAGTAAAAAATATACAAATACAGCAGGAAAATTGACTAACAATTACTATTACACCATGCACTTAAAGTTTGAATGTGTGTTACATGACACAAATGTAGTTCTCTCTAAATAGAAAAATAAAAAGCTGATAGTACTTTATTTACATTAGAAAGTTACATAGATACATTCTCACTTTTTATACTACTACTCTACTTTAGACGAAATATTAGCATAATTGTTAGATATGCTCCTTGTCTGAAAATAATGTAAATTTGACCCATTTTAAATAAAGGTAACAATTTCTTGTACATGCAGAAAGACATAACCATTATTCTTTGTAAATTTGTTTTAATTTTTCATTAGTGGAATTATTTTAAACAGTTTTACCTGTGTGTACTTCATATAGCAAAATTCACTTCTTGACTCACATCAATATTCCATATGCTTCTAAACTTAAAACAATTATTTGGTAAAGATCTCCTATGAACTGTTGTAATACAAAGAATACTTTATTAATCTTATATTACTTAAACCTTTTATACTTAATATTTAACTTAAAGCTATTTCCATTCTTTATTTTAAAAATTATCCTTAGCTGTTTTTCTGTATTACCAATCCCATGCATATTTTTTCAATGTCTAGATATTTCATCCCATGAAACTTTATTTTATTTTATATTTTATTTCATTTTATTTTTTATTTTAAAGTAGACAAAATAGAACTAAACCAATCCAAAAAAAAAACAGTGTAAGAGATACAGGACTTAAAAACATTATGAAATTTTAAAAAAGCTACCATAATGTCTTTTTCTGTCTTCAATATAGCTACAGATAATTGTGGACAGTAAAAATCAAACAGAACAGAATAGAATAAAAACAATAAAAACAAAATAATGAATGCAATAAAGGACTTAAAAACAAGCCAATAGTAAATCCAAAATTGCTACCATAATATATCTTGCTATCTTTGAAATAGCTGCTCCTGCCATCAGGTTTGACATAATCAAACAAAACAAAAGAGAATAAAACCCAACCCAACAAAATGGTAGAAGCAGCATAGGACTTCCAAAACAAGACCATAAAGAATCAAAAACGACTGCAACTCTCAGAAAGAGATCCTTCCTATATGTCACATTGTGTACCACTATCCTCTGAACTTATGATCAGACCACTAGCCTTAGACCTGCAATGTTAGTGAAACACCAAAGCACCACAGGCATCCAATTGCATTTCACTTCCATAGCTGTCATCACAGTTTGTGTTTCCACAGATAAACCAGTGTGGGGGGGATTGATATTTCTTGTTTACCAGCCCATGCACCAGAAGGGCCTAGAGTCTGGCAGTGGCCCCACACATGGTACTTGTTCCCATACTGGGCTTGCTTGCTAGTGTGGCCTTGTTCTCTCTACTCCCAATCTGTAAATGGCCAGCCCATGAAATTATGAAATGGAAATAGCTTTTTAAAAATGTTTTTTTTAATTTTACTTTAAAGAAGGTAAAATTAAACATAACAAAACAGAACAAAAGAGATCATAAGAAAACAATGTAAGAGACACAGATTTCAAAGCAAGATAACCAGACATCTTTACTGTGTCATATTGTCTCTTGTTTTCTTCCAAATGGTTGTCCATATCTTCACATGCCATGAATTCCTACAAATCAAAATAATATAAAACTGATTAGAACAGGATGAGGAAGGCATTTTAGGTCTTCAAAACCCGACAATAGGGAAGTCAACAATGGCTGCCATAATGTCTCTCATTCTCTTCAAAATAGCTGTCCATACCTTCATGTATGTTGAAATTAATAAAAAAAACAGACTAAAATCACTGTAAACAAAGAATAATAGTATTGCTGGATTTCACTTCATGATGCTACGGAATCAGCACTGAGTACATTAGTGTCTCTTTTTCTTCAAAGTAGCTGTTCATTTCATCATATAATTGATTCTCATAAACTATTTAGGAGAAGTTCTACAAATGCATGAATCTTTATGTGTGTAGTTAGTTTTTTTTTTTTTGTACCAGGAATTGAACTCACAACCTCACACTCACCAGGCAGGTGCTTATGTTACTGAGTTAAATCTCTGGAAGAAATATTTAATTTTTTATCTTTTCCTCATAACAGTCTTTTTTGGGAGGGGTAATTTTTATGTGGTAGCAACTTATTTTACACCTTTAAATTTTATACCTGGAGTAATTGCTCTGAGGTGAGCAACTTAGATGTTACTTCTACCATCTCTATTTAATAATACTACTATCACTAAGTTGCTCAACTTCTTATTTTCATTGCTTTTACTCATCTGTAAAAACCAGAAACCAATTCATCATTCTCAACTTCATTTTTGTCTCCTGATAGATTCTAACTCACAATGCCATTAATTCAGAACCTCTTTGTAACTTGCTGAGATTATTTCAATAGCCTTCTTCATTTATCTCCATTTCCTTTGGTGTTGAACACATCAGTTATAGTCAGGGTTTGCAAGAAGAAAAGCAATATAAGACACATAGTGTATATGTCACCCAAAGAGTCAAATACAAAAGAAAGAGTGCAAAAAATTTGTACACACTAAAATGCATAGAATACAGCTAAAGGCCTGGAACCCATGGCAATGTCCTGTGTGACTTCAGCTGAGGACCTAGAGCACATGACAAAGCCCCCCATGAGTACACCTGGAGGCCTAGAGTCCACGACCATATTTCATGCAAGTTTGTTTCATTTATCTGTGCTTGAAAGACCCCAAGGTCACTAGTTGAAATTAGAAAATTTGTACCAGCTGGATGAAGGATCTGTGCCAGCAGGCTGAGTGTTCTGCACTGAAGCCAGGAAACAATGCTCAAAAAAAGAACAGAGCTGTCCCAAAAAGTACCACAGTCATCCTCGGTGACAACGAGATCCCAAGCTCATCCAACAATGAGAACAGCTGAGTTCATATCAGGAAAGAAGTTTGACAAGCCCCTCCAAGAGAACCAGTGGCAAAAGGAGAATCAACAACATCCAGGAAAACCAACAACACTACCTCTTACTCTCCAGTTTTCCTTTTTATGACTGCAACAATCCTCAGGTGGGCCATCCACACCCAGCACCACACTGATTCAGTTCAGCGAATAGCACAAGTTGACCTCCAGTTATCAATCAACCACAGCTTCCTCTCTAGACCTTTATAAAACTCAGGTTAAAAATTTTGTTCATTACTCAGGTTAAAAATTTTGTTCAAATCATACTCAGTAAACAACATACTCTTTTTGTCCTCTCATGCTGCCACTAATCTCTAGGAATTTGGAACTAGGAGTGTTGCTTTATCATAACCATGTGATTCCTATTTTTCATATTGTCTACTAACTGAACTTTCTTTTCATCATAACATAAAATAAAGATTGCCTTACTAATACAATATTTATGAAAGCTTCCTCAGAAAACTAATCACACCATCCTAAATTTCAAATTTTGACATACTGCAGTTATCAGCTAGACTTTCAGTTTAAGAATAAGAGTCTTGTGTATTCCTGTGTTCTCAGAGTTTAATGCATATACCATCAGCCTTGCTTCTACACTGCACGAGCACAACATCTGACACCTACATTTAAGGGAGAGGTGGCTCAGTTTGGCTCACGATTCTAGATAATTTAATCTATGGTTATCTGGTTCAAAAGCAAGAAAACCATGGAGGAAGAATGTGGTGTATAGTGGCTGGGCCATAGAGCAGGATAACAGAACCAGAGAGCAATGGGGCATGGACCACGTACTCCACGACCAAGTCAGGCATGCCCCAAAGGGCACTTTACTAATCCAATGGGCATTTCTTGAGCCAATCGAGTCAACCTATTACAATTAGTGGTCACAGTGTAAAAGCTTCCAGATTTTTGTTGATACAATGAGTTTCCTAAACTTCATTTTTTAACAAAATCTAAGAGTATAGGAATACAATGTGTAAAAGAAACTTACCAGTGTATTTCAATAATAAGTGGAAGAGAGATTTATTAGCATATTACAGGAAATGAAATACAAAGTAAATTACAAAGAAAACTGAACAAGCACCCAAATAGCTTGGTTTTTTAGTTATGGCATTTTTTATTCTGATTTATCCAGTTAATAGAACAAAGAAATAATGGAAATATTTTCATACATTTCAATAATTCAAATTACGATGATTTCTGGGTGACATACAAGGGGAAATAGTGCAAATATTCGGATGAGATAAACATATCATGATTTATCTACCAAATATATGTTTTACTGAACATGTTTCTAGAATAAAAATGCTGCAGAATTTCAAAACTGAATAATAGATTAATACTGGTTAATATATTGTGCATTGTTATCTTCAAAATACTCAGATTACAAGAGGTAGACATGAAAAAATCCAATAATCAAACAATGAAAGCACTACCATACTCATAAATGAAATAAATCAGACTCTCATGTATAAATATTGCATTATCTCCCTAGTGCAAAAAATTGAAATAATAAATTAAGTACAAAATTGCAATGAACATTTTGCAAGGAAAAGGGAGAGAAACTATTCAGAAGGAAAGAATGATTGGTATAGGGAAAGAGAAAAGAAAGAAGAAAAAATTATAGAGATAGATAGATAAATAGATAATGATATGGATGCATATTCGATAGATAACTGTACTAATATCTGTTAGTTCATCGAAGAGGACAGTTTGTGATTACCTGACTTTCTATGCAAAGTAGTTTTTCTTAATTAAAGTAATTCAGTGTAACTTTTTATTTTTTATTTTCAAGATATTTTGTATATTTATCCCAAAATAAATGTCAATAAATGATGTCAGTAAAAGTAATTCAAGTAAGGTACAGTGGGACATGCCTGTACCCAGGGGTTGCGGAGAGTGAAGCAGGAGGATTACGTGTTTCACCCCAGCCCCTGGGTGACTTAGAGACTTTGTAAGACCATCTCAAAATAAACAGCAAAAACAGCTGAGGTGAAGATCTGCATGAATAGAACAGAATCAGAGACAAATGGGTCATTGACCACACACAGAACTCAAGACCACATCTCCATCACCAATTCAGACACACCTAAAAGTGCTCTCTACTAATCCCATAAGCATTTCTTAATCCAGTCAAGTTGACTGGTTTCAAACTCCAGTTCACAAGTAATAATAATGCTAATAGTACTGTAATGATTTTGAGAAAATTCTTGAAAGATGGTTAACAAGGGAGTTCAAAATTTTTTCTAAAATTAAGAAACTATATAAAATAAATGACATTAGACTTATTTTAGTTCAGTAATTTAACTGTACCATATGCCTCCTATATATAAAAGAAAATTATATTAATTCTCATATACATGAGAATAATGACTGAAGAGTCAATTGATGTTAAGATACATTTTTATTAACATGTTATTTGTGTCTTATTATTTGATGCTGTTTCAACTAACATTACAGTATTACATAGGTTCAATCTGAAAAACATTCATTGTACCATCACTTCTCTTTGTTAATTTATTCATTTTAGTTATTTTTTGAATTGATGAGGTCAAAAATTAATTTATTTTTCAATAAGAATGAGTGTTTAAATTTTTATAAGGAAGATGAAAATTGTTGTTAACTTTCATTTTGTTTTAATTATGCATAATTTTATCACTCAATATTTTCCAAATCCTGATGGGCATTTTTGTATCATCTTCTGCCAATGATCAATTTTGAGAGAAGTGTAATATTTTAACTGCTGTGAAATAAGGTCCAAATATTGTCATATTTGGACTCCTTTTTCTAGATTTCAAATATAAGTTGACATTGTGGGATAGTTTCTTACATCCATAAATTTTATGAATCATTTAAATTTTTCATACATTTAACCTTTGGATATGTTTCAATATATCTCTTGATATGTCCAATAGATCTAGAACACTTAGCCTAATGGATGAAGGGTATGTTTGTCTGTGTGTAGGGTCATAGCTTCTTATGCGGCACCTATAGTTTGTTCCCAGGAGCCTGAAACTTATTTTTTAATCATCAGCCAAGCATTTTTATTACAATATTGCACAATGTTACATCTCTGATATAATTTTATTTTTTCAGTATCTTTTATGTTTTTTTTTTGTTTTCTGTCTGTTGTCAAATATTTAACAGTCATTTCCTGATATTTTCCTCTTCTCCAATAATTTGAAGTTTATCTAATCATTATGTGTATTTTTTGCTTGGCAGAAAACTTTAATATTTGCTTAGTATTTTTCTTTTGCATATTACGAATTTGTCTAGTTTTATATAGTGTAAACCTGACCTTTACAGTCATGAAACAAGAATGAAATATATTGATTCGACTTTTCCCTTCAAGTTTGCCCACAGTGAAAATACACATATTCTCTTTCATCTAGCAGGGGAACATTGCTTCGGTTATAAAGGAACTTATGCAATTTTAATTCCAGAATGAAGAAATACAAAAGGCATTTATTTAATCATATGGGAGGACATTCAGAATATGTATTATTGCTGCAGCTTTTGTAAAATCTCAGATATTAGCTAAACCACACAGAGAACATGGCACTATTTTCATAGTCAATTTTAGTATAGCTTTTGTTTAAATTTCTTACAGGTACATGTCAGTGATAAAGCAGCACTGACAAAGAGAAAAATCCCTTTTTAATTATATGACCAGATTCTAAGAGCACGGAATGAAAAACGTATCAGCTCTTTCTTAGGTAGATTATCTCCTTTTAAGAGGACATAAGCAATGTATGTGCAATTTTATATATATATATATATATATATATATATATATATATATATATATATTATATATGGTGTGCA
Organism: Hydrochoerus hydrochaeris; assembly: GCA_004027455.1. Taxonomy (NCBI): domain Eukaryota; kingdom Metazoa; phylum Chordata; class Mammalia; order Rodentia; family Hydrochaeridae; genus Hydrochoerus; species Hydrochoerus hydrochaeris. The sequence goes on along the minus strand of PVLA01000165.1, from coordinate 247,850 downwards.
TGTGGAATACATATATAACATATGCATTATATATATCATATATATTGTATATGCTATATAAATGTTTGTACCACACAAAAATCCATTGCTTAGTACCATTATCAAATGCAGATTAGAATGAATGTTTGAATGGACAACTAAAGTATCTCAAAGCAACTATGAAAAAGAAAAGAAGCAAAATGAATTGTCTACTAGATATTAAATCCTTTTTTATTTCCAATCTTTAAACTCGTTAGTATCTATACAAGTATTGAATGATTAAAAGGATAACTTTGAAAATTATGTTAATATGCAAGAATGTTATCTCTAAATACCTAAAAGTTGAGGGAGCATAAACAGTTTTTTAGCGGGATGCAAATTTGAAAGAACGACCAAACAATGAATAGATTTTCTGTCTTTGAATTTATGCTCCTAGCAAAAGTAGTACAAAGACCTAGTAGAAAATGTGCTGTTTGGCTTGTGATATTTTCAGATCCAGACATGGAATAAGCTCCTGAACATTAAAGGAAATATCCTAGAATAAAGATTATCTAAAAGTGGAACATCAGTATTATTTATAAATTACATAAAATTTTCTGTCTCATTTGTAAGCAATATATGTATGGTCAGGATGTGGATAATAAAGCTCAGTATTTAGTGAAAGAAAGAAAAAGAACTGAATTGCTATGTGAATTAACAACTTTCTCAGAAGAGAGTGAAGTTGGTGTTTGACTCTGCCCACAAGTATAAATTGCCCTTATGAAAACAACTTTAGAGCAAAGGAAGAGCAATTCAAGGCATTTGGAGCAGTACTTCAATATACTTAAAATGCACAAGATTAACTGAAAAACCATAAGTATTAAAAGACAAAGGAAAATGTGATCCTTGCAAAGGAAACAATAAGCAGAGTATAAACATGAAATAACGCAAATGTTGGAATTTTCAGAAAAGGTCCTTAAATAGTTATTAATATGGTAAATCAAAGACTGTCATCTTGAAATAAATGTAAATATACATCTCATCAGAGAATAATTCAGAAATTGAATAATATGGAAATATTTAAATTATAAAATAATAACTGAAGTATACTTCCATATATATGAATATGGAAAGTAAACATAAATAGGACTCATGTGCACTAACACAAAGAAGAATAGAGAGGAAACTGAAAAAATAAGATAATTAAAATTATCTATTGAAAAATATCATAAGGTTACCCACATGTTTCTGTTTATATTTAACATTAGTACATTGAAATTTCATGATACATATTTCAATCTCTAACGCAGCCACTAAAAAGGAAATAGACACCACTAATAATATGTAATGGAGCAAATCGTTTATATTAAGTAGGAACAAATTCTAAAATGTTAACATAATCAATAGAAGGTAGAAAGGTAAGAACAACAATAAAAGAGACAAAGAGGATGAGACTAAATAGCTATATAATAAGACAATTTACATAATATGTAAGACACTATATATAATATGCAGTAAGTGTAAATAGCTATACAGTAAGACAACTTACATAATACGTAAGACAATTTACATAACATGTAATAAGCTGAACACACTGATTAAAATGTTGAATTACCTAAATGAATTGAAAAGCATGACCCAACACTTAGCTGTCTACAGAGAGGCAGAATAAACACAAACGTATCAGTAAGTTGAAAGTACAATCACCTTGAACATCAGTATGCAGATTTCTCAAAACACTAAAGATAGCAATTTCATTTGACACATCTATTTCCCTTATAGATATGTCCCTGAAAGATATCAAAACATTATATTACAGCAATATATGCATATTTACATTTATAGCAGCACAATACATAATAGCTTAATCTTGGAAGGGGATTATATGTCCATAAAGAGATGAATGAAGAAAATGTGGTATTTATGCACAATGGACTACCATTCTGTCATAAAAAAGGATCGGTTTGAATCATTTGTAAGAAAATGGATGGGGGCTGTGGATTTAGGTCAGCGGCATAAGCACCTGCCTGGGAAGCACAAGGTCATGAGTTTGATCCTTGCCCCCCCCAAAAAAAAACGAAAGAAAGAAAGAAAATGGTTGCATCTTGAGAGTATAATGTTAAGTGAAATAAATCAGACATACAAAAGTAAATATTGCATGGTTTCTGTTATATGGAAAATACAATGTAGATAAAAGGAAAAATGAAGATATAAAATGTTGTCTTGGTTGCTTTTCTCTTGTTGCTGGTAAAATACGCAACACTCAAAATGAAGCAAGGAAAGGCCTGTTTAGCTCAGAGTTGGGAGGTTTCAGTCCGTAATCAGTTGGCTGCAAGGCAGAGCAGCATGGCACAGTGGCAGCACTTCAAGGCAGCAGCCCGCAAAAGCAGCCAGAACAAAAAGGGCCAAGAGCAAGACTCTTCTCCTCTCTTACACTGCACGCAGGCCACCCCTTCCCCCAGGCGGTGTAGCACTCACAAAATCTCCCTGCCCTCCTTGCACAGAATGAGGGTATTTACTAAGTAAGACCCTGGATTCCTGCTGAGTCTCTTGGTTAAATTTCTAAACTTCCCAAATTGACACAATGTATTAACCATAACATTTTTTCAAAAGAGGAAGCAGAGAGAGGGAGAGAGGAGATAGAGGGGGGAAAACAGTATGAAAAAAAATTAAATTGTGTTATGTACATGTACCAACTCCATGGCAACTGTAAGAATTATGCACTGCGAATATATACTAATAAAAATAAAAGAGTGATTGATTTAAAATTAAACACTATTAAAAATTTGAGGTAGTTATGCTAGGTTAACATATAAACAATAAACTTTTTGAGAAATATAGACGCTATATATAGTAACTAAAAACAATTCTTGAGAAACATAGAAATCACAAGTGAGTTTCTAACTTAGTAATAATGTTGCAAAGCACTGAGACATTTAAATTGACACATAGAAATCTCTACAGTCATTGTGTCACTGTAACACTTCTCTCATCATTTCACTGGAAACATGGACAAAACTCAGTCAATACAGCACTTAACATTCTCAGCAATGATACTGACTTTATTGATATTTCTAGGATACTGCAACTAATAATTGTAGGTTGCTCATTGCTTATTTTCTTTTATTCAATGAGCAAGAGAACACATATTAAGAAAAAATAAGTCAATGCTAATTTAAATAGTTGAAAATATATAGAATGTGTGCTTTTCACAGGAAGTTTATATATTTTTCTATTAAAACAATATTAAATTTGAAATAACCATGGAAAAATCCTCAAATATTTAGTAAATAAGCCATAAAAAGAAACCATTTCATACAGTCTGAGGCAAAAAATTAATAAAAATTAAAGACAATGATTATTTTATCTTTCAATGATAATATAAATACTACATTTTAACATGGGAATAAGCAGATAAAACAAGTTACAAAAAATTCATCTTAATGTTTGCATTAGAGAACAAAATGGTGTCAGGGACTTAAAATTACAAAAAAAAAGGAAAGAAAAAGTAAAAATAAGAGGAAAAATTTCAAAATAATACTGCAGAAGAAGGAAACTGTCTAGAATATAGATTTTTAGTAGACTGTTGACTGAAGGCATCATTTTTTTTTCATGCTTAAGTTTCTCCCTAGAGCTACTCAGTTTGATAGCTTCTCCCAAAAAATAACTGAGAGGGGAAGTGATAGAGAAACTGCGTAGGCTAATCTCTGAAGTGACATTTCAGTATTATATCCCATTGTCTTATGAGTCACTATGTCTAATAAGAGAGAATTACATAAACACCTGACTCATATGAGGCAGCCTTTGTGGGCCTCTCTAGAGGCTGCCTACCACAACCCACTGGTCTCTAGTGCATCGCATCTGTCCACCTACAAAACACACTTTCTTCATCCTGTGGTCCCAGGCATCTTTAATTATGGTTTGGCTTCTTTCTTCCCATCATCCCTAGCATTGTAATCTGTCACTTATTTGCTAATACCCTTATAATTTGTGGGAGATGATATCTCATTTTTGTTTAAATTTATACTTTTCTGCCTAAGCCCCAATTTCATGCATAAAACCTTTTCATAATAAATAAGACAAACATTCCAATTTAAAATAAATGAAAAACCAGAGGAGATGTTTTGATAGAGAAGAACAAATGGCCTCCTAGGATACGAAAGCTTGGTCTAAATCATTATATATATCACCATACTCACATGAAAATGACTAAGTAAACACCTGCTACAGATTGATAGTAGAAATGGAACAAGGTCTACCTCCTTTGGAGAAGTGACGTAGAGATTTTGTCAAGGGGTAAGTCTAATCTATAATATCAAGCCATTTCACATCATTTCCTGAGCATAAATTAAAACATCTGCTTACACAAAAATGCTTAAAATCCTATCCAGAATAGATTTATTCATTATAGTCAAAACCTGAGAAGAGCTTAGGAAATAGCCAAAGAACAATGGGTACACAGTATTTGTAAATCGACTTTGTATGCATTTCTCTATCTGGAAACCTTACTCATCAGTAGAATGCAATAAACTACTGAGAGAAGAAAAATACATAAAATGACCCTTAAAATATTATTTTTTGTTTAAGAAATATATTAAAGATACTCTTGTTGCTGTATCTCAAAATTTTTGGAGATTTTAGAAATGATTGTTATAGTACATATTTACAATATGTAAATGCATACAATTTAGTGTTTTTACAAGAAAATGAATTGCCATGAATTTATAGATGTTGTTTCTTCAGGTTTTTTTTTTTTGTCTTATAGTAACACCAAAAAACCATACTATTATCCACATGTGATGGCACAAATCATCCCTGCAATCTCACTGTTCTGGAAGGCTGAGACTGGAGAATCCCAAACTCAAAGCCAGCCCAGGAAACTTGGTGAATTAGCAAGAACTTGTCTCAAAGGTTTTGAAAAAGACTAGCAATATAACTCAGTGGAGAAGTTGGATTGAATCCTCAGTAAACCAAAAATAAAATCCATTAGTAATAACTAATTAAACTATCAAGGAAAAGTGACACATACAATGTGCTACATAGAATACCTGCCATAGTGTGACAATATACCACTTGATCAATTTTGGATACAAATTTTAACTCAATATTCCAAAACAACATGTAAAATTATATCTTAAAATTCTAGTTTTTGAGTGATGCAAATTGTCTCTTAAAATTAATATTATTCCTAAGCACTATTTCATGTATTTGTAAGCATCTTATAGTAACAGTAGTATACATAATATATACAACACATATATATTAATGCATAATATTTCATTAACTCTAGTCAACATATTTTAATACATTTATATATAATGTGCATTTTACATATTAATATTGTCAACCTAAAAGAAAAGCTGTGGTACAAGGAAAATGAAAACAAAGAGCTTATTAAAGCCAATATGAAGGTCATCCCACTTGGGAACTGAAACCCAGTTACTTAAAACTAGTTTTTGCCTAAATAAGTTCCAAGTGGCCTGGATTCTTACACATAAAAAGGAACAAAGGAGAGAAACTACAAACAAGTTAAAATTCCATTGTTTGACATAAACATAGAATATATATTGAGGTTTGGTCACTTATGTTTTATTTTCTAGGTAAGAATTTCAATGAGAAGGAAAATGCTTTTACCATGATTATTTATTAAGTGTACAACATCAGAGAGACCACAGAAACCTGCTGTGCTGGGTCGTTCTGACCTACATTACTGCAGTCTTGTGTTCCATCTTTCACTGGGCTAGAGAATTTTGTGACATCATTTCAATTTTGTCTAGATGTGTGATGTCATAAATCCTTTCTCAATACATTATAGTAATATAGTATATCATGCATGCTATATATTATACACAGAAACACAAGCTGAAACTTTTTTAAGTGTTTAATAATTAGCTATGTTGGATTTGAAGAAAATTTGATCAAATTTTTTTATATTTAGCAAGAAATTCACATAGAGCATATATTTTATAATTAGAATTTAAGAATGAAACAAGCATATTTTCTCCTGTGTATATACATATATATGTTTCTTAGTACCATTTCATTTAAATATAAAGTGTCTATGTAGAAATATATCACCAGTTTATAGCTTTAATTTGTAAAACATTACAAATATCCATATTTTAAAAACCACATAATAGAACATATTTTCTTAATGTGATACACAGTTTTACATAATGAAAAGATAAAGCAGGACTTAAGAGAACATGAAATACCACTTTCTCAATCTCAATCAATATTGTCAGGATATAATACCTGCTTGACATTGTTCAGGTTTCCAAATGTAGTGTTATCTGACTTTATAGATCAAACTGGAACTTGTAACTGACAAGATTTTAATTATGTTTAGTTTCATGGCCACATGCCTATTATTCAAAAGAGTTGCCTTTTAAATATTTATATCAGTAAGATATTGGCACAACTTCAAGTTCATTTTCTTGCACTTTCACTGCTCATCTCAAACAAAAGTATTTAACAGTATCAGTTGAATATCCCCATGCAAATGATGGTTTGTTTTTATAATGGTATCTGTACATCAGGAAAAGTGTCTGTTCACCAGACATCGAACAATGCTTTCACTTGAGCCAATACTAATAAAAATAATACAAAGTATTCATGTCAATGTAATCAGTATCATTTTGAATGATATATAGTTATCTTAAGGAAAATTGAAACAGCATTTTTTCTGAAAAGGATAGTTGCTGTAATTACTGATGACATCCTCAACTATTTAAAAGTGGGAAGAAATATTGACCCATATTTTCTGAAAATCTTCACATTTGGTTATAGGTGGATTGAATGCATAGACCAATGCAATCAAGTTGATTTATCTATCAAAATACTCTAATGCAAAGACCTATAAACAGTAGATAAAAATGTGTTTAAAAAATCAAGATATATCATTCAAAATTTGTTTCATTATATTGAGAACCTGGTCAAGATCCCCAATCTCTCAAACGAGTGTATGGCAAAGGCTTAAATAAATGCTACAAGTGCTATGATTTTAGGGCTCCAGGAGGATCAAAACCCTCTAGCAGAATTTGAGACTCTGGGGGCTGAGACAAGAAATGTCTCTGGGTGGCCTGTACTTATTTAGTTTTCAAACAAGGAAGGAATTAAGAGTGGAAAATGCAGAAAACTGAGCAGGACCTTGGGAGTGGCTCAAGGACTTTGTTAAGTAACAGACTATGTTAATTTAGGAGAACTATTTTATGTCAATTTAAGAGAAGTATCTTAGGAGAAAGTCTCCAGGTTGACTTTCAGTATAAGAGTAAAATGTCTGCAGCTACAATCTCTGTCTTGTTAATTGGGGCTGCAGCCTGACATCCTCAGCTGTGGCCTGATCTTGCCCTTAGACGTACCTCTTTGTTCTCGGGATTGGCCATGCCCTGGCCATGCTGCAGCCCTGCACATGTGTTCAATTTCCAGCTTCAGTGGCTCTCAACATCATTACATCTTGGTATCCACAAAATTTTCAGTTACAAATTAAAGATGATGATTAATTTTATAGTAAACATATTGATCTGTGGGTCCCTGGATTATGTATGTCTGCATCTCTGTGAGGGTGTTTCTGTGTGAGATCCACATTTCATTTGGTAAATGAACTAATGTACATTTTTTCCCTAGTAGAGTGAACCTTATCAAATCTCATCAAGGTGGAATACACCTTAACCCAAGAAATAACATCTTTCTGTTTTGTTTTTTTAGGTAGGACATCAGCCTTCTTATTCTTAGGTCCTAGAACGAAGGCTAGACATACAACACAGAATCTCCATCATGATAATTGAATATATTGGGACTTCTTAGCTCCCTGACATGGAATTTTTTTCCATTGTGATGGTGCAAACTTGATATAGAATCAGTACAAAATTTTGTTTGAATTTTGTCCCACTAGCCCTATGCAGCAAGATGGTCTCTCACCGTGCTGGGCAGGGGCATCTCTCCTAAACCCCCAGTCATTCTTCCAATCATGAGGACAAACAATAAGCTGCTAAGCTATGATATTTGATAGCTTAGGTGTATTAGAGCCTCTTGCACTTAATATTTTCAATTTATAATGGGTTGAGATATACGCTCAATGTAAATTTTTCCAAATGTTCCTATTGCTTCTGTCTTTCTGTAGAACCCTAAAATGCTATTGTCACCTCACTTTTGAGGTAAAACCTTGCTTGGCAACATCTCTGAGAGTTACCTTTCCAGGAAGCTCAAACTCCTTTTCCAGGATTATACTCCACTACTTCTTTGGGGGAATATTTTATGTTTTATGAGAGTCACACTACCTGTGACATTCTACTACAGAGACTTTTCAGAATAAAGATCATCATTTACTGTCAATGTACTAATAAGGAACTGTTCTATATAGTTTCTATAATTCTTATAGTAATCCTTTGGTGTGGTCATTATAAGTCTTGTTTTTATAGAAAAGGAAATCTAGGCATGATTTACCCAGGGCATGGGACTCCTAAGCAGTAAACCTGAGTTTAAACTAAGGCAGACTCCAATGTCTGTGCTGCTAACAAATACCTATAAAGACTCATGACTTTGACAATATTCACTAGCATTTAAATATAGCTTCTGTTGATCTAAGAAATATTAAATCTGATAAATATGAAATCTGATATAGAAATTCAAGTCGAAGAGGATGCTTTAATTTATTACTGTGTCATATATTTTTCTCTTTTCTTTTTGGTCCAGGAATTGGACTCATGGCCTAGAACTTGCCAGGCAGCTGCTGTGCTCCTGAGCTATAACCCTGGCTAATTGTGTCATATTTTGTAAGTAGTAAGATTAATCATTAATTCTTCAAAAATAAATAATTTCCCTGCAAATGTTTGAATTCCATTATTCAATGATTTGAATTCAAAACAGTAGTTTATAAAATTGGAATGTTAAAAATAAACACAGAATTCACAATAAGAATTTTTCAATTCAATGTTTCATGTTCGTTTAACCTCCAACATTTGAGTGACTGGAATAGTTGTAAAATATATATACTTAAATGAATATTTTATTTCCCAACAAGGCTAAACACAAAATAGTTATGAGCAGATTGGTGTGAGGATATGTCAGTAAATATTCTCATCAGCACAACCATTGGACAAGCCACATGCTGAAGTCATCTAAAAAGAAAATCGAGGGAATCCATCGGAGGACTGTTGCATGCACAGATGGAGGGGAGGGTTTGACGGCTCTCCAGTCAGTACCTGTTCTGGAATGTATGAAAAACAGCTCCAGAATATCTTTACTATAATAAGTACTTTGAGGAAGCTGCCAAATCCATAGATTTCCCTCTTAAAAAGAAAATAAAATGTAGTGGAGCCAGATTTGGAGGCCATAACTGAATTATACAGTGGAAGTACCAAAATACAGTTTTCTTAAATAAAATTCTATTGTGAGAAACTAGAAATTCTGAATTTAAGTCAGCTGAAGAAGAAGCCAGAGCTTTAGGTCTATGGCCAATAGCCCAAAATAGGGAGCAACACGGGAACACAAGCTCTTCTTCCTACTGATAATTACAATCTTTGAGCTGGTCCCCTTTGGTTCAGAGTACAAAAACTCAGTCAGGACTGTGCTGAGCCCAGATGGTTGAATGATTGACCGACTGGCCTTTTTGTGCCAGATTGGCACATCTCGCTACTTCTCCCATCCAGCACCTTCTGAGCTGGAGCACCGCATGTGAGGGGAAAGATTATATCACAACAAGCAAAATAAAATATTTGTAATATCCAGAAAGGATCATACTGAAAATTCTGGAAATAGTTTATTAATCAAATAATTACATATTTTCCAACCACTAGGGATATGATAAAAGTCTAAAATAAGTACTTTTAAGATAAATTATAGTGATTTTTGTGTCTGATTATTAAGGACATTCCTGCAATATTCCTTGGTAAATTTCTAGATTTTAACAAATTCAAACACACATAAAATGTACTTTAAAGTGCAAAATAATATGTTAAAACAAATATTGCTGAAATAGGTAAATTTATAGGTTTAAAATTATTAAATTAAAGCTAATGTATTTTTCAACGATGGTTAGATTTTCCACATAACTTCTTAAAGCTGAACAAACATTCTAATAAATGATATTAGTATTACACCACTGATACTCTAACATCAATATATTGTTCAAATATAGTTTAAACATTTTATTTTCAGTTTATCCAATTATCAATCAGATTTTAAAATAATAAATAAAACCTAAAGAATATAATGCACAAGTCTAAGCACTCTTGTTTTTGCCTAGTATAGTTTTCACTTGTGATTAGTAGGAAAATGTGGAAGACAATTGTGAAAGCATGTTTAATTTCGTGGACAGATAATGGGAATACTACTACCATTTTTCTCATAAAAATATTGTAGAAATAATATGGTGTCCAGAGATATTACAAGATGATATTATGACATGATGTTATCAGATATCATAGGATATTGTGAGGTGATCGATATGCTATTAATTTAATTTCTATTGCAATTAAAAATTAAACCTGAAAGTGAATTGGATGTGTATTACTTATTCTAGAAATTTTTTATTAAAGTAATTTGCTATGTTTGATTATTTTACTTGGGGTGTAATATAGTCTGTCATTAGGATTTCAAATATATGACTCAAGAAAATTAGATGTCCTTTTACCTGATATTTTGTTCAGCTTCCAAATTCAATCTGCTTAAATCATTTGCATTATAGACTGAGAGTCTTGTTGTCCATTTAGTCCCATTTTTGATTCTATTTCTCAGAATGGATTGTTAAAATTGCAGCATGTGGTAATAGTAACTTTCAATCATATTCAAAGTTTAATTAATGAATTACTTAAATTTTAAATGTTACATTTACCTTGATTTCAAATTATAAGACTTGACTCCAAATTAAAATAAAAAGGTCTAGTGTATTTCTCAACTTGGGTTATCTTTCTAAAGTTTTTGAAATATAAATACAATACAAAAAATAAAATTGTTGATGTTGGACCTTGGGACGCTGGGAAAACAGGCAGCAGCCAGCCTGCCGCTCTGTTAAGTGGCTGGGGCCTGGCAAGCCATGACCGCCCCAGGGCGAGAACCATATCAGCGTTTCCTGAGATCCGCTATGCACCATGTTGGACCTTGGGGTGCTGGGAAAACTGGCAACCAGTTCACTCCTCTGGTGGGCAGCTGTGAGCCTACTGGGGCGCGGGTTAAGAATCAAACATCCACACAACCCCCCACCCCTTCACCCCCGCTAGTAAGTGAGAGCCGGAGATCTGACCATGTCTTGCGAGTTTGACTATAGGCAATATAGCAAATAAGGGGGATTTTCTTCTGCTATCTCTTTGAAGGCAAATATTTTTATCTCTGTTTTGCTCTGTTCTGATCAATAGTATTGCTTTATTCAATATTCTGTTTTTATAATTTCGGTATTTTCTTCCATATTGCTCTACCTGATTGAAGGAACAACTATTGTGAAGAAAACCAGATGTACTATTATACCTATTGCTGTTGTCCGGGTAACCTCCTGTGAGGTTCTGTACCAATTTCACTGCACTGCTTCAAGTGCTATGTCCTGCATGTTCTGCTGTATTTTACTACCTTCAAATAAAATAAATAAATAAAATAAAAAATAATAATAAATAAGAAAAAATTTAAAAAGTAAATAACAACAAAACAGATCATTAAGGTACTAAGCAACCTGAAAACATGGTATAACTAAACAGATAATGGGCTTAAAAAAGCAAAAGGAATAAAGCAAGTGCTCTAAAGGATATAATTGCATGTATATTTAAGGGTATAGGATTGATAATTATGCTGCTAACTTTTTGTTGGATCAGAGAACAGAACTGTCTACAGCCTAACTGTTTGAATGTCCACTTTGTATGCTTTAATTTTTTAACTTGAACAACTACATCCAAGAAGACAATATGCAATGTATCAACTACTGATTTCTTACTGTTCATTTTTTTTGAAATTCTGTATTGTTTCTACCCTTTTTTCTGTTTTGTTTTATTTTCCCCCTCTCTTTAAATAAAAGTTTAAAAAATAAAATAAAATTGTTGTACCCATATTAATAACTGGGTTTATTTGCATCAGATTGCTTCAAGAAAACAATGAATACAACAATGAATAATGGCCTAGGACTCTAATCCTTGAATGTTATGCTCATTCTAGATTTGATCTAGATTTTTCTTAGTAATCTAACCTCTCAAAATATCGTTTCAGTGAACAAATCAAAGAGAACATATTCATTAATGATTAAAGTTGTGATTCAAAAAAGCATCCGGAAACTTGATGATTTCTAATGAACACTCATACTTAAAATGACAAGGTTCTTATCAGACATGCCATGTCCGATACTACTGCAACCATATAACTCACTTTATACACAGATTATACACATAGTAATAAAAGGAACAGCATCAAGAAATAAGTAGCAAGGTTTATTTATAAATATAAAGAAGCATTTTTATAATTGTCACTATCATATTAGCCAAGACTAACTAGTACAAAATTTCTTTTACAAATGTAATATGGGGTTTTTTTGCAAGTTTCCATTTTATTTAGATGAATAATTATTACTAGTATAAAGTGTGAAGCTTAACTTTAATATTCTGCTGATCACTAACAGATATCAGTTGAAAAGTAAATGTTTTTAATGGATACAGAATAAATCTATTATATTAAAGAAAACACAAATTCACTTACTTACTATTAACTATCAATATTCTCATGAAAGCTCTCAATCTTTCTTTAAAAATGACCAATCTTTATATTAAAATAACTTTGTAAACAGTAATGGCATACATAATACTAAAGCACTGAAATTTATTGGAAAGCTAAAATCATCTAGGAATGTTACTATGGCCTGATTATGTTTAGAGTTTTCCCCAAAGTTTTACCAGTTAAAATTTGATCCCAGACTTGAGATATTGAGGTGATGGAAGACATCTAACTCTAGCATTTTAGAGCACAATAGGAAAGCGATAGAGTTAGTAAAGGTCATTAGGTTGCAGTTCCTATGATTGAAGACTGGAGGCTTTCTAAGAAGAGAACCCACACGCACACTTCCAATGGTACAGTGATGTTAGGAAAGAAAATAGAGTAGATAGAAATTAGGTGCTGCTGACTGGGATTGTTGCTCATGATGGTTACCTGAAAATGTTGGAGTCTTGATGTAACTGATAATGTTTGGGAGAGATTTGGAGGAGCAAGGAATAAAAAGCCTAGAGTTCACTAAGCAAGAAATTATACACAATAATAATGATGGCTCAGAAGATGAGAAGACTAGCCAACTAGTCTCCAAGGAAAATTAGGACACTGTTAGAAACTGGACTGGAGCTTGTTCTTAGTACTGCAGCAAAATATTTAGTCACATTATGTTCATGTCCTAAAATATTGTGGAGGAGCATATTTCAAAATTATACTCTAATTTACCTGGTAAAGAAGCATTCAGACTGTGATATGGGTATTACTGAGTGTCTTTAGTTAGATTTACAGAAAGACTGAGTAGCAAAAGAAGAAAAGTGGAAAGATTTGGCAAATCTGCCTCTTCACCAATGAAAGAGAGAAGAAAACTGTACAAGGGCACAAGAGACAACCACTATCCTAAACAGTTAACATGAAAACAAAACAAAATCAACACCACCAACAACAGAAACCCAGTCAGTTCCTCAGATCATTTAGCAAAAAAGACTCAAAGACACTACAGAATTCTTTAAGGATGTTCCCCATTATAGTCTCATAGACCTTCTAGGGCATAATTGTACCAGGAAACCAGGGTGCCAGGAAACTTCAAATAGGACACTCTAGAAACCAGGGTGCCCTTAATTAGTCAATCTTTAAATCAGAACCCTGAGTAAAAGATGAACCGAGGATGGCACAAGGTAAAGCAAAAATTAAAGTGCAACTCTTATAAGAGAAAGATACAGCCAGTACACAAAACCACCGTGGAGGAATATCCAAGTACTTTGTGACCAACAAAGCCATAAAGGTGTAATTACTTGAAACACTGAAGTCTAGCCACTCCACAAACACATAAAATGCCAGAACTGGAGGTCCTAGTCTTATTGTTGTCCTGCCGTATTTGATCTTCTTTTTATCTGATTGCTTTTCTACTTGCATATGCTCCGATTTTGGATTAATATTCTAGATACCTTGTGACCGAACCAGTTACATTTTGAAAGTACATAACTTGTTTTGATTTCATAGGTTCATGACTGCAAGGAATTTCCCTTCAGGCTCTGATGAGATTTCACACAGTGGTGTCAATGTTTGACTAAGCTAAAAAAATTTTGGTGCAATGATTATATATTTTTAAAAATTTTATTCTACAGAGAATAAAACAAAAGAAGACAGAATAGAGCAGATCAGAACAGAACAATGCAAGCAACACAGCACTTCACAGCAATGATTATATTTTGCATTTTGAGAAGGAAAAGAAACCCTGTAGTCCAGGAACATAATATTATGGTTTGAACTAGAGTGTGCACCAAGACTGTTTGGAAATGTAACCCTTTCAATGAAGTGCTGAGCAGGTGAAAACTTGACATAGTTATGGAGTTTAGAGGTTGGATATTTGGCTGAGGTGATTAGATTAGTTCACAGAATGAAGCCCCAGTAATAAGTTCTGGTGGATTTACAAGCAAGAAAAGGCCAGACATGAGCATGTACCCATGATCACTTTGCTGCCTTTCACAGTAGAAGGCGGGGAGGGCCCTATGACCTTCCGGACTATCCTATTAATAAAAGCATTACCAGATGTTACCACTTGACTTTTGACCTTCACAACAATGAGCCAAAATAAAGTCTTTTCTTTACAACTTGTGCTATCTGTATTATGACATCAGTAGTTACAAGAAAAGGACTAGTACAAATGCTAGGGTGTGTGTGTGTGTGTGTGTGTGTTTATTTACATATTTATGCTTTTCAAAAAGTTAAATTTTGTATTCTACAATCTAATGTAATAATAAATTTTATTTTATGTATTTAAAAGCTTATCAGGTGAATTACACAAATTTTTTTCTAAGTCATAAGAAACTTTGATATGATGTGCTTATTTTCAGGGGAGCCAGTTTATTACAGCTTTAAAAGTGTATCCGCTTTTTGCTAAAAGAATATCAAGAAAGTCAACATGATTTATGTGTAAAAGCACATAAATATATTAAGATTTTATGTGCTCAAGATATTATGTGCTGAACACTTGAGTCAGCTAACCAGACAGATCTTCAAATTCAGATTATTAGGTTACACTCTACACCAACTGAAATAAAGTCTGCTCAAATTTGGAGAGCCACTAAAATGACATAATTCTGTAGCTACTGAGATAGTCATAATTAGGTTTTGCATATAGAATGATACTGAAACAAGTGAATATTTTCAGGATAGTGGGACATATATGCAAGTTTAGAAGCTGACTTCAAAGGTGTTTGTCAAAACTTTTGTATAACAAATTATTAAAAAATTTAAAAAGGAGAGAAGACAAGATGGTCAATCAGTGAGCAACAGAATACAAAGCCTCCCAGGAGAAACAATTCATATGTCAGAATAAAACACCCTGGAGAGACCCAGACAGAGGGAGATGGATCCTCTTGACACAGGAAGAAATTAAAACTTAAAAAAGCTAGTCAAATACTTCAGGACTACAACTGAAACAGCTAAAAACTAAAGGGACACAGCGTTTTCACAATGACCCACCAAGATTGCACCAGCTTGAATCCGCGCCGGCCAGCAGAGATGCCCAAACTCATTCCCATTGCTACTCATGGGAAGCACAGCAGCACTGAAGTCGAGGGGATGGTGAGCCCAATGGAAAGTGGAGAGCGGAGCCAGTGGAGCAACCTTCATTGATCCACGGTCAGTGCTGGGAGTGAGACCCCCCCATGGGAAGGGCGTGACTAGGTGGGCTACATGTTGGAATCAGGCAGGAGGAGCCTGAACTGGGAGTAACAGTGACTTTGGTTGGTTGCTCCCTCCCCAAAGCAGACTTATGCAATTTGCTTGGACTGGGCCGCGCCCCTGGCTGGGACCCAATGAGACATCCAAATCAATTCCCTGCACTTATCATGCACTGAGCAGGTGATGCCCCTGAAGTTTGGCTGGCCTGGTGGGGAGGGGCAGGCATAGGCAGCCTTCTTACACCTCAGTGACAAGAGCAGGCAGGAGAGGGTGGAGGTCCCTCTCCAGTGTGCTTCAGAGGAAACATGGCCAACAGGGAAGGGGCTGGGACCTGCACTGTAACCTATGTGGAGGAAGCCAGGGCCATGACAGGAGAGAGAGGCAGGAGGAGGCCCCTCACCCAGAACCCTGAGAGCCCTGATCCAGGAGAAGGAAAAACAAGGGAGCCTGAGGGTGGCAAACACACAACATCAGACATGGCTTCAATGGACATTAAGAGATATCTTTGGGACCTTGTAGATGAGCTCAAATCTGAAATATTAAATCAGGTAAAGCAGGATATGAGTAGAGCAATAAAAGAAATGCTCTCAGGAAGCATCTCTCAGGATGATACAGATGGAAGAAGGGAGGAACACAAAAAAAGGAGAGAAACATTTGATAAAGAATATAAAGAAAATATAGAATACATGAAGCAGATTCAAAGAGACTACCAGGAAATTAAAAACTCCATTGAAAGATGGCAAAATGCCTTAAAAGAAACTAAGGATAGACTAGCAAAACTTGAAGATAAGTTTGCAATGTGTGATCATGAAAGGAAAGATCTCTTAAAAATAAAAAGGAAACAGGCAGTAACAATACAAAGGCTAGAAGACAACAAGAAAATCTACAATATAAGAATAAGAAATGTGAACAAAAGAGCAGGAATACATACAGGCAAAATACAAAGGCTATTCATGGAAATAATTAAGGAAAACTTCCCAAGCATGGGAAAAGAAAATGACATTCAGTTGTGTGAAGTATACAGAACTCTAGTCACCTACAACCAAAACAGCTACACCCAGACATATAATAATCAAGATACCAGAAATTCAGTATAAAAACAGAATATTAAAAGCCAAAAGAAACAGATTACCTATAAAGGTAAGCCCATCAGAATCACAGCTGACTTCTTGACACAGACCATCAGATCAAGAAAAGCTTGGAGTGAAGTCTTCCAAGTCCTGAAGGAAGGTGGCCTCCAGCCCAGATTTATGTACCCTGCAAAACTGTCACTAGAAATTAATGGAGAAACAAGATGCTTCCATGACAAAGAGGAACTGGGGGAGTTTGTGACCACCAGGGTTGGATCCTGCAGAGAATGCTGAAGGACATTCTAGAGAAAGGGAAAAAAAATACTAGGATTTTAGTAACAGTGGCAGAAAGTCCTCAATGAGTGGGGCAGGCAGTAGAATGTAGAAAACTAAAAAAAGGCAGAAAAATAGCATAGCAGAAATGAGGCAGAAAAGGATAACTAGAAACTCTAACATAGATGGCATTGATACACTATATTGTTGCACCAGGATTTAAAACACACATTACTCACACTACTCTGCTTAGATGTATTATATTCTTTTCCCGTCATTCTACATGTACTAGATTTGAGGGCACAGACAGTAATCCTGAAAATAACAGGATATAGTATGGTAATCATCCTTAATTTCCTATTAACTTAATCTAAAGCTCTGTAAAACCTACACTGTTTTACCATGACTGATCGTAATCAAATCTGGTTTGTTGGATCGCTGTTTTGTATTGATAGATTTTATTCAAAGCTGTTATGATTGATAGTATCAAGACTGAGAGTATAGGCAACTACACTGAAGATGACAAGATTCACTAGAATATCCACTATGGTTTGATTATTACGTGCCTCTGAAGTTTTATACGGTCTACAATGTTTTATTTTACTAATATTGTTACTTTCTGCTATACTCAATTATACTGTTATATTCAGTTATGCCTGATGATATAGACATTCTATTGAAGATAATAAGAAACAACACAGTAATCATTGTAGATCACCTTGTACTGTGGTTTTATCAGACTTTTTGGTTTCATGTTTTTATAGGAATTTGTTTTGTTTTGTCTTGCTAAGTTTTGTTTTTCCCCTCTAATACAGAAAGTATAGAAACACATGAAGAGACTCATGCATGTGTAGCTGTTTACACTCTCACTGTTTGACTATCTACATTGTATGCTTTAATTTTGTAACTTGAACAACTATTTCTAAGAGGATAATATGTAATTTATTAACTAGTGATTTCTTATTGTTTATCTTTTTTTTTGGACTTCTGTATTATCTCTACCCTTTACATGCTTTTGTTTCTCCTTAAATAAAATCTTAAAAAAATTTAAAATAAATTTCTCAGTGACATGACAGCTATATTTATTTAGTTAAAATCATGGTGATATCATTTTTATTGATAAGTAGTTTTCATCACTTGAATTTCTCTTGTATCTGTTTTTTTTTCTTTTTAATGAAAAATTTCAATTGAGAGATATTCATAAAGTCAGTTATTAAGAACCACATGCTTTGATCATAGAAGTAAAAGTATCTCTGGATATTGATATAGTACATTTCTTGCAGAATTTGCTATCATCTCTCCAACAATAATTCATTTTAGAAATGCTGTATCATTCCAATTAAGAACTACATGTCACAAAAATGATTTGGTTCCTTGCAACTTTGACTTCCATTACACATTCAATTATTAAAAATGAGTTGAAGTTTAATTAAATAAACTTAATTAAAATTAGATTAACCCTTTTCATAAAACATCATCCAAGTCATAATAATTGAAGGTCAAAAGGGACTTTAACATTATCCTTAAGCAAGGAGAAATTTCAATGCTGCACTTAATGAGATTGCATTATTAAAGTTTAAATACATACAGTTACAATTAAAAGCACTCAAACTATTAATGTATATCTTCTCAGAAATTTAGAGTTTTTTATGGCATTATGATTATAGTGTTGCAATGCTTAATTTTTGCCAAGTTAAACTAGTCTCATGGCTTCAGAGCTGACCACTGAATTCATTACTGTGTAGACTTTAATATTCCTTATTCCAAATGTCAGACATTTAGTCATTACTTAGAAGGACTGATCAAAAATTTTTATTTTTTATTAATAAATACTTTTGTTGCTAATGTAACATTCACATAATATGTACTTCTAAAATTAACAAACTAAAATGTTCCATTCTACTCTATGGTTCCATTCATAGTCATATACTATTTAGTGGAAAAATTAGAGATACCATAATAGAAATATTTGTTAAACAGAATATAGTTTAATAAAATACTTCAAAGTCAAATCAAGCCAGTTGTATTTACCTCGATATTAATCAGAAATCCCTATTAACTTTAAGCACTAATTAATATAAATAATTTATATTTATCAGCTTAATACAATAATACCCAATAAAGGATAGTCTATGATCCACTATTTTAGGATATTTTTTTCTGATCAGACATAAATGTCAAATTTCTTCTAAACAGTCTAAAATAACAAATAGTATTTTGAGTATTTTGCATGTATAGCTGACATTATAATTTCTTTATATGGGTCTCTTGGTCACATGGTTTTCTTTAAACATCTTTTTTAGGAGAATTTAGGCTTTGGAAAATAATTTCTCTAAAAGAAGCCTAGATATTATGGAAATGTAAAAGAAATAAATATTTACACTTATTTACAAAAATACATAGGTATAGTTATTTAGATTAAACTATAAGTGAAACTTTAGAAAAAATGAAAATTAGAATCAATTTCTCTTCTTTATAAACTATTTAAAAAATGGGGGATAATGTGCATGTCTGAGAGGAAAAGAAACTCTTTAGAGTCAGTATTTGCTCTGTAGATACAAATGGGGAGAACAATTTGGGGAACTATGTGGAACTAGGATTTGTAGGTCCACCTCGAGGAAGCAATGGCACTAATACCAAGAAAGTCTATTCCTGTGGCCAAGGAAAGCTTTTGTGTTTCTTGTTCTGCAACTTTCTTTTTCCAACCTACAGTATGTTACACAAATTTCTACTAAAAAATCTGAGCATGGTTTATTGACTATCCAGCACCTTAGCAAGCTTACTTTTCATGTGGAAGATTAAACCTATAGCTAAAAGGGAAGGATGAAGTATTTTCCCCTGAAACTTGAATCTAGTGAGAGGAATACACAACTAAGGCTCTATATGTATTATAATAGTATAATTTTACATATTCACATGCATTGTTTTGCAAAGAAATTATAGGAATGGGAAGACTGTATAACAAGTAAAATGAAATAGAAGTTTTTGTAAGTATGACTTATCAATTAAAAATATATTTGACACCCAGTAATAAAATATCACTTGCAAATTAGATTTGAGAATAAAATATTATTGTTCTCACAAAAGGAGAAATACAGAACTAGGCAGTCAGGGCCTGATGCAAGATATATTCCAAACAAAACCCTTTCTTTTTTCATCTCAGCTCCTTATGTTCTCACATTTCCTGGTTTAGCCATATAGTAGGTAAAGGTCCCTAAGACTAAAGTCATAATTCATCTCATGCATTCATAATAATCATAATCTGCCTGCAATCTTTGGAGTGAAAAATTTACATAAATAGTTAAATAAAATAAATAACTTCAGTTTATTCCTATATCTTTTATCTTTATTTTTGTCTTGAAATTCTGCAATAAACGTGCCATTTATTTTCTAAAAACAAGAAGAACCATTATTATTTTCATATTTTTTGCACACTTGTGATGCTTAAAGGTAAGTGAAATTACTTTAAGAGGGTGTGTAAAATGAAATATTTCATTCCACTACTGTTGACATGACTTCAAAATGTTTATACTAGCAGTGTTTAATTCCCCGCACCTTCACCATCATCAGATATTTTCAAATGTAAACTTTTGACAGTTGGTTATTTTAATATTACTTTTTAGTTTAGTTTATTTTGCATGTGAAGTACATAGTGTTTGTTTTTCTTGTGGGAAGTTGGTACATTGAAACACATCTTAATTCCTTTTTTAAAAATCTCTTTCCCTTTTTTCCCTCCTGTTCTTCCCTTCCCTTGAATCTCTTCTTTTTATTTTTTTATTTATTGGTTGGGGGGTACATGTTCATAGTACATAGTCTTTACATGCTTTTGTGTGTTTGGTATATAAACATAATACATCCAAATTCCTTTTTGCATTCCTTTTCCCTTCCCTTCTTCCCAGTTCTCTCCATCTCTCAGTTCCCTTCCCCAATATACCTGACCCAAGTTTCTCTTGTTATAATGCAAGTGTAGCAGAAGATGCTCCCCCACAGGCCAGTATACTTGCTTGTTAGTTGCCCAGGTGATGGTCCTGGTGACACTTCCTGTTACTTTTGTTTCTTAGAAACAGCTGATCACTGTGATGCATACTGTAAGAATCAATCACCAATTGATGAACTATTCTACCTCTGTACTTCCTGCTTACTCTTCCCATACAAACCCTAGACCATCAGAAATCAGGAGCTGGTGTTTTGGAAATGATTCCAATCAGTGCCTGGTGACATAAATAAATCTGTCTCCAAATCCTGAGTGCCTATTCTGTTTGCCATTGCAAAAGGCTTTTCAAAACTGTTAATGTGGGCTATTCAAATAATACAGCATGGTTTACTTAGGTTTCAGGCACACCAGCATTCTTTAGATTATCTGTGTTCTCGTGTCATGGCCCACAGAAACACACACACACAGTTGCTATCCTCAGAACCGTGTTTCACATACTAAATTAGCAGATAACTAACAGTCATTTTTAGTTACATAACTCTGTTTTGAGATGGAATGCTTATTTCCACTTAAGCCTGAGAAACTATAAATTTGCATTTCTGAGCCTGTGAAGTCAACCATTGGATGATTACACACTCACTGCTTTTTGAACCTCCTTGTCATTTACCATTAGGGCTGAACTCATGACACACTTACTGTTTTGATGGGATTTTCTTCTCATACTGTGTCTGCCTGGTGGGATTAAAAAATGTCTAGCAGATTAGTAAAGCACAGTGCTGGGTCTGCCTGTGAGGTGTTTCCCGAGATGATTGCAATGTAGTCCAACATGGGAGGACTCACTCCAGTTGTGGATGACACCATCCAGTGCAGTTGTAAGAAGGATAGAATAAAGGCAGAGGAGGAAGAAGTTGGCACGTGTTTTGAAGAGCTCCATGGTTGACTGTGCAGGTCTTTCCTGATATCACCTGTGGGTATTGTACTGGTTTATCTTTTAAACCTCAGACAGCAGGTTTCCCAGGAGATTCAAGACCTGAGTCTTAGACTGGTGCTATGTCATTAATCCATTTTGTTCTATGCTTTCCTCTTTCTTTGACTGAACAACTACTGAAAAATCCAGCTATTGAGTCTATTGCCCTAGAGATTCCCTGAAAAGATTCCTTGTTTGTCAACCAGTTATGTTCCTGCCACGAGGCTGTTAATTGAATTGGCCAATAAACAAGGAACTGCATACAGTATGCACATTGCAACATTCATAACAAAGAAATGGTCAAAGATTACACCAAATTGATGTCTTTGCTTTTATTTGCATAACTTTTATATGTAGTACTGTCTCATATGGCACAATATAGAACTACAATATAGTATTCTACTTACAATATGACAAGAAAGAATTACCATATTGTATCAACAAAGTATACTGTACAAAATGAAAGCATTAAGACTTTATAAACAATATGTACAAAAACATATATATATATATATATATATATATATATATATATGATGGGTCATAAGTTAAAGTGGTGGAGTCATAAATTGAAACAGCATGTCCCTGTGGTAGGTCCAAGCAGTCACTAATGAGGTAGGCCACTAAACAAGGAATGTCTGTACACTACTTGACTTAGAGAAGTGAAAATACATTCATTGGAAAAAAATCAAAGAAATTCAAAGAGGAATGATATGGTTTGAAAAACACACAAAATTTGAGCAGAATACATGAAAATGTTGCAAATAGTATGGAGAAACTAAAGAGGAATCTAGCAGAAAACTAGGTTTGCGATTTAAAAATAACTAAATTTAGTTAGCACATGGAGCTGAATGAAACAAGGAAGGAAAAAATTACTTTGTTCTTTGTGTATTTAGTTTTTGGTGTCCCTTTCCTCAACTGCAATATGAATAAACTTAATTTCATTCTCTATGTTTATGCCATAGTACCATCAAGTTTATTAGCACTGAGGACCAAATTAGCTAGACAAGCCTTCTGAATATGTCTTTATTTAAAAAATTGATGCAGTAATTATTTGTAAATTATACAGAGAAAGAATAGAAAATGGGGAAATGAGTTGCTATGAAACACATTGAAACTATTGGAAGTTGTACTCCTTTAAATCATTTCTTCTGGATGCTAGAGGTGGAGTCCCAATAAATAGCTCAGTCATTTTGAAGTCTCCTGACCTATTGTATAGGTCTATATTTTAGGCATTGATTATTTGTTTTTATGTATTCTATAGATACTCTGCTTTTTGTTCTCAAGTTTACCTCTGTTAGAGGCAGTCACTTTTCTCTCAAGAATTCTGATTAATACTGACTCTAATTCTGAAGTTGGCATTAGACCTACTACGGCCTCGCTGTTTCTGAGATGTCTTAGAGGCGTTGTTTGTACTATCCAATGGAAAACATTTGGCTTCCTTCTATTGAAGCTAAACTCATTGGCAATTGCACACTCCTTGGAAGCATCTTTGCATGCAGTCCTCTTCTGTCACAGGAGAAAATTGTTTATATATTTCCCATATGTTTTCTTGTGCTCCTGTAATTTGGCTAAAACAACCTTATTGTTCATGTTACAGTTTTGACATTTTACTATCTGAACATACTCTTGAGAAGATAAACTATTTAATGACATTTAATCTTGGCCTCCCACAATTAGGGCATCATATTTTCTGCAAGATATAACAAGGGTGACTTCTGATCCTAATCTAATTTTCAAGTATTCTCTTCCATCCAAAACTTCATCAGCATGATATTTACTGTCATATCTATATCAATATTCTAGTTTCTGAACCTTTACCAGAATCACTTGTTAACTCCTACTTATCACATTCTTTGGCTTTTCTAACTTGCTCTTTCAAATTCTTCTAAACATCCATTTTAAAAGAGTGTAATGGCGTCTCCACTTGAATAGATAAAATCCAAGCTAGCCCTTCCTCTTGGCATTGATTTTTTTGTGCTAGTCAGATCTCCATCATTGTAACAATATCTGGGCAAAGTAACCAAGAGAAAAGACTGCTTTGGGCTCACAGTTCTGGAGGCTTCTGTTCAAGGTCATTACTGCTTTGAGTATCTGGCAATGACAGGGGGCTTCACTACAAGACTAGGCAGTAAAGCTGAGCCACACAGTAATCACCAGACAGCAGAAGAGAGACTAGAAAAGAGAGTAGGTTTCCCTAACCACGTTTTGGGGCATATAACTAATGACCTAAACTTCTCTCACCTGGCACTGTTTCCTAACTAGATACAATGTATCCTGCAATCACTATTTTGGAAAGAAAACATTTTAATACATAAAACTTTGTGGGAAAGTATCTATGTTCAAACCATAGGAAATCTTGTCTCAATTCTTTTTTGTTCTGAGATTAAAATAACTCTCAACATATAACTGTAAAACTATTTTACCCACAGCTACATACCACACATGGGTAACTGAGATTGATAAGAACATCTTTACCATGGCTCCCAAGGGTTAACAAAGGAGCCATAGCAATTTCTAATCTTCTTTTAAAAACAAGAAACACTTTTTTCTTTATATCTAAATTATATTAAAATTTATATTCTTATGCTACCACAACTTGACTTCAAACTACATAGGAATAAACTTGAATTAACCATTTTCTTATTAACAGATGAAATGACAGATATTTCTTCTTTTCATCTTTTCTCCCAGATGACTTTGAAAATTAAACTCATAAATAAAATAAGCATGGAGAATATCACAGTTTTTACAAAATCCCTAAACAATTGGCATATGATATGTGATTGAACTTTCTGCTTACTCTAATGGAGAGATTAATAAAATTATTTCTCATTACTGAGACATGTCAATCCTATAATGTCTAACTTCCATAACATGCTTCTCTCTTTGACTCAACTGAATTGCAACAATTGCCCTTTTCTTATATTTTTCTTCTTACTAATTGTGAATTTAATATTATTATTGTAATTTTTGCTCATTTTTGGATGAGAAAAAGATAGCTAACTTACATTGACATAAATTTCATTTAAAAGCACCTTTTTAAGAACTTTTCTATAATTTTAATTTGCTTACATGTTCACAATTTTTTTCTAGCTGAAATTAAATTCTGAATAATTCTGTGGTTTTAAGTGTGTAGTGCTACCAAACACATTTTTGGTGAACAAGGGAGAGAAAGAACAATAATTGAAAGCATAACATTTGATTGCTGTCTTTATTCCATTTATAATTACTTTCTAACATTCCATCAGGTTAGTTTATTACAGTTACATAAATAAATGATTCTAGAAAAACTAGATATCCCTATGCAGAAGACTGAAATTTGACTTGTACAAATTGTCTAATTGCAACCTGTATGAAAGTCAAGTCAGAATCAATCTAAGTTCTAAACATAAGACTTGAGGCTACTTTCAGAAAACATAGGGGAAACAGATCAAGACATTAGTATAGCAAACATTTTTTAGGAATTCTTCCCAAAACACAGAAAACAAAAACCAAAATAGGTAAGTGACAATATACCCAATTTAGAAGTTTCTCTGTGTAAATAAAAACATTAGTTGGAGAGAAACATATATAACTTGAGGGAAAAATGGACAAACTGATCACAAAGATGCACTCTGAGTGGTAGAGAAGCCATAGAAATTTGTAAAAGATAAATTGATAGCTTGAATGCTACATCAAGGATTTTGAGCATTTACATTGATTTTCCAAATAGTTTTCAAATGTGTTTTGCATGATCAGGTTTGGCAATTTTACTGGTATCAGGTTTTGATCTAATAAGAAAAATACTTAAGAAAAAACATTTTTTTCCAGTGATAACATTCATAGGAAGCATCTGATTTTTCATTCACAGAAAGGGGCATAGAGAATTTATAATTTCTCAATTTATGATGTATGACTTTTATGTGCAAGTCAAGGTGAATTTAAGAAATTCATACAAAAGCAATTATGAGACTGTCAAAAGCACCTGTAACATATTGATTTTATCTGTAACTTATGGGAATTTTAGGAAACTTTAAAACAAGTATAGCAAAGATATTTTAAAAGACCACCTTTTCGTAAAAATATAACTCCTATAGTTCTCCAGTATTTGTGCTCTTTCCCTAAAAGCATGTTGAAAATCTAAACTCAGGATGGTGTTATTAGAGGGTAGAATGTTTAAAGGGAAGATAAAGTCATGAAGGAAAAAACATCGTGAATGGTACTGATGACCTTGTATAAAAGAATCTATTCCTGGTGTAGTAGATTCCAGCTATGTGATTCCAGCCATTTGGGAGGCTGATGCAGGAGTTTTGAGAGTCCCAACTGGGACAACTCAGCAAGACTCTATCTCAAAATAAAAAGAAAAACAAAACAAAAAGAAAGAAAAAAGAAAAAGAAATAACAGGATGTATCTTAACACAAAAGGCTTTTAAAGTTCAAATCCCAGTAACACAATGAATAAATACGTAAACAAATAAATACTCCAGAAAACTGCATAGCCCCACCACACTTGGACACAATGAGAAGGTGTCATCTGTTAACATAGGAAATAGACCCTCATTAGTCATGAGATTTGTTGGTACCTTGATATTGGACATTGTAACCTCTGCAGATATGTTTTTCTTTCTTCTATTTTTCACAAATTACTCAGTTGTCAGTAATTCGTTATAGGAATCCAGATTATAACCAAAACTCTAGTACTAATACCCAAGAAACTGCCACTGTTTTAGTATTATTCACCAAAAAATGAGAAATCTCTAAGGAAATAACTAAAGCAAATTTCTGGAATCTTGGGGATGTTATCAATATCAATACAATGGTTTACAAAAAACTTAACTGGATTGGTTTATTTTAATATTTTATTTTCCTTTTAATTATTCAAAATCAGAAACTAAAGATTTTATGCATTATTAAGCATGCCCTCTTCCATCCTTGCTGCCATCTATTCACATATTCTTTAATTGTTGGATGGTTGGTTGGTTGATTTTGGGAAAGTGTCTCACTAGATGTTCCAAGCTGACCTTGAACTCATTGTGTAGCCCTGGTTGGTCCATAACTCTCATCTGTCCTCCTGCCTTAGCCTCTCTAGTACTGGGATTACAAGCGTAATCCCTTTCATAATTTGGTTTTTCTATCATGATTTCAATAATCCATGCAAGCATAGGCAAAGCTTAGTTCAACTTTAAAATTTAAGGAATTTTAATAATACTGAAAATAGGATAGAAACATTTAAATTACTCAAACAAGGCAATAAGCACATTAGTTCTTAGGGAACCGAAATAATGGATTTTCTTAAAATTTTTTTTTACTTTTAATTTGTAATTTTATTAGTACATGTTTAAAGTACACGATTATCACATTTATCATGGGGAATTAATACATGAATATAGCACAGCTTAGAAATAAATAAAAATTGTAAAACATTTGTGACATAGTTATCCTTCTTTTCACAGTAAACAAAGGCACTATAGTCAAATGAATAGAAACAGTGTATTCATTTCAAATTGTAACAGTAATTCATCAGATTTAGTATAAAAGGAGAAACTACCAAACACTTCTATCTGTATAAGTTAGAATTTCTTAATTTTTAAAATAAGTTATACTCCATAACTAAAGTACGACTAAATGTCTGGCAAAAACTTTGAAGCACTAATTATAAACAGCAAGTAATAGAATTCTCCATAATTAGTTTAATAACCAAGTAGAAGAACCTGCTCAGTAATAAAGCACTCTTGGTAAATATTTTATATTACCATAGAGATATAAGTTGTGCAATTATATATATGATTTGTAATATGTATGCTATCTATTTACTAAATGGCATGCAATCTTTTTACTTAAAAATTCATTTAGTTTTTGTTAGTTGGTATAAAAAATTTATTTAATAAAACCCTCAAATAAAGAATCCTCCTGGTTTATTACACAAGGGGATTTCACATGATTAATATAGTTTAAAATGTCAGGGTTAACAAAATGGTTCACAAAATAGACACCCCCCATCATAATGGTCTCTTAGTAAGATTATCTCTCTAAATCCTTCCCTTCCACTAAAATTTTTAAAACTTAATACATTTTCTCATAGTTCAGCTTTCCACTCCACACTGCATTCTAGATCAATTCACTAATACTGCCATCCTATTAATTTTTTTTTGATGAACTGACTTACAAATTGCTCTTCCATATATTTTTTATGTGAAATTAACTTACCTATTTTGCCCTATATTCATGTGAAGGCTTATTTTCAAACCCCTTAAATTTCAGTTAGGCACACATTGTATTCTAATTCTCTCCTCTCTTCATTATCCAATGTCACTAATAACAAATTGTGCTTTTGCTGTAAAAACTCTCTGTCACTCTAGGGATAGACTGAATCATAATTTCTCCATTATCTTAAATTACTGTATGTCTTTTATTTTATCTTATTTTTGCTATATTTGTATTTTCTTCTAGGTTTAGATATCTTGGAAGGCAAAGCTCATGTATTAATCATGACTATAGCATCATGGTTAAGTAAATAGTATATTTCTAACAATATTGCAGACAAAATAAATTAAAGACTCAACACATTTATGAGGAAATATATCTTTTACACTTTCATTGACAGAAAGTTTCTTACTTTACCCTCTGTGAAAGAAATCATTATTTTTCCTTTTTTTATAAACTATACAGGATTTCTCTACATGAGATTATACTTGCCTGAGTTCCCACAAACCAATGAAAGAATAAGCTGCTTGAATTTAAAACACCAAGGTAATTAGCATTTCATTTGCCCAGAGAGGAAATAAAGGTCCTAGTTCATTCACCGCGACACGATTTGGCACTCTCCTTGTCTCAGGATTGAATAACAGAAGGACACAGATTATTAAACAAAGTGTTCTCTACCCTGTTTCTTCAATTCTTTAGCATTTATTTCCACATTAATCCCAAATATCACTTGTTTCTCAAAAAATTCAGTGAAGCATCTATACAAATTGTATATCAGTCAGAATTGTTAACAAGGAAAAACAGAGCACATTGTAGCTAACTCAAAAAAATGTTTAAAAGATACCTGGTAGACTGGAAAATGGCTAGCAAGGGGACAGAATGGACTGTGGGCTTTTGAAGTTCTAGAGCCAGGACCAATGACTGAAACTCAGCGGAAGATCCTTCCGTGAAGTCCACACCACTCTGTACCTGAGCACATTCATTCTGTCCCACAGTACCGTGGCAGGAGTGGCACCATTACCCCCTTGGTTTGTGAAGGCCGACACTTCCACTTCTGAGCTCATCAGAAAATGGATTCTGAACAGTTATTGCTTTTCTTGCTTTTAAATTGAAATGTTAATAAGGTTAATTTGCTTTTAAGAGTCTAAATCATATATCTTATCTGTAGCTTTAGGCTAGATGTATATAACTACTTTCTATAGCTGCTCTATATCTATATCTATATCTATATCTATATCTATATCTATATCTATATCTATATCTATGTCTATATCTATATTGGGAAAAAGAGACAGACAGAGAGAGAGAGAGAGAGAGAGAGAGCGAGAGAGCACAAAGTGACTTAAATCAACACAAAATTATTTTATTATGATTATGGGTGTGAGGAGTCCAAAATAGTCTAATGGGATAAGATCAAGATGTCCCTAAGTTTCCATTCCTTTCTCAAAGGTCTAGGAAAGAACATCTTTCACTATTTTTCTGCTTCTTGAGTCTATCAACAAATGTCTTGTGATCCATTTCCTTCATTTTCAATGATAACAAGTTATGATAAGTGCTTTCCAGCTCTCTGATAATTTTTACAGTTCATTTATTTAAGATTAAAGATCACTGTGATTATAGTGAGACACCTAGGTAACTGAGATCAGTATCTTTATGTAAAGATTCAGTTATTGGCAGCTTGAATTCCGTCTGCTACCTTGACTACTCTTTAGTATGTAATATAAGATGCTCATGTGTTCTGGGAATGAAGACACAAATCACCTTTGTTTTGCTCTTCCTTTGAGTACCACAATGTTCCCAATCTTATCTGATAAAATTTCAAAAACAGCATCAATGTAATTAGTGACTAGTATGGCTCTGAAGATTTTCTTCTCCATGAGGAAATTTTTAAAACTAAAATATGTTACTTGAAGTAAAATTGGAATGGTATTATAATCATAGGGTAACAGATACAGACATTCTTGCCCTAAATGGGAGAAAATGAAAAAAGCAATGACATCTAAAGTAATTCCTAAAATCCAGCTGAGCAAATTTTGCGTGCTAACAAGATGTGGAACTAATCCTCTCTGAGTCTTAGATCTATCCTCTGAGTCATTCCTTCCTTTTACATCAGTCATCTCTGTAGAATTTGTCCCTTTACAATCTGTGTCTATACCTGCATGTATTACTCTGTCTTTACAGGATATACTTCTCCACAGATCATTTCTGCATAGTCTCTCTTCTGATATTTGTTTTTCCCTCAATTACTAAGGAGATTTATGTGACATTCAGTTAGTCTTTCTAATATTTCATGTGCCTAATTATTCTGATCTTTTGATATTTTTGGCATGGTAGCCAGTCCCCATTAATATGAATTCGTTTTTTTTTTCTTTTAAGCCCACTATTCTGAAAGTAAAACCATTCGTTTTTTCACATGTTGCAATATGGCTAGACCAAGAACTTCCAAATAATTACCCATATTAGTTTATTTTGATTTATAATTTTTCTGTCAGTTTCTCTGTCAGTCTATATTTTAATTGGCGAGAAGAAAACAGTCCATTCATTCCATCAACAGTTTGAGTACTCAAGTAAGTACTCAGTTTAACACTGCCAAGTTCTGCTTTATACAAAACTATAAGGCACAATGTTGATAATATTACTATCACAGTATTACAAGGAGCTCCTTTTCCTTCATTTTTCAAAAATAATTCCATTTCCTTCTGAAACCATAATAACAGCACTTTTAGTCTCCTTATTTCTACTAATAATCCATTCACAATTATTTAGATACTATCTAAGGCGATTCCCGCTTTCTGAAACATGTTTCTAATTTCCTTTGTGTTTAGTACTAGAACCACTAAGTTAATTTTTCCACAAACAGTAAAATACTCTAGACATTTTATAATGTTTAGCCTTTTTAATGCCCCATATTAAAGTTATATACCATATTTATAAGGTATTAGTGTTTCAGAAGTATCCCAACATGTATGCAAGAAAATCTGTATTTAGCTAAACGTTTAATCAGGGGACAAATAGGAGATTTAGTTTTTTTAAAAAAATGGCTTTTTATTGTTCTGCTTTCATTCCCACTTGTTTCTTCTCAAACTAAACCTAATTTTAGTTGTTGAGGTCCTCATTAGGGGTATCTCATGTACTGTAGTCATTTACAGCTAGATAGCTGTGATAGTACAAAACGTGGAGCAGGCAAGTCAAAACTGAGGTACAGGATTAAGCTGCTGGAAGAATTTCTTCTTTCTTTGGTAAGTCTCATACTTGCTCTTGAGGTGTGAAAATAACTGAATCAGGCTGCAGAGATTAACTAGGATAATCTTCCTTCCTTAAAGTCAGAATTTGGCGATAGAATTTAATCATATCTATACAATGGCTTCTCAGTGCAACCTGGGTTAGTTTTTGATTTGAATATTTGGGAACTTTAATCTTCCCTAGTTGACAGATCAAGAAGACAGTCATGGTGGGCATGAATGTTTTCTGGTTTTTGTCTCAGGTATTCAAGATATGTAAGAGAATATTTTGAAGCACTAGAAAGATATATGGAAGGGGCTGGGTGAGCAGAAAATATAATAGATGCCCATTACACAATGCACTTCTATTTTTCTTTTACCTGTTTCCTTTTACTGCTGTCCTGATCACATTTTTCTTCTATAGTGATGCTCTTTTTTTTCTTTTTTAAAATTACTGCTACAAAACTATTAACAACATAGTATCTTTCCCCTTTCAATTTTACTTATTTTCATGTTTTATTTATTTAGTTTCTTTCTAGTCTTATTAGATCTCTCCTCTCCCCAACAGTGTGCCTTGAAATATGTCCTCTCCATATAGTTTAAAAGGCACAAAGTTTGTTATACCAGGTGAATAGGTTTGAAAGATCTTTATATAGCATGACGACTATCATTAAAAATCATTTATATTTGAAAATTGATAAAAGATTAAATCTTAACTGTTTTTAGCACATAAAATTATTTAAGGCTATGCAATGCTAATTCGTTTTATTCAATCATTTAAGAATACATACGTGAAAACATCATGATTTACTCTGTCATTGGTACACATCTAAGGCATTAAAGCCCTATCAAAGTTGATTTCTGAGCATGCTTCATGTATTCTCTCTTTTCTATAATCCCCCTCCATCATGCATTAGGCGTCCCAAGCTCCCCTTTTATCATGGACTGTCAAGAGGCCGTGTGGAATTCAGTTTTGCAATATTAGAATCAATGGAGTCAAATTCTGTGTCATACAAATGACCTCTGCATATCTAGCTGTAAATGACTACAGTACATGAGATACCCCTAATGAGGACCTCAACAACTAAAATTAGGTTTAGTTTTAGAAGAAACAAGTGGGAATGAAAGCAGAACAGAAAAATGTTTGATCTGATCTGATTTTTTATTTCAAGCATGTCTGGCATAGAAAAAGTGCTTGAAATCAATGTAACACTTTATAAAATAATTATACATTTCTTCAAAGACAAAATACTATTATTATTTGAGAACATTATTAAAGTCTATCTTTACTAGAGACCTACATAACTACTCGTACAGAACTTAAATGAAACTACATTGAATATTTTGAGCTAAACTAGTTACATATTTTCAGCTTCATTATTTAGAAGGTCAAAGGTGTTATGGTTTATTTGTGCTTTATTGAAACCAGGATATATATATCATATTTAATATCTGTTCTGGTGGTGAACTTTGGAGAAATAGATTTTTAAAAATTGCTATTCTTTCGAAAGGAAAAATGTAAAATGATAAAAATAATTTGGGTGAATTGCTTCCACTACTGAATCTCATAAGAGTCTACTAGTGAATCTTAAATTGTATTTTATGTGGCTTGAGCTTCCTAATTTCAGAGATAAGAAATTATATTCAGCTGTAAAAGTCTCTCTTCTAAATCCCTGAGCAGAGTTTCAGTTCTGGTGGGAAATTAAGGCTATCATATAAAAATATTAAGAAGACCAATAACCAAAGCAACAGCAATTTCAGAACCTGCAATTTGAAGAAAACTAGGGTCAGCAAAACCAATTCACAAAAAACAGATTGTGATCAAATGTTCCTGAAACTAGAGCTCAACTGTAATCCTTCAGTGGACATATGGTAATGTGTCACAAAGATAGACAGGGATCTGTATGAGAGGTCTAAAAATGCAAAGTTCAGAAATGACTGTAGATAAAATAATAATCAATACAATAGGAAGCAAAATATCAAATTCTGTACAATGTTGAGTTGTGTTACTTTGAGATCAAGGAGATGATTAAGATGAGATGACACTGTGTCTAGATAAATGTTCCAAAAATATGGCCTAAATATGTAAACACAATATTTGAGGTGATCGTTGCAGCATCTATCTATTCTACTTCACGTGTTAAGAGGGAAAGTATCATGTATTGAGGATTTCAGGAATCTCTCTGATTAGCTCACATCTAACCTGTGTATTTAAATTGGAGAAAACCTACAGAACAAAAATAATAGATTTTGCTACCGTATTGTAGTTTGTGTTAGATGTCCCCCTAAAATCTCATGCACTTACAGGTAGGGCTTTTAGAAGTGAATGAATCATAGATGTGTGATGTTAGATCATGGGTGTATGGAACTAGATTAGTACTTTTACTGGCCTAGCATAGTGCTGAGTATAGAAATGGTTTTACTGAAGAAGCAATGCTTACTTTGGGTGTGGACTCACCACCCAATAGCTTTGTAGCCCAGATAGCATAAAAAGGTTTGGAAAGAAGAAAAGCTCATTGCTTTCTGCCTGATATACCATGAACTATTTCTCCTCTGCCATGTTCCTATGCCATGCCACCCTGCCTTGGAACCAGCTGACTACTGTTTGAAACTTTTACAAACTTGTCAGTGTTGAATCTTTTGTCCTGGAAATGAAAAAGTTACTGAGGAATACTCTTCCCTCCTATCTTCTTTTGGCGGAAACACCTGTCACTTTCTCAGGTATTCTCAAATGCCTTCTATGTTAGACTACCCTGTCACCTGAGAAGAAATATCTTAGTATACTCGAAGTGCAATTTAGAATAAAGTTGCACAGAGAAAGAAACTAATTTCTCTACTTTTATTAACATTATCAATGTCTATTAATGTAAGTATTTCATCATGTTGACTTTCAGGAAAAGAAAATTCCAAGGAAAAGTGATCATTAGCATTGAACCGAGATCAAACAAAGTAATACTATTAAGGAAGTGGAGAGAGAACCTCTGGAAACTGAGATGAGGGTTACTTCTTAGAAGTACAAGGTTTTAGGAGTTTCAGTTAATGGAACTTTAATAAATTAAAGCATATACTGGCAAGGTATAAGAAAGCCAGTGCTAATGATATGGTATTCCTTTTAGGAGGAATTTGAGAGCTAGTAATATCTTTCTAAATGCTTTGTAGAGACAAAAAAGAAATCTTGAACCTGGAGAACCACCTTGGACCTATCCTATCACTGGTGGAATCTACCAATAATAGTTTGAAAGCCAGACATTTAATCCCAACATTCTAGAAGGTTGAGGCAGGAAGATCACAAATTCAAGTTCAGCCAGACTAGGCAACTTTGTGACTTCAAGATAAAAATATTGAAAAGAAAGCCCTGAGAGAGTAGCTCAGTCACAAAGCCCTAGTTTCTTTTTCAGAACCACACATAAAGGCAAAAATGATAAAAATATCATTAAATGTAAAATATGACTGTAAAAGAAGAGTAAGCTTTGCCTCTAAAATCCAAAAAGTTAATGTGATTATAGGGGAAATAATGTAACTACCAACCTGCAACCTGTCAGATACAACAAGTTTGCGTTCCCCAAAATCAAAGAATGAACTCTAAGGAACAATGAAAGTTAAGGGTCACAAAAACTGTATTGAGAGAGATAGCACCTGAGAGACAGGTGGGGACAATAAACCCACTTCTCAAAGGAAGTTTTATGGAGCAAAATTGTGAGCTGGGTACAACATGGGTGAAAACCGTGATCAACCAGTGTGATTACTGGTATAGACATTTAGGTAACAATCCAGTGGGGAAACAGATCACATGGTAAGCATAAATAGAAAGAACAAAGACTTCCTTTAGGAAGGGATGGTTCAGGCATTTGGTCACCTACCAATCTGGCTGTTTATATAGGTTTTATTTTAACAGGTGATGCCAATTATTTTATGCCCCAAAGGACTGGTCATTTCATTTTTATCTTCAGGCCTGGCCTCCAACAGTTCTGCCTCTGGCTACCATTGCAATGTGTTCTAATCTTCTGCACTAACTTCTTTAAGGGCTCAGTGCTGCTAGACTCTCTATTTCTACCTAACTAGGCTGTTTGTTAGAAAAGGATCTGAGAAGTAACACTTCAGTCACATAGTTGAAGAAATCTGTATTCTAAATATGCCAAAATAACCTCAAAATATTGACTTATTTCTTAATTTTGAACAAAGTAAGAAGAAAAATTGCAGAAATACATGAGCATACAGAAAAGATGTTCTATGAAACTTGGTGTGATTTTGGAACTGTCAAATACCTAAGACATATGTGAAATAGATTTTATCATATAACAAAGAGGATCAAAATATTTTAACTATAAAATACATTGGATCAGAAATTTGATGTTAAAATGAGATTCTGTACCTACTGGAAGAAACATGGATGTATATCTGTGTAACCTTGGATTAGGAAGATCTTTGCAACTCTGATTTACGATCCAGAAACCATAAGAACACAGTGACATTTGTATAAATGCTTTGAAAGCAAAACCAAAGCACCAACTGAGCAGCAGTGGCAAAGGTTTGGCAGGAGGAGATGGAAACAGGAACATGAATAAGTGGGGAGCGAATGACACTGGGGAGCTGGTTCCATTCTCAGAAAGGAAGAAGCAACTCTGGCTGGACTGGAACAAAGACACAGTGGGACCTGGGAACTTCTGACAGCAAAGTGAGAAGAGGGAAGAGCTAGAAGTTCACTATTGTCTTGGAAGAGGATCAAGAAAAAAACAGCAGCAACACATAGTTACCTTATTCCCAAATCCAGAAGAGATAAAATGAAGACAATTGCATTAGCACTGAAACGATTAAACTACCTTTCCTTCCTGGGAGCTATCACAGGTCCAGTACAAATAAAGGGCATCTAAACAACATGCCCAAAATCCATGTAAAAATGGACTAGAGACAAGCCTAAAAATATCAGAGAAAAGATGTGTGAATGACACTTAACCATGTGTAATCTGCTCGAACTGGCTTCCAAAGCAAACAATTAAAAAATGAAATACATGTTTAATTTATTAGATTCATTATAACCTAAAAATGTGACCACATGTTCTTGAGAGGGTGCTGAGTAAATAAGCTATCTCCTTAAGTACTAAAAATAACAGAAAATACTACCCTTACACACATAAATTTGGAGATACTAAGTAAATTTACTCCCTGAACTAACAATAGTCGTCTTCTAGCAATTTATACCAGAAATACTGTGTACAATGAGGTGGGAAAGGTAGTCCATGCACTAAGATTTACAATAGCAAAGTATATGAAATAATTCAAACTTTTATCAGTGAGACCCAATGCATTACACCATAGTTCATCTGCAGAACTGAGTTTCACAATGATAAGACTTTATAAGCCAGGAAATGAGTTATGACCTCCATGGTGGTTATTTATAAATAAAAGAAAAACTAAGTATCCAAGAAAAATTTCCATATATAATTATGATTATTATAGATTCATCTTAAATATTCCCCAGCTGAAATAAATATTAAATTCAG
The DNA here is from genome assembly GCA_004027455.1 of Hydrochoerus hydrochaeris. Classification (NCBI taxonomy): domain Eukaryota; kingdom Metazoa; phylum Chordata; class Mammalia; order Rodentia; family Hydrochaeridae; genus Hydrochoerus; species Hydrochoerus hydrochaeris. Next base: position 210,879 of record PVLA01000165.1, on the reverse strand, counting down.
AGATTGGCTTTATAAGTGTTAATGTTTTTGAATGTTTCCTGCCCAAGTATCATTAAGACAATATTTATTAATTTAAATTTTACAACATAGCTTCAGAACACTGTGAACTAGGCATTCATCATATTGACATTGTAACAGAAAAGTAAAGACAAAGTAAATTTTCTGCATTCCTCCTGATTATACTATGAAATATATTTGATTTGGTCCTGCACATTTTGACTCTAGTCAAATTCCTTTCCAATATCATGTAAAGAAAGCATATCTGTTTTTTTTGAAGAATTAACCATAAATAAATCAAAAGCAGTTTTCCAAACATTTTGTTTGAATAATGTAGTGTATTTCTCCATAAAATAAAAAATATATTTTATTAATAAAACTCAGTACATTTTCAAGCATATAAATTTTGTTATTTCATATGCTTTATTGAATACATTCATTAAAATATTTTAATTTATGCATGGTAAAGTGTCTGTGCTAGATTAGTCTTCACTCTTTCTAACTTTCTTCTTTGAACAGATCTGAGAAGGTGCGTCGTTCCTCAGCCATGTGAATTCCAGTACATCATAGACATAGACTTCCCTGTTCCGCTGCTTTTAGACCGCTCACTTGACTCATCTAGCGAATGTGAACAGAGTTATGCAAAGTTCAGAGGCTGTCATTTGTAGCATCTCTTGTTTTTCTAATCTGCCTCAAAATGTCAACACAGATGCTACTCCTTTCTCCTGATTTCTGAAATAGACATATGTTATTCAGACCTGAAATGAGGAAACAGCAGCCTAAAATAATCCTAGCCTGAAGCCCCACTACTGCCTGGAGTGAAGATTCAACCAACACAAAACTACATATTTTGTAGGTGGTAATCTGATGTTCCTTATTAAACTACCATAATAGTAAAACTCAGTAATATTGTAATAGTATTCCATTAAAAGAGACCAATTAAAGATTGTTTTCTGTTTCCAAAAGTTCTTTTATTTTGAGACTGATTTGCTACAACTATGAGCATAATATAAAAATAATCTTATGAGAATTTTGTCTGGATTTTTTACATTTAAAATATAGATGTCATGCACATATATCACTGTGATATGACCTTTTCAGTTTTTCTGGGAAAATACCCAGGAGGGGAATAGCTGGGTTGAATGGAACTTCCAATCCTAGTTTTCTGAGAATTCTCCATACCGCTCTCCATAGTGGCTGCATCAGTCTACACTCCCACCAGCAGTGGAGCAGTGTTCCTTTTTCCCCTCAGCCTCGTCAACATTTGTTATCAGTTGTTACCTTGATGGCAGCCATTCTTTCCAGGGTGAGATGAAATCTCAATGCTGTTTTAATTTGCATTTATCAAATGACCAGTAATGGTGAACATTTCTTCATGTATTTATTTGCCATTTGTATATCTTCATCTGAGAACTGTGTGTTCATCTCAGATGCCCATTTTTGGAGAGGGTCTTTCAATTTGGAGGGCTTGATGTTTTTCAGTTCTTTATATGTTCTGGATATAAGTCCTTTGTCTGAGAGATTGTTGGCTAAGATTCCTTCCCATTTTGTAGGGTTTTTTTTCACTTTGTTGGTGATTTCTTTTGAAGTGTAAAAACTTTTTAGTAATATTAGATCCCAGTTGTTGATTCCTTAAAGTATTTCCCATGCAATTTGCATTTTATTCATGAGTTTGCTTCCTACCCCTAAGTCTCCAAGGTTTTTTACCTAATTTGTCTTCTAGTAGATTTAGTGTTTCTGTTTTAATATTTAGATCTTTGATCCATTTTGACTTTAGCTTAGTGTATTGGTGATAAGCATGGGTCTATTTTCAGTCTTTGGCATGTGAAAAGCCAATTTTTTCAAAACCATTTATTAAAGAGGCTATCTTTTTTCCAGTGAACATGTTTAGCCCCTTTGTCAAATATCAGTGGTTGAGTGTCTTTGTAATAGTGTTTGAGTCTTCTAATCTGTTCCATTGATCCTCAGGTCTATTTCTTTGCCAGTATCATGCTGATTGTATGACTGCGGCTTTGTAGTATAGTTTCAGGTCAGGAATTGAGATGCTTACTGTCTTGCCTTTGTTGCCCAGAATTGCCTTTTCTATTCTAGGTTTCTTCTGCTTCCAGATGAATTTTAGGAATATTTTTTTCTAGATCTGTAAGGTATGTTCATAGTAGCAAAATTTGTGATAACTAAATCTTGGAAACAACCAAAATGCCCATCAACTGCAGAGTGGATGAAAAAAATGTGGTTTTTTTTTTACAATGAACTACTACTCAGCTATTAAAAAGAATGACCTTGAGGACTTTTTGGTAAATGGAGGTAACTTGAAAATATCCTCATTAGTGAAATAAACAAAATTCACATGAGTAAATATCACATTGTCTCTCTAGTGTAAAAAATAATAAAAACTGACAGGATAGTGGGACCCAAAAGGTATCATAGATATTGTGAAAGCAAAAGGGAAGGAAAGTGTTCTAAAGTGTATAATGATACGTATAGTGTGTAAGATAGATGACCATATTACTGAACTTCCTTTGAAACATTGAACAGAAGGATTTGCACTGTCAATGTTTGAGTGTCTAGCCACTATTTATGCTCTGATTTTTTGACTTTGGCACTATTCTTTAGGACAACAATGAGTAATGTATCAACTCGAAATTCTATGATGATAATTTTTTTAAATTTGACATTGTTCTATCCTTCTTTTCTGTTTTTATATTTTGTTTAATTCTCTTTTCTTCCTTTGAAAAAAAAGAGAACAATATGAAATATAACAACCATTGTTAAATTTTTTTCATTCTGTTTTGAAAACATATTGTTATTGTTTTGAGTTTGCCATTGTTGTTTATGTCTTTTGCTTTTAGTTCTTCTTTTCTGACTTTTCTCTTTTTTAAATAAAATTTTTAAAAAATAAAGTAACATATTGTGAACTTTAAAAAGTATATATATAGATGTCATAAGAATCCATATTTTTGTATATCTGATAGGTAGGCAACTTGTATTTTTATTACAGGTTTTCCATTTCTTTATTAATTTCATTTTTTAAACAAATAGTAATCATAATAATAATTTCCTTTACTTCTGATGAAATTGTATTAAATAATAAAAAAACAGGTATTTAATTAATTCTATTATGTGTTCTTAACTACAATGCAAAACTTGAACTGACAAAATTTATCAAAGTTTCTAAAGAAATGCTGAATCAATATTGTAGTCAAGGGTTTCAAGGAGAAAAATTATATATAGGACGTGTAATGAATAGTATTATTTTGTAATAGTTACCCAAGTTAAACACAAGATGTGTAGGAAATCTGTCCAAAACACTAAAGACCTAGAAAATCCAGTCAAAGGCCTGGATCCCATGGCAATAACCTGTGTGAAATCAGCTGAAAACCTACAGCACAGAACAATGCCCAATGCAAGTCTGTCCCACAGATCTGCTCTGGGAAGGTCCAGAGGTCAGCAGTGGGAGGTAGAAGGTCTATGCCAATGGAGTGAAGGATCCATGCCGGCAGGCCAAGGATTCTGTACTAAATCTTTAAAGAGTCAATATTCAAAACAAGGACCAAGGTACTCATTCTCAGTGACAATGAGATTCCGAGCTCCTCTAAGAATGAGAACAGCTGAGTACGTATCAGGAAGCCAGTGTGAGAAACTCCTGAGATTAAACAGCACACATCTTCCCAATCAGAGCCAGGAAGTGATGCTCAACGTAGGGACCAGGGCTCCACCAAAGTGAACTGCAGCCATTCTCAGCAACAAGCTTCCAAGCTCCTCTGCTGATAACATCTGAGTTCATATCAGGGAGGCCAGCATGACAAGCTCCTCCAGGAGAAGCAACAACTCCAAACAACAACACTCAGGAAAACCTACAGTGCTACTCTTGCTCTCCAGGGCTCCTTTTTATGCTGGCAACAGTCGCCAGGTGGGCCATCCATGCCCAGCACCACGCTGATTCAGTTCAGGTAGTGTTTAAGTTGACTACCAGTTGGGGTGATATGTTGGGGTGATATGGATTTAGAGAAGTGAAAAATCACCAATGTGATTATACTTTTAAATTCAGTCCAAAGTAAAAGAACACTTTACCTACTGAATGGTGGTATTTTAGCACAGTTTAGCTTAGCATATGGTTTCTGCGGAACTGAAAACTTTAAGCCAATTTTACTCTAAACAGTTAAATATTTAACAGCTTTAACTCATCAGGCAGTGACTCATTACCATGCACACCAAGTTACCTGTGTAAAATAATTTTAATCTCATGCAAGTCTTCCTAAACTTAGTGAATTCACCATATCTGCAATGTATATCCTGGTCCTGTCAGTTATTTGACTCTCTTCAGGTCTTGTGGTATCTTTCTTTCTTTCTTTCTTTCTTTCTTTCTTTCTTTCTTTCTTTCTTTCTTTCTTTCTTTTTATCAAAATAAAACTGAATTCGTTAATATGATACTTTTTCTCACACAGAACTATTCTTTGTGGTTAATTCCCAACTTACTAAACTTAGACAGTCATTCCAGATGTTATTTAAGAAGCACAAAATAGGATTGTGAACAAAATAGTAAATCTCTGCCCTGCAACTGTGGAGTATACAGACCTTCTAAGGTAATGCCATAAAGTCTGAATTTAGTTAGAAGTAGCCTGTTGGACTTCTCTTTTTTTTGACAAAACTCTGCAATTTCCATCTGCTACAATTCCATTTTTTTTTTTTAGTGGAAAATTGTTTTTAATCATCCAGCTCATATCATGTAGAGAAACCTGCTGGAAAGAATCAATTAATATGATCCTTTGTGTAGTTTGAAATTTTGTTTTGTACTGTGAAAAATTTAAATTTGAATTCTGATGGTAACTAATCAGTGGGGGATTATCTTTAAAAATTTTGTTCTGCAACACATAGGCAAGTAGTTCTATAATTTTTTATGATATATATCCTTAAAGTGTTCTTTTTGTTTGAACTCAACACAGAAAAAGATGTGATATAATGTGTGCCTCCATTTTCTGATAATCTACAATTTGGATTTGAATCAGATTTGCTCTTCATTTCCTCCAGGATCCTGAGACAAACCCAAAATGGAAACAATAAGCACTTTACAAATTGTTATTTCAAATCCATTGAAAATATTCATTCTGTATATCCTACCAAGTATCTGAATTGGAGAGAACAACTACAGACACAGATAGCAAACTAAATGAGAAACAAACAAGACCAGTGGATTTTTCAGTCAAATGGTAAAATTTAAATTAAATTGATTTTGGAAATAGGCCTGTGTAAAATACTGGCTTGACATTTGGTAGATTCCTAAATTGCAAATCACATTAGCTTTCCAGATTTTAACTTCCTTACAGAGTAAGATGTTAATTACTTGTAAATGTGATAATTAGGAATTTAAAGAGTCTTTAAAATCTTGGAACATAATAGGTGTTTACTTATTTTTAAAAAGGTCTTTTAAATTTCTGGAAATATAATCCCTGCCTTTTTACACTATATTTCTAAAAGCATCACGTCTACATGTGTATGTACTCTGTGCTTCCACATTAAACATGTACATAACAACACAAAGAAACCAAAGAGATGATTAAGTACCATAAAAATGTAGAAGAGAGTGTGACATATAGTTAAGAACTTTCCTCAAAAAAGTTGCAGTTTAAAACATAGGAATATATGTGTTTCAGATAAAATATATGCATGGGTAACCATTGATTCCAATTTCAATAAAGCATCATTTTATAACATCATAGATTAGGAGATAATATGGAAATTAAGCTTGAGACACCTTCTTGAATAGTCTTAAATAATAAGTTGTAATTACTCAGTCATGATGACATTGAGAAACACCTCTAATTGTGAAGTTTGTAAGGACATGACAGAAATGGTGACTTCAGAACGAAATATACGCCTACATCTTTGCCTTGAAGATTTCTCCCAGTAGAATGATTTACCTTGCTGCTTCTGAATGTCTCTCAGCCTCATTAGAGGTCATGTCTTCAGGCTCATATGATTCATCTGATAAACACTGGGAGGAAAAATATGAAGCAGAGTGATCAAAGACATCTGGAATACTTAAATTACTCACTAGTACCTTGTATTTTAAAGTTTTCAAATGCCTGTATCAATCAAATGCTTCCATTTCTCCTTAAAATCCTGCTCAGAGACTAGTAAGACAAGTTACACTTTGCCTTTTTTATGGTGAAGGGCAACAAAGACACACATGATTAAGTAGATCAGGCAGTGTTGCACATTTATACTCTGAAGAACTGGGGTGAGGTTAAAGCCCTCTCTCCGCAGGTGAAAACTAATTGCATTGCTCCTAACTCCTCAGAGAGCACCTGAGATTCTAGTAACAAGTTCAATTCCCACATCCCGTTTTCACTTTACATGGAAGCAGTTTCCCTTGGGCCAACAAAAATACACTGTTCACATTTTAAAGCTCGTCTCACCATTATTATAACTGCGGAACATTTTGTGAGTGAACTGTACACTTTCATATTGCATCGCTGCCAAATTAGAAAAAAAGCGCTATATTCCTTGGTTGATAAAGCTATCCCTTAGTACCGTGGAGAATTATTTCCAGGTCCCTTGTGAATAACAAGTTGTTCATATGCTCAAGTACTTAATATAAACTGGAATAGTGTTTACAATCTATACACATCTTCCTGTGTAGATAAAGCTTCTTTTGTTGATTATAATATTTAGGATAATATAAATACTTCATAATGGCAAGAATAAAAATGTCTATATCTGCTCACTACAAACACAATTTATTTTGCAGATATTTTTGACTCATGATGAGTTTAATCCACAGATGCAGAAACTGCAGATACAAAGCAGTGACACAGATTCTATTTCACAGTAAATTCAGGAAATAATTATTCTGGTTTTTATTTTCTTTCTTTTGCTTCCTTCCTTTCTTTTCTTCCTTCTTTTCTTTTCTTTCTTCCTTTCTTTTCTTTCTTCCTTCTGATGCCATGAACTAAGTATTTTTGTTGCATCACACAGTATTGTCCTTGTGTTTTTTTCTTGTAGTCATCTAATTGTGGACTGAACTTTCAGTAACAATTAACCAAAATGAACTCCTCCTTCTTTATGTTTTGGATACCAGATAGTTTTTCCAGCAAAAGAAAAGTGGCTAATAGAGAAAATTAAAATCAGAGAGCAGAATTTTTGCTGGAACCATAACTTATTCTGTGGTTCTATAGCCTGTGAATTTGCTTCAGGGGAGGACCAGAAAAGGCCACAGATGCCACGTAGAGAATCCTTAGACAACTATGGACAAAACACGATGGGAGAGTCTGGCAAGAGCTCAGAATACTGAGAATGTGGAGAAATCAACAGGTTTCAAGTGGAAAAAAAAAAAACTTTCTCTATTGGAAATCGAACTCAGAGCCATTTGTGTTGTATTCTGTTAAAGGACTTACCTATGTTTTACTCATGTCGTAATATTTTTGTAAGGGTAAATTTAAAGGTGGTAGATTAATTAATCTGGCAGAGGAATTAATAAGTAATCCAAATGCTCAGACTGCTTTTAGTCAGATTTAGAGTGAAAATCCAGAGCAAAACAATTTAAAATTTTTTTCTGCCAGGCTAAAAAATAGCATGACTAAGAGAGCACGACTATGGAAAAGATTAGCAACACTGAAAAGAAGTCGAGTAATTTGTTTTAGGACAGTAAGAAAGATGGCAAAAGGGAATCTCAGGCTTAGTAACACTCCAGCCACTGCAGTCTCAAGGGTATAAAAAGATAAACTGTTTTACAGACTTTTTTCTGGAAAGAAGTTCTAAGTGTGTCATGCTCACTGAGGTCTGTCTAAGGGAAGGATACCACCAAGTTCAATCATTCCAGCATTCCAAAATACAGGTAGCCATGGTCTAAGATTTTAGGTAATGCTCAAACTTGTAGCAGACTTTGACAAGGTCCACATGCTGTTTGCTTTTAGATTCATACAGTGCAAGGGTTTGGAGATCATGCAGACTTCCACAGATTTCAAAGGAAGACCTAGGAAGACGCAACGTGCCCTGAACAGACAATTGGTAAAGCTGGAAGGATGCAGCTGAAGGTGCTATGAATACTTCAGGAAGATGGAGATATCAGGAACATAGAATGAGAAGGAAACCCACAGGTAGTGAACTTCACTAGTCCAAGAAAGAGTCCCTTTGGCCTGTTCCTGGAAAGACCGTAGGAGAGAGGGGGCCAAGTTCTTTGGAGTTCACATCTCATCTTAATTTGTTCTAGGTGTGGACATGGTGCCATAGCATTTACTATTTGCCTTGCTGTATTTGGTCTTTCTTTTTGGTCTTGTTCTTTTGTTCCCCACTTTTGGAGAGGGAGTCTGTATCCTGTGACATTTTATTTGGGATTATATAACTTGGTTTTGATTTTTACAGGGCTTTGCAGCTAAGAGTTTTTGTTGAGTCTCAAAGGAGACTTTGAATTGGTCTTTTGGGAAATGCCCAGTTTGTTGACACTGGTGAAAAGCTTACTTTGTTTCATTTGTACACAAGATAGCTGTATCAATCTGGGCAGAATAATGACTTAAGCTCATTTGGAAGTTAAGTATGGTTTAAAGAGATGTGTGCATGTATCAGGTTGTTAAGAAGTGAAATGTAATGACTAAGGTAGGCCATTGACTTAATTAGCTTGAGAACTGATCCAGGGATGAGTAAGGAACATCTCTGGGTGTTTGTAAATTGGTTGTGGGAGTGTGACTTTAGTCTCAATCTAGTCTCTTACCCATCTTCTCTAATGGTATTCTTCGCTCTGCTTCCTTGGTACCGTGGGTTGAGTAGATTTCTTCCACCAGCTCTTCTGCAATATTATTTCTGCCACAGACCTAAACATAACTGAAATCTCTGAAACCACAAGCCAAAATTAACCTGCTCTCCTTTAATTTGAAGATGTTGGGCATTTGTTCCAGTGATGAAAAATTTACATACAGATACAGTAGTCAAGAGATAAGGTGCTGTAATTCTTGAATGTTGTGACTAAATTTGGGAAAGAGGTTACCCAAGAAGTCTACACCCTACCCTATTAAAAAACAAAACAAAACAAAAAAAAACTGTGCATATTATATTTGACTTAGGAAGAATCTCAGTCAGTAAATACTTTTAGACAAGAAATTCACTCAAAATTTTCATTGAATAAATAGAGAATACAGCTTAACATGTATTTACAATGTTAAATCTCAGCCACAACAGAGAGGTAAAAAATTTTCATTATCCTATAAAAGTTTATTTAGATCTTTGGTTGTTTTGATTGGATTTCTTTGAAAATTTGTATAGGTTGAAACATACACTTAGCATTTTAGTTGTGATTATCAAGAACTGGAAATTTTTTTATTTGAAGACCGAGAATCACTTATGCATTCACATAAGTGAACATAAGTTCACCATTCACTTTTTTACTGAACAGTACATACCTCTAATATTTTTCTCATACAAAAACTGAAAGAAATTAATGATATCTGTATGTTCCACTATTATTAGTAATACTAATATGATCTTTTGCATTTATTTGTTTATGTGTGTGAAAATATGCTCATTACTTTTGTAAAAATATCTTTGCATACATATTTAAATTATGTGATGAACATATGTTAACCATTAACCTAAATCTTCAAATAAATTTCGAAATATGTTTTATTTTATGCTTCCACTCTCAGATCTGTGATAATAGAAATTCTTCCATGTTCTCACAAATACTTGTAATTACTAATCTTTTTTAAAAATTGTTAACATATATATATATATATATAATTATATTTCTGTAGTTTTAACTCACAATTTATTGATGAATATTTTTTCATTTTTTATATGTTCAACAGATATTTATACAGTATTTTTGACTGTTTTTATTGTATACAATCATTTTGTGGTGTTGTTACTTGGATATTTGTGTGAATGTATTTCAGAAATAAAGTCATTGTTATATTGACTTCAGAAATTTGATGGTTTAAATCTATGTTCAGTTTGAGTTCATGTTTGAGTGTTATATAAAATAAAGGGTTTTTTTCTGTTTTATTTTGTTTTTGCTTTTATTTGGTTGTAATTTTTATATGGATGTCTGCTTACTTAAGCACCATTTTTTCAGAAGTTTTAGTTGCTTTATCTTGACATCTTTGTTAGTAATCAATTAATAATGAAATTGTAAGTGTTACAGATATGTTATTGTGGTGAAATTATTTTAAAGTCCATATATATGCTAGCACTGTGTTGACATTTTTATGTGTAGTGGACTAAAATCAGATGATGTAGTTTTTCACACTATACTTTTTGATTTAAAATTTTTTAATTTTCTGAAAAAGTGTTTCATAGATTTAAGTGTTTAGTTTCAGAATATTTTTTCAGCATTTAAATGTATTGTGAATGAAAATTTTTCTTTTAGCTGACTTCTAAATATTATATCTATCTGATTTGTAGACATGTTTCCTTATTTCTGACATTTACTATTTTTTTCTCTTTTTAAAAGTAATGTTAATTACGTTTCCAACTATTTCATTTTGCTGATTTTCTTTTTGTTAAGTGTCCTTGTTATATTTGAATAATGTCTGACTTCTTTTTGTAATTGACTTGCCATCTATTTTCTGCTTTACAGTTATGGAGACATTTTTTATTTTAAAGTTTATTTTATTATAGAATAAACATCCTAAAACAAGATTTTTATCAAAATATTACATTAATGTTCTTTCACAATTAAAATGTGTTTTTATTGTCATTTCAATTATTTTTATTTTGCTTTCTTTTAAGCATGTTATTTAAAAGGCATAGAAGTGTTTCTCTAAATATTCTATGTTTGAACAATTACATCAATTTTGGTCAGATTTTCTTCATGCAGAGTTCAATTCTTTTAATCTGTAAAAATGTTTCATGACTGATGTATATTCAATTTTGATGTTAAAGAAATATATACAGTAAGAATGTAAATTCATAAAGTCTGCACATTTTTTGACTTGGAACTCCATAAATGTCAAATAAATGGTCTATATAAATCATTCAAATTTTCTATATCCATAAGTTTTGTCAAGTTGTTTTATCAGTTATCAAAAGGAATATGCTAATGCTACTAATTATGATTTAAACTTTATATCTCCTTTCAATAGTGTGAGTTTTGGTTCAATACACTTTATATCTCTATTATTGAACACAGAATCATATACAAAATTATATTTTCATAATAATTGATCACGTATTATGTTGACTTATTCAATTTTATTTTATTTCATTTATTTTGTTTTTGAGACATTGTGTTACTATGTAGTCCAGACTGGTCTTGAACTCATTATATAACCCAGGCTCCTAAGTGCATGGATTACAGGTGTGCACTACTATGTCCTGTCCTCTTCTTATTTTAAATGTTGAGGTCTAGTTTTATAGTATTAATGGTAAATCTACATGTTTGTGTTCCATGTTGTATGCTGTAGCTTTTATAATTTATGATTTTCACCAAGGTGATTTTATATTTAATGATATTATTAAGGCATCATATATTTAAGTTTTCATTTTATTACTTTAACAACTTCTAGTCTTTTATGGGTGATTGTAATCCATATAATTTAAATTGTTTATACATATCTGTGTTTGGAGGTCTATTAGTTTCATATTTTATTCCATTTGGTACCAATTCTTATGTTTCTCCTTTACTTTATATACATAATGCAGTCAAGACCTATAACTATGATAGATAGATAAATAGATAGATAGATGGATAGATAGATATAGATAGATAATCTTTGTTAAATTTGTACCTATATGTCCCAAAAAGGTCATATGGTCACAGCTGAGGTTTTTGAGAGCTGACTGAATCTAGTTTGTGTGACATTGGGATTAAGGGTGGATGGTGCTGTGTTAGTTTAGTGACTGTGGCAACCTATTTCTGGCATAGATAATAGAAAGTACTGCCCTGTGTGTGAATGGCACCACCAAAAAGGCTGGTATCCCAGATGCTATAAAAAGGAAAGAGAGCTAGCTTTCTGCTTGGTGCTGCCTGGTTCCCTCTACCTGCTCAACTATGGACTATTTCTCCTCCGACATGCCACCGTGCTTTGGAATCAGCTGTCTGTGGACTGAACCCTCAACAACAGTGATTTCCAATAAAAGTTTTGGGTCTTGGATATTTGATGTCAGCAATAAGAAAAGTAACTAAGACAGATTTTGGTAACACAAGTGTGGTTATTGCTGTGTTGCTATCTGGCACTGTGTTTCAGAATAATTTGGAACTGGTTTGTGGAAAGAGTTGGGAAAGCTTTGGAGATGCTGGCTAAAGAAGCACATCTGGAATGCTCTACGTTGAAACTGATGCAAGGTTCTGGTCAAAGTTCACAAGGTCAGAATGGTGATTCACATGAAGACTACAAAGACAAGCCTCAGGAGGTTTATTTAGAAGCAAGGGCTGAATTGCAGAACATGTGTGTTATCAATTAACAGAAAATTTGTCTGTTTTGCTCATGTTCAGAGACTTTGAGTTTGAGATTAAGGAAACACTAAATTTTCATAAGAAATTTCAAGGCAGTCTAATGATGAGGCAGTGGCATGGCTACTGTTAGGGACTTTTAGGCAGCTGTACCTTAAGAATCAGGAGCAAACAACCCAGAGGAATGATATGAGTTTGGCCAGAAAGAAAAGTCCAGTAAGATTATGGGCTACAAAGATAGAACAGAGGAGAACTTGGTTGCTTAAAATGAGTCGGGCAATAGAAAAAACAGCCTGAGAACTTTAGAAGAACCAGTAGGATTGCAGCCTGTTCCATCCCAAAATTGCAGAGATAAAACACTTTGTTTTGAGAAGAAAGCCTAGAGCACCATGTTCCAGAATGGTGCCTAAATAATGTTTCCTGAGATCAGGTTCAAAGTGTTCAGAAATTCAGTTTATTCAACCCTATAGCCAAGAGAAGAGAAATCCTGCTGCAGCTGATGGAGGACCTTAGTGTCAGTTATATTTTACTGATTTTAGGTGTATTCAGAATGGAAGAATTGTGGAGTGAGGAAGACTTTAACTCACATTTCAGAAGAAGGTCTTGGGGGCTGGGGATTTAGCTCAATGGCATAAGCGCCTGCCTGGCAAGTGCAAGGTCATGAGTTTGATCCCTGGTACAACAAAACAAAACAAAACAAAACAAAACAAAAAACAGAAGAAGGTCTTGTAGGTCAGGCAATGTTAATTTGAGAGGACAGTGTGTGAAGCTAAGAATGTGATGCCAAAAGTGCAGTTGAGATTCCACAAGGTTGAAATAGGAATAAGGAAGCAAAGAGTGAGCAGATCCAACCTAAGAAAGAAATCACAGGAGCTACAACCACTGGCAGTGCCATAAGAGTAGAGACATCCAAGATCTTTGTAGTTTATATCTTGCCGCAGATTGCACCAGATGCTGGACATGGAACCATGGGAATTAATGTTTTCTTTGCTGGAGTTTGGGCTTGTTTCTTTCCTATTTATTTCTATCCCCTTATTTGCAATGAGAATGTTTATCTTGTTCCACTGTATGTTGGAAGTGGTTAACTTTCTTTTCATTTTTATAGGGATTTGCAGCTAAGACTTTACCTTAAATCTTAGAGATTTTGATCTTGAACTTTTCTGCATTCTGAAACTATGGGACTTTGTCAAATCTTATGCCTTTTACATAAAAGATGAGCATGGGTCCTTTGGAAATAAGGGGCAGAATGTTAGGCTCATATCTGCATTGGTTCCAAAATTTCATGAACTCAAATGTGGTGCTTTTCTTGGTTGGTTAGATCTATGGTTTGTAGTGCTGAAATTAGGATGTGTGGCATTAAATTAGTCCATTCATTGGTTTAGCATAGTTCTAGATGTGAATAATGGAAAGGTCTACCCCTGGTGTAGGTGGAACTACCCAAAGGCTGGTAGCTTGGATAGGAAAGTCAGGCTTGCTGCTTGCTTTTGCCTGCTGTCTGCTGCTTTTTGGCTGCTCTGCCATGGAAGGCTTCTCTGTAGTGCCACACTGCCATGACACTCCATGTTGGAACCAGTTGAATATAGTGTGGACTGAAATAAACAATTTATCCCTTTACTTTGGATGATGGATATTTTATCTCAGTAATAAGAAAGATGACTGCAACGTATTCCACTATAGTTACTTGCATGTTCAAAAGAATTTTTGTCCTAAATTCATTTTTATAGACAGGGTTGTGACTTGGTGGAATTTATTTTTTAGCTTTTAACATTTAGTGCTAAATGTATTATGGTATAGATATGCCACTGATAGTTTTTCTTATTTGTATGTACTTGCATACTTTATTGTAATGTCTTCTAGCTAGGAAGCTAAAAGTTTTGATGCCCATGTTGCCTATTATTTTAAATATTGCTTTAGAAATTACAAAACCTAATTCTGAGCCACATCAATTTCAATAAATGATATGATTACCACTTAGTAGATAATGCTAAGAACTTAGAAAATTATAGTTAACTAGAACAGTCTGCATCTCTTGACACTATATATAAACCTTTGTATTCAAACATGCTATCATTGAAAAATAAAAGACTCAGAATCTTCTGTAAACATATTAAAATGCAACTCTAATTTAGATTATTGTTTAATGTAAACTTGTGAATGGTGAGAAAGAGAAGAAAAATGATGGCTAAAAAATAGAGAAAAGTCAAAATATTTCTCCGCAGCAAGTAACCACAAAACAGAGTAGAAAAGTATTTGCAAAAAAAGCAGACAAACAAACCTCATAGGAATGATATGAAGAAATAACATACATTTTATAATTTATATCAAATACTTTATGCTTTATTTGTATCGGGAATTAGGATGAAAAACATGTACATTAGGTTTAATGAAAAGCAAAAATATGCTTCAACTGATATGCATAAACAAGAGCTTCATTTATAACTTTTGTGTAATAAATTTCTAATATGTTTCTCCAGATAATACAGGTAAATTGACTCAGAAGATTTTGTAAGATATATTACAATTTTATTCTGCAAACTATAGAACACTTTCTATAATGAAGACAAAGTTATAATCAATAAAGTAGAAATAATCAGCAGCACTGAAATATTTTAAGGCATCTTAACTGCCAGTTCTAGATGCAAATTGAAATTAAGAACTTAACTTGATACATAAATGTGTGATCACAAAAAATTACTTTGAAACTACCCCACCCTAATGGTTTGAATTTCGTATTTATTGAATATATGTTAATTTGGCTACTTCCCCCAGTGATACAGACTGAGAATGGTCTTATATTTATGATAAAACTTTGAAAAATGTGAATTGCAGTTTAATATAAAAATTGTAAAAGTTTCTACTATTGTCATACATTGTAAATAAAGAAGTAACTTTTGTCTACTATTTTTATTTTCTTTATTTAGTTTTTGGTGGTGATGGGGATTGAATCCAGGGCTTTGTGCATGTGAGACAAAAACTCTACCACTGAGCTACATCCTCAACCCCACTATTTTTATTTTAGAATTTTTCTTATAAGAATATATTCAATCTTCCAATATACTTCCAATATATATTCAGTGTGTATATATTCCAATATACTTCCAATATATATTCAATACTTCCAATATATATTCAGTGTATATATTTTTTTACACTCTGGAAATTAGGATTGTTACATATTAGAGAATGAAGGAGATGCCATTATTATTTTCAAGAAACCTTGGATAGGCAGGTATTTTTGACTAGATAATTAGTATTAGGTTTTGCAAGCACCCTTAGAAGAAACATGTTTCTCCAGGTTATCAACCACATCATTGTTTATGCAGATAGGAGTGTGTGATGATTCCTGTAGTCTTTATCAATTATTTTCTCTTTTTAAAATAAATGAAGACTTTTTCTAAATCCACTAATACCATTTTATTGTAAGGCATGAATTTGTCTCACTGGAATTTTCCTTGTAACAGCTTTCTGTACTGGACACAACACAGGCAAATCCTATTTCTTGTCAAGTTTAGACCACCAGGAGCTTTCATTTTATAAACAATGAAGTCCTCTTAATCCAAAATATTCTCCTTTGTGTTTATGAAACTGACTTGTTTTTCTTCAATCTCGTTTTAGTCAAAGTTGATCATCTTCCATCCTTTGTTACCCAAAATTGAGTGAGTTTTTCGGTTTTGTAATTTTAGTTTCTTTCATTGCCAGCAAACGCACACTTAATATTCTAATTGTCACAGGTCTTGCGTGGATCATTGAAAATCCCCAATTATTTTGCAATCTCTGTACTTTTTTAATTCCAATTAAAAAATTACATCTTACCTACCAGTATAATATTCTTAAATTATAAGCATGTTATGTTACTTGTCCGAAGTTACGTTTACAGTTGAAACCTCTTCAGCTCTCACATTCCTGGTGGCTCCTTTTGCAGCATACACTCTGCAATTTCAAACCTTTTAAATTATTTCTGTTGCTGGAAGCATCTTATCTCTCAGAGCTCATCCTTTCCACTTCAACCTAAATCCATTTACCATGACACTGAATATCTAAGGAGCCTTTCTGAGTTACCCCATACCCCTGAGATGCATTTACACCTGTGTTGATGGTATTTGTGATGATCTCATTGTAAGGTAGGAAACATGTTTTTTTAATCATAATCTTCAACATTACTTGAGGCTAGGCTTAGTAAATAATGCCATAAATAATATGTTTTGCCGTCAGGAGCCCCATTAACATCATGGTGAGAATAGTATTTAGCCTGTCTGCCTTAAAGCATTGTCAGAGTGGCTGAGATAGACTTTCTCAACCACGGAGCACATTAAAATGTAGCTACTGTTATTTACTGAGAAATACCCTTACAGAAAAAATGTTTATTTATATTGGAAAGCTATAGATAAGCCATGAAAATAAATATACTTTCTATTAGTGGGAAGATAAATTATATCACTTATGAACATATATGAGGAGTGAGCCTTTTGGATATTTTTGAGTAAAAAATGGTCATTTATGTCTCCTTTTCTTTATGTACTGTACTGTAATTTAACTGAACACCCAAATGTTAAGAAGGAAAAAACCCCTATCAAATATTAAAGAGGAAAAAAATTTCCAGTTTTTCTAATTTTTATTGATACAGGGATCAAAAGTTAAGCCAATTTCATTACTGAACATCCATAATTGTTCTCTTTTAGATACATACATTTATATAAATTTATAGATGTGACTTGCATGATCTCCTGGTATAGCTTTGTTGAACTCTCAAGAATCATACCTCAAACTTCAAGGCATGTTTATAAATTCTCCTCTCTATTTTTAATTCTCTTTTCCTGCTCTCTTGATTACTGATGCCACTCTAAGGATCTCCAAGAGCTTCACCAGATATTTTTCCTAATTGGAGGCATAAAGTGACACATGCACATAAATGAGCACACTTTAGCCAGATACATACACATATGTAATGAACTCAAACCATCCTCACACACAAACACACCACACACATATTGATCACAACTACAGGGCACACAAAGTCACATGCATACATATCTAAGTGTTTCCTGGCTTATGCTTCCTCCATCTCAGTGTTTTCAACAACCATATCTGAGTCTGTTTGTATGTGTGTAGGAAATGCATTTTCTGAATTCTAGCAAATATTATGAAAGAACTACAGTAATACCAAACTCTTATAAGAATTGCAGAAATCACTTTCAAGTTTGCATTGAGTCCAGACTTAAACTGATAAGAAAATCATAAAGAACATTACAAAAATAGAAAACTGAAAGCTGATAGTTTTAAAGTGCAGAAACATATTCCTCAACAAAATGCTAACAAATCAAATTCAACATATAAAAATTATTCAATATCACTAAATGAGATTTATTGTAGGAACTAGAAAAGGGTTTGACATATGCAAATCAATAAATATAATGCATCGCTAACAGAACACATGAGAAAAATTCTGGTTATTTCAATATAGAGAGAAAAACATATTTGACAAAATTCATTGTGGAGTCGTGACCACAAATCTCAAAAAAATGGTAAACTGTCCTTTAATCTGGCTATCGTTTGAGTTGTCTCTAATGGTTCATGTGCTGGACGTGGGATTCTGTGGAGTGCTGTTTGGAGGTGGCTTAGGGCTTTAGGATGTGGGCAGCCAGCAGGAGCTTGTGAGACCATTTCTACTACCACAAAGCAGATACTAGTTTAGGGCAAGAAACTCTTGAGAGAGCAAGCTGTTACAACAAACAAGCAAACAAACAAACACACAGCCTGAGGTCAACTGTTAAATTGCTCTCCAAATTTTTGTCTGGTGATTGATCTCTCCCACTTATACTATTCTCTTCGCTTTTGTAGTGTTGGCTTTGCTGGTGTGGTTGAAAAAATGCAGATGATGCCAGAACATTTTTTTGAGCATCCAGAATTACAATGTAGATAAACTATTTCATAATAAAGTTACCCAACTACAGATTTATGTTATAGTAACAGAAACCAGTTTAATACAGAGGATCATATCCCAATAGTTTTAGAACTTTTTCACTGCTTTAAAAAAGACACTTCATAACCATTAGTAGCCATTCTCTATTTCTTTTCTCCCAGTTTCCCAATTCTTCTCCATCAATCACATATATACATTCTTTACTATGTTTGTCTAATCTTAGCATATTACATTTTTTCTCCTATGACTATCTATCCTTTTGTCTCTTAATCACCCAAAACTCTTAGCTTTATAACATCTTTAAAATTTTATACTAAATTTTCCTTTTTTTACTATAGCTTTTTTCTGGCAAGGACTTGGGTCTCTTTTTTATTTTAAATAGCAAAACAGAAAAAAAGAAAGAAATGATTCAGAATTTCAACAAACAGTAAGAAATTAACACCAGTTTGTTAATATACTACATATTTTTATCTCAGAAGTAGTTGTTTATGTTATAATATCTAAGCAAAAAAATAAACAATGACAGCACAAACCATTCTTTTTGATGAACTAACCGAGATTTCTAGTACAGTTATCTATCTTGCATATATATGCATACACATATTTATATGTGTTTACATATAAACATACATATTTATATATATTCCTTTCTTCTTTGTCTCCTTTCCCTTAACCCAGTTGTTCTTTCCTTTTGAGCACTTTCTTCCCCTCTCATTATTATAATATCTATTGTACATTTTGGATCTTACTATTCTTTCAACCTTTTATTTTTATTATTTTCTTTATATGAGGGAGACAATGCAATATTTATAAATGTGAGTTTGATTTATTTCACTTATGGGTATGGTCTCAAGTTGCCTCCATTTATCTATAAAAGCCTCAAGATTAACCTTTTTTATAGTTGAATAATGCTCCATTGTATAAAAATACCACATCTTTTTTTATCTATTCTGTGGTTGATGGGCGTTGAGGTGTTCCCAAGATTTAGCTATTACAAATTGTGCTGCTATAAACATGGGTGCACACGTATTGCTGTGGCATGACATTTTCAATTTTTGTGGGAAAATATGCAGAAAGGGATAGCTGGAGTGAATGAAACTTCCAATCCTAGTTTTTTGAGGAATCTCCACACTAATTTCCACAGTGGTTGTACCAGTCTACACTCTTATCCATAATGGAGGAGGATAACTTTTCCCCCACATCTCCATCAACATTTGTTATCAGATGATTTCTTGATGGTAGTCATTCTTTCTGGAGTGAGATGGAATCCCCATATTGTTTTCATTTGCATTTCTTGAATGTCCAGCATTGCTGAACATTTATCCATGTATTTACTTGCCATTCGTATATCTTCATCTGAGAAGTACATGTTCATCTTAGATGTCCATTTTTGGATTGGGTCTTTAAATTTAGGGAACTGATATTTTTCAGTTTGTTTTATGTTCTAGATATAAGCCCTTTATCTGAGGGACAGCTGGCTAAAATTCGTTCCCACTCTGTGGGTTTTCTCTTCATTCTTTTGGTGATTTCTTTTGAAGTACGCAAAGTTTTAAATAATAAGTAATTCCTATTGTTGATTCTATGGAGTACTTCCCATGCAGTTTGTATTTTATTCATGAAATGTTTGCTACCCCAATGTCTTCAAGACTTCTACCTACCTTGTCTTCCAGTAGATTTAATGTTTCTGTTTTAATATTTAGATCTTTGTTTCATTTTGACTTTAGTGCATGGTGATAAATTTTCCTTTTGTTACTATAGCTGCTTAATAAAACTTATTTAACTTTCATTCTTACCTTATCTCCTGATGACCTCTAGTCAGTGCTGCTTAACGATGCTTATAAATGTAAAAACTCAAAATGAGAGTTCTTAGAGTAAAAAAAAAAAATGTAATGGGTAATAATAGACACCATAATCAATTTTTGGATAAAATAGCATGAAAGTCACATCCAGTAAAATGTGATTATAGAGTTTCCTCTTTAACACTTTGGAAAAATAAATTTATTTTTACAGTTTTAAAATGTTATTTTTAATGTAATATATTCTGCATTTTAAATGTTATGTATATGTGTGTGTATATATATATATATATATATGTAATCAAAGAAATTAAATATTAATCCTGAAGTCTTAAAGAAAGTTTTGTAATTGTTACTATTATATGTAATAGTAACAATCTTGTATTTGATGATTTGGTATATGTGTACATTGTATAGTAATCAAAATTAGGTGTTGTAATATATCTTCTCACATGTCTTCTCACATGTTTTTCATTCCCTTGTGATATATGTTCTCTTAGTCACTTTCTCATTTCTGAGGCCCAGTGTCTTACAGCCACAACTCAATGGAGAAACGATTTATTTTGGGTCACATTTTCCCATTCCATAATCAGATAGATCAAAGGCAGGATGGAAGAAGATAATTTCTCATGACAGAGCAAGGCAGAAGCAGAAAGAGAGATCAAGGGAGGAGGGAGGCTCAAATGCACCCATGCGTACTAGTGCCCTGATCTAATCACCTGCCAATCATATGAAGTTTTGGGGGAAACTTCAGGATCTAAACTATAGCAGTAGTCATCTTCTTTGATTTAATTATTAGTAAGTAGTCTTTGACCTTGAGAAATTTACAATGTTGTAAAAACAAATGAACTGATAATTAAAATTTAATAAATCATTTAGTTTGTAATGACCATCCTATAACTGTGAGATAATCCAAATTTATGAAAATAAATTTCCTTATGTAAAACTTTCCCCAAAAATCTGCAATCAAGAAAATTAAATATTACTCTTGGAAACAATCTTTTAAAAATGTTGTAATCTAGTGAAATATAGAATCATTAAAAATAACAAGTTATTATATTTGTCTCACAGCCAAAATGAAAGGATAAATGCTCACGAAAAAAAAAAATTGGCAGTTAAGAGAACAAAGAGAAAAAAGGACATAAAAATCAATTGTGTTATAGATTTCAGTCATCAACGAAAACTTTCTTTTTAAATATATTTTAGTGTTATTATCACATTCATTACAAACCGTATCATTGATCTTAGTTCAAAGGTGACAAAATAAGCACTTGTCTTTAGTAGAAGTTGTCTTTTGGAAGAATAAAAGTTTTCCTCCATATGAGTTCTGAAATTCTCTAGAAACATGTTACTAAAGTTTAAAAATACAACTTTGGTCTGTTAGGTTTATTTTTTAAACTTTCTAAATTCTATTTATTAAAGACAATGAAATGCAAAGAGGTCATTTTGTAAAAGTTAACAATTACGCATTTCATAGTAATTTCTGGGTAATAATCTATGGGAAACACACCTCTTCAAACGTTCTGATACTGATCTTTAGAACTTAGCTGAGGACTGTTAATCTATGTGTATTTGCATACACTTTAGTTGGCATAAATATATTGAGATTTATTTCAAAATAGTAAAATGAGAGACAAACAATATAATCTGTCCTGACTTTACCTCAAATACAAAGGAAAAATATAATTGTCAATATTGAAAATCAAATAGTTGTGTTCCATCCTCTTTTCACCTAATCACAATTAAAACTAGTATCAGATAATATTTTGCACTTAAAAGTATAACGTCATTTGACCTTGAGAAATTTACAATCTTCTAAAAATAAATGAACCGATAAAATCATTTAATTGGTTCCATTAAAGTTAATTTCTTTTGAGGCATATTAAAATACGTATCTTACTTAATATGTAGTTGCTAACTAATCACTTTGCTTAGAAAAATGTGCTTCTGTCATTTTGAGGAAATATATTTATATTCCATTATCATAAAATCCACTTCTTTTATTCAGAATAATTTAAAATAAGAATGTAATTTTATTGTGTGATGTTTTCATCTTGCTTTGTTTCCTGACAAATAAGTTTGGTTTATTTCAATAAAAGAGAAGAAATACCACAATTTTTCAATTTAGTACTGTTTTCACCATCTTCTTGCTGCAAGATAGTATTTAGTAGTATACAATTCACATTGATCGTGTGTGTGTGGTTTTTTTTTTTTTTGTGTACCAGGGATTGAACTCGTGACCATGCACTTGCAAGGCAGGCACTTATGCCACTGAGCTACATTTCCGGAACTTAATCATGTGTTTTTAAGAAATCATCGAAGTATACCTACATATGTTGATTAATGATGAGGTTATTAATAGATAAAGTAAAGAAAATATATTACAAAAATAGAAATTATAAGTAAGGCTGACTTGTGTGCAACAATATTCAAAAGTGAAAAGACAGTTTCCAAATCACTTTACACTTTTATCCATTGGTTATTTCCTTAAATCCAAGAAGTATCTTACCATACCCTGTTTCTATACAAAAATTAAAATAGATTATAATATTAATTGATAGTAAAAGCCTAATAAAGTCAAGGTAGGCACAATACTGCTTATTTCATAAGCATTTCAATCCCTACCACAACAAAAAGAAAGGAAGAAAAAAGATACAGAAAGGGAAGAAAAGAAAGATTTAATCATAATTTTCAGTTTATTTCTTTTCAACTGCAGTGTTTCAGTAAAAAAAAAAAAAAAAAAAAGACCAGCTTTTATTGCAAAGTTGCTGTAAGACAGAGGTTATAATTTCTCAAGAGTTATCTTGTAAAGTCACAGATGAGTTTTTGAACAAGTTTTACATTTAATACTTTATCACTGATTGTTTTTGAAAACCCACATAGACTTCAGTTATACCTATATTTCAATATCAGTTACTGCTGATGAGATTTCACTACTATTATCACATTTCAAAGATGTCATTAAAATATAATCTATGGTAAATTAAAGATTGGCTCATATTTTATGAAAAAGTAATTAAGTTATGGAGATTCAGAATTGTCACAGTCTTCCAACAATCTATGACCATGGAATTCATTTTCTTCTCCTCTGCAAGCAACTTACTCAAGTCTGGAAATAAGTACATCTTTGTGGTTGTTTGATGGCCAGAAGCTCTCTGCTATGATTTGAATGTCCCTTCCAAAACTCATATTGAAGTATAATAATTTTAAGAATATTAGGCATGATAACATTTAAGAGGTGACTAGGTTATGAGAGCTCTGCTGTTATGAATGATTAATGTTGCTATTGAAGGAATGAATTAGTTATTACTTGACTTTTTTAAGAACATGATTTCAGCCTGGTTTCCTCTCTCCCTTTTGTGAGTACCTTTTCACCATACTATGAAACTTCAGGAAGGAACCTCTAGCTGTGACTTCTAGATAATGTCTATCCTATACCAGAAATTTTCTTGTAAGTTATACAATCTATAATACTCCTTGAGAACAGTAGAAAATGAAAAACCCACCTTCAACAAATAACCTTTCTCTATGAGAATTTAGATAGCTGAGGATAATGGTGAATTTTTCTCCTGTAGGTATGCAATTGATAAATATTTATTGATTGTTTGCCTAGTCTGTTAACCTCTGTGCAAAGACCTAACACAGCTTTTCTTGTGTTCATTTTACTTCCCATTTTCTCTTTAAGGCAACTTTTTTGTGTTTATGTTTTGCTTGATTTTACGCCAGTACTTTTCCAGTGTCATAACATGCAGAATTAAAAGTTCTCTGTGTGAAAATAGCAGCAAAGAAAAATCTACAATTACTTCAGTGCTTATAAAATGCTAGACATTATTCATCTGTTTTACATAAATTAAATATTTTAATTCAAAATAGTACTCCTAATTAGTGACTGTAGCCCCATTTTAGAGGTTAAAAAAGTAGAGTTCAAAGAACTGAAACATCTTATTAGCGGTTGTTATACTGTTGACTAGTAGAATCCAAATGTGAATGGATTCCTATGCAATTTTGTAGTTCAGACAAATGCTTTACACTTTAAGAAAAACAAAAACAAAAACCTTGCTTTAAAATGAACTCACAGAAAAATACAACTGGTTTTCACTGGTCACATTATTTGAAAGAATGTTTTATTTTCAAAAAATTGGTGCCAGAAAAGTGATATTACTGATTCTTTTACCATAGTTTCTTCAAGATAAGTCAGTTAGAGTCTGGAGTTGATGCTACTGAGCTAAAAAGTTTTACAAATTCTTATGTGATGGTACCAAATAATGACCACAATTGCATAGTGGCATACTCTTTAAAGCATCATTTTAAATACTTCAAACTTTTTAAACTATTATTTTAATTCCATTATTACATATCTACACCTGGGAAAGAAACCTAACTCAATGACATAATGAATGTTGAATTATGCATATGTTATAGACTCATGCAAGGTGTTTCAAAAAAGCATTCTTAGGTGGAAATATCTTTGAAAATCTTCTGTTTTGGTAAGAATTATTAAAGACAGCTCTCAGGAACAATATTTGGAGAGCACTAAGTGAAAAGAGATCAGGAAGAATACTTTATTACAACTGAAATAAGTATTTAATCAATGCAAAAAGTTTTTCAGAAATTGCAAAGTTTCTTTAAATGGATTCCATGTTGACTCACATAGTCTAGGGCCTTTTCACTGAGTTAACCTATTACTGCAGTCTCCAATGTTTGGTAGAGACCAATACGCAGATAGAAAGGGACTGGGCCCACGGTAGAGTAGAGGTGTGGCAATTCAAGACTGTGGTCAAGCACTGAGATAAAAACTAGGCCCTGAAATGGACACCAATGCCTAGATGTGCAAGCCTCAGCAGAGAGACAGCAGCTCAAAGCTGTCTGTAACTAGCACTGTCTGTAAGCCTGCCAATGTAACAAACACATAGACCAACATAACAAGTCGACAGATGACCAGCATACCTAGGCTTCACCCCTCCTCCTTCCAGCAATGCCTTTATTCTTCTCCATGCTACCTAGCATTGCTGAGTATTTCGTTTTTCTATAAGACCAGTACTAGCCAACTGAAAGTATTTGTAATCTTACAGGTTGATTGTAGTCTGACCCCAGGAAACCTGTGATTCTTTCCTGTATAAAATCACTCAGTCCCTAGACAAATAGTCTCAGAGGCAATGCACTTTTGAGACCCTCCCTTCCTGACTCTGGAGTTTTTGCTTAATAAAACTTTCTGCTCTTCACTTCCTTTGTCCTCAAATCCATTCTGTAGCATCATGAGACACAAACTTGGCAAAACTGGCAGGTTGGGAGTAACTTCCTTCTAACACTGTTATGTTTCAGACTACATAATAGAAGCGAGAAACTTCGGCGAGGTAGCTCTTTAAATGAGGGCAACTGACGTGAACAATTAACCTCCAAAGCTAAGTAACCTGAAAGAAATGCATCATCCTTCCTGAGATTCATAAACTACAGTTATCATTGCATATGTTCTTAGAAAAATGCACATATCAAATACTTCTTGGCAAAACATTTCGAAACCTTACAAAATTGAAACATGAATGAAAAGGATTGGGAAAAGTAAGTGAACAGGTATTTGAAATCTAGTTACATGAAAATTTGTCTGTTGGTGGCCTACAGATATGGAGTCTTTGACACGTAAAGAAGAGGCTTAGAAATACTCTTTTCCACCTGCCCACCATAAATACATACTCAAAAGAAATAGGCAGCAACCCTCAAGCCAATCCAAAATCCAAAAACATCTTTTGGCTCCATTCCAAACTAGTTAATATACAATGAAATGGAACTCTTTTTGTGAATGTTTCCATATTTAATCCATATTCTGTATTAGATACACAAAGTTTTTTGAACATATTATTATTATTATTATCATTATTATCTTTTCTGAAAGGACACAAACTGACACACCCACAGGAAGAAGCAGCAGCAAACCATTTTTACCAGGTCCATATGAAAACTTACTATCATGAAGTCAAAACTGGAAACACCACAAATTGCCTTCAGCAGATGGGCGCATGACCAATTTGTAGTTAACCCATAAAATGACATGTGATGACTCAATAACTGAGGAGCAACAGCGCACATGAAAGTCAGCAGAGTTACTCTGATTTAATAAACTCTGCAACATACGCACAGAAAAACACACGCTGAGCAGTTACAGCTTTCTGGCATCTAGAAAATGCAAACTATTCACCTGAATACAAAGTACATGTGCTAATTGGGATGGGGGGACTTGAAGTGATGGAAAGTGGCCAAAAAGAAATTTTCACAGAACTCTACATATGTGTTTCCATCACCATTAGATTGATGGCTTGGAATTAAGCTCATTAAGTAAAAATGAATAATTAATCATTCATGTGCATCTGAAAGCTACAAACTGTTATGGATTCACCACTACCACCCCAGAAGTTACAGACTGAAACCAGTATTTCTATTTCCTAAGAAAAATTATTGTGGAAATTTCTGTAATGTCTGAGTACTCTGCATTTAAATGAAAATGATGATATAATCAATCAGATAAAGAAAAACATCCTAAAATTTTACCAGTGTTTAAGTGCAAATGCCTAGCACTGCATCTTCAGAGAAAATGACTTTTGTTTGGAAAAGACCCCTCAGCACTGTACCTTCCATGCACAAAATGTTAGCGTGCGTATGTTGCTTTAAGAGGTCAACTGTCACAAATGCCTAATATCACAGAAAACTTTTCTTTTTTTTTTTTTTTTTTTTTTTTTTGCTAAATAGCACATCAAATCAGGTAAGATGGGATGTGAGTATAACCACAGCATTCTAGGTGGGAAGAAGATCCCAAGGTAAAGTTTAGCTTGAGAAATTTAGTAACTTTGTGAGATCCTTAAGGGTGTCTGAAAAATAAGTCTGAAGATGTAGTTCAAGGTGAAGATGCAGGATTCAAGTTCCAGCACTGCAAAGCAAAAAATTGTTGGTTAGATAGATTAGATAGATGAGAGATAGCGAGATAGAGATAGAGAGATGATAGATAGATAGATAGATAGATAGATAGATATAAAAATAATAACAGCTAATTAGTCACTAATTTATTTAGTATGAAGAAAAAGATGGGCCCCAAGGCCTTCTTATCAGAAGGAGACTCAAGCTATTGACTCCAATATATGATCTTGGCAACACACTCAAAGAGCACTTGGAACTCTATTTAATAGGCATCACAATCTAGTGACAGCCATCTACCAAGCTCATTTGGCCAGAAACATTAAATAACAAACATGCTGTGATGCTTTCCCTCTTTGCAATGCCACAGACTCAGAATATCAGGCAGATATTGCATCTTTGAATGACGGAGAAAGTGGATGACTCCACTCAGATGGCTCAAGCCACATTGCAAGGGCTATACAATCATCACAGATAGCCCAGGGAAGGTCTATCCAAGCCTACCTACCAGTCTTCAAGATAAATCAAAGAATCCATGTGAACTCTCAGCAACCCACAGAGATTCAAAGGAGACTAGGGTAAGTCCTGCCAAGCAGACACCAGTTACCCAGAGACATCCAGGGCTGGTTTCCCCAGACCTTGCCACCAAATCCCTAGAGACAACAAGGAGCCCCAGATGGGAGATAAAAGTCTTAGCCACCATGCTCTGAGATACACCAAGAAGCCTGGTGCAGGTTCACACTGATTCAGGAAATCTCTTGTCAGGGAGCCTTGTAGAAATCTGACCAGTGTGGTTGGTGTAGGTGTTCAGGCTGTGCTCTCTCATGGGGACATTGGTGCTAGTTTCCCTGACCAGCCAAACCTTCCATGACCCCTTCTTTAAATACAGCTCCATGATCTCCACCTCCACTTCCACCATATATGCCCGGATGAAGGGAACAGATAACAAGATAACACATTCTGGGCCTTCCATTTTCTTTGAGGACTATGAAATCGGAGGCATGTGCCCTGACAATGAATAGCTTTTCATCATGAACTGGATAGATTAGGAGGGAGACCAGTGCACTGTATCGCTACATCCAGGAATGGCTAATCCAAGTAAAAACAAACCTATCTACTGCAGAGCTATACACTACTGAGGAAAACTTAATTGTGCAAATAGCCAGACTTTTCAAACTGAATGTTTCAACAGAGGTGTTCATTGCTCCATCTGGACAGGACAAATAGCAGAACTTGGACAATAGGAACATATGTGTATCAGCTATAAACTCTTATTTCACAAGAAGTGCCACAAACTTGTCACAATTAAATGTGGGTGGCATTCTATGCCATCAAAATACAAAATGCCAAGGGATCAATCACCCATGCATTCAGACTATGTGCAGAAGTAGGCTCATATAATCCTTCCAATAATAGGAGTTGTGGCCAAGTTGATGACAAAAAGGAAGCAATGAATACTAGGAAAAGTGCCAAAGATTCGTCTAGTTCAGGTCTTCAGGACTTTGATTTGCTCTGGGTAATAAGAAGAGACATTCATGTGAAATTGTTGGTTCAATTAAAAACTATGTTTATAAGATGAAATTTGTGAACAAAAGTTTGTCAGTGTATTATTGGGTACAGACAGGGAAGCATGTTTTGAAGAATCTAATTACTCTTTTCTTGTTGGACTGCATTCTTTGTTTCCTACAGAACGCAAGTTGTTCTTTGTAATAGAGTATGTAAATGGAAGAGATGTAATGTTTTTTATGTGGCAACAAGAAATTCTTCCTGAAGAACACACCATGTTTTACTCTGAAGAAACTAGTTTAAAATTGAATTATTATCATGAGTGAGGAGTTATGCTATTGTTGAGAGCTCTGATAATTCTGATTAAAACTCAGCCCATCTCTTCCAAAGTATTTCAGAAAGAAAAACTCACATATTATGTTTTGCAAGAGTTCTGAAGAGTTTTCTCAAGAAGGATCCAGAGGGACTACTGGGGCTGACATCTCAAACAGGAACTGCTGACATTCAGCGGCATTCATTCCTTCAAAATGTTGACTGGGAAATAAGGGAGCAAAGCAGGTGATACTTTCCTCTAAACAAAATATTTCTGGAGAATTTGGTTTGAACATCCTTGCACAGCTCGCTTCAGATGAAGATGACATTGTAAGGTCTGAATTTGAAACTTTTGAGCATGTCAGTTCTCCTCTGATGTCTGCAGAAGAATGTGTCTGATATTCACACTTCAAATATGCATTCTGCTTCTGTTGCTATTTAATACATGAACAAATGTCACATTCTGAATACAATTAGCCATTGCATAATTGTCCTGAATCCACACTTAATATCCTTTTGCAGTTACATATAGATTTAATATTTGATTTTCATCACATATGATTAAAATATTGAATGTATTATTGCAGGTACACTTGATTTTTATGATTTGATTTTATGATGAAGAGGTACTTGCCACTAAGCATTTACCCTTGTACTCTGTCAAAAAGAATCATTAAAAAATACACAAACTATTTTGTAGATTTATATTATTAGATAATCTTGTAAATAGCATGATTTCAGCATAAGTTTTCTTTCAGCATAAATCTTCTCCTCCATTGTTAAAATATTTTCAGAAAAATACTCTGAATCCTTGAGAAGACTTTAACTTAATTTGATATTAATGTCATAAATAACTCATTTAATTCATTTATTTATATTAATGCCATGTATCTTGAAAAATACTTTTTGATGAACTTACCTGCTTCCAATCAGAATCAATCACTAACCATGCATCATTATGTTATGTTATGTGGTATGAAAAGTATTTCCAGAAAATATATATCAATTTTTGAGAAAATATGATTAAAGTACATTTATAAACTATGGGCTTACCAAAATAATTTCTTAAAGATGGATAATAATGATAAACTTCATTTTTAAATGACAATAAATGTTTTGTATTTGAATGAAGAATTTTTCTTAGAGCAAAGAAACTATTACCAATTTAATCAGATTTTCACTGTTTTTAAAATTTGACTGAGGATGTCCATAATCCCCAGAGAATACATAAATTCTAACTTTTAAAAAATTTGTATTTTCAGCATCTCATTCATTGTCTGTCTGTTTGTTTGTTTGTTTGTTTGTTTGTTGATACTAGGAATCAAACTCATGACCTCACACTTGCCGGACAAGTTCTGTGCCATTGAGTTATGACCTCAGCCCACCATTCAACATCTGGGTTATGAAAATTATCAAAAGTGACTTAAACAAAAGAAAAATATGGCAATCTTGTATATTTTGCAAAATTGGATTATAAATCAAATTTCTAAAATCTAAGATGCCATTACTCTTAAGATATAATAGTATTTTATTAAACATTAAATTTTTAAAAAATATGAAGCCCTGATAGAAATAGATGAACATAATGTATCTTTTAATGAAACATTGTTACATGTCCATACACAAACACACCATATATTTTAAACCTGCTTAAAAAACAAAAATTAATGAATGAACAATAAAAAGACATGATAAATTAATGATACAACATGATCAATTTCAACATATTTTGGTGAAAAAAGCCAGCATGGCACTGCTGCCAAATCTTAAATATTGGATTATTTCACTTAGATAACAATCTATAAAATTGAAGTAGTCTTCTTTTACTGAAAACAGATTTGTAGCTATGTTAAGACTTAAAAGGATGAAAAGCAGAAGGTGTGATTATATAAGAGAACAGGGGAGTTTTTATGGTATTATGTTTCAACTATTATGTGTCTCAGAAACATATGTGTATAGACGGCTTGGTGCCCAGTACCCCATGCTTGAACGCCGGCTTTGCAGAAGTGCCTGGTTACCAGAGTGCTAACCTCATCACCGGACTATTGCATTGATGAGTTTGTAGCTGAAAGGACTTTTAGGAGGC
This sequence comes from Hydrochoerus hydrochaeris, assembly GCA_004027455.1. Taxonomy (NCBI): domain Eukaryota; kingdom Metazoa; phylum Chordata; class Mammalia; order Rodentia; family Hydrochaeridae; genus Hydrochoerus; species Hydrochoerus hydrochaeris. The sequence goes on along the minus strand of PVLA01000165.1, from coordinate 179,977 downwards.
CAAGCCTTGCAGAAGAAGGTCACTGGAGATGCACTTCTGAAGATATGTCTTATCCCTGACACCTGGCTGTTTCACAAAGTATCTTGACCACCATGAAGTGAGCAGCTATTTCTTTCACAAGCTCTCTGGTGAAATATTTGCCCCTACTGTGAGTACAGAAGCAAAGGAGCTGAATGAACATGGACTGCAGTCTCTGAAAATGTGAGCCAAAATCAGTCTTTCCTCTCTCAGGTTGTTTATCTCAGATATCTGTCATGCTGATAGAAAGCTGACTAATATACAAGACAAGCATTATTATAGTCATTATATTTACCTTTTCAATGGTGAATGCATTTGATGACTTTTTTTAAATTGTACACTTTAAATGTACTTATTATATTTTGACTACATCTCAAACTGTTAAGCATAGCAGTAAATAAGGGTTGATGCTTATTGATAGAGATGAAATAATTGGCATATATTCCTCAAACAAAGCATCAACCTATTCTCAATAATCCAGCTGGAGCCCTGAATTTTTGTAATTTCTGCTCAGAAGCTAAGGAAGGCAGATGACAAGTTCAAGGCTAGCCTGGCCAGTTTAGTAACCTAAAGAGATTCTATCTCAAAACAACACAAAACAAAAATTTAAAAGCAACAACAAATGGGCTGAGAAAATAACTCAGAGAAAAAGCCCTGGATTCAATTCTCATTACCAGCACCCCCCCCACACACACAAATCTACACACACACACACACACACACACACACACACAGTCTTCTATAAAGTTCTCTAAAAAGTTCTGTTCCCTATAACCAGGCAAGTATAAAATTACATAAATTCTCATCCTAACTTGACACTATCAGGTAATATCTTAACCCAATAAATATTAAAAATTGGCTCATGAATTTTTATGGCTTTCTGATTTCATCTTTAAAGTTGGAAGGTATAAAATTATCTTTAAAAGAAAACTGAGAACACTTCACAGACAATTTTAGTAAAACATTTTTTTTAAATTAAGTTATACTGTGTGATACAAGGATACAAGGGAATTATATCATTTTTGTTATATTAGAATGTAACCAGAGTATTTTTCTGACTATGCATAATGTGTCATATACTAATAGTATAACAGTAACATTAAATTTAGCTTATCGGGCCAGGGAGTTTAGCTCAGCGCAGTAAGTGCCCGCCTGGCAAGCATGAGGTTGTGAGTTCAATCCCTGGCACAAAAAAAAAAAAGGCTTAAATCTGGCTTATACTCAGAAACTCATATCACATACATAGGTAATTTAGAGAGAAAATAAGAAAGAAAAAATATGTCATGGGTTACCTATAAAGTTTACAGTATTTCAAACTGTAAAACATCTATATTTTCAACACAAATTCCTCATGTGTCATTTAGAGACTGAGTGTAACAAAATATTTTGATGTTAAATATTGCAGTCAAAATAATTTAAATATTATGGTATGGCTTAGTAAACTTATTTGTTTATGTTGATATTTTTATCTACTAATAAAATGGATGAAACTTCTAGAAAAAGAACATCTATGTTTTATACTGTAACCTCTTATTTGTTCGATAACAAAGTATTGTATAGCAAGTAAGTGTCGATGATGGATATTTTTGGGGAAAAAGTGCCCTTTTTGTTCATCAAACCTGTCTAAATACACCGAGGAACCTATTTACCATTTAGTTTACAAGTTAATGAAACTATGGATGAATAACTTCTCTGAAAATAATTAAAGAATTGAATTTTTAGGTTAAGTGATATTCTGTTATGAACGTTTGAACTCTTCTTAGTATTCCTCCTTCTACATTTTGCCCATCAGTCTTCCTTAGATAAGCCGTTTTAAAAGAAAAAGGTGAATCTCATTTTAGAACTTGGTTTTACCAGAACTAGTACAAATAACTAAGAAAGGTCTAAAAATATCTTATTTTCAAATCATATAAATTTAAAAATTTTAGAATTAGAAGCCAATATATTTTCTATCATATTAGTTTCTAATTCTAAAATGTTCCATATTATTATCCATGTAAAATTGTATCTATTTTAGAAAAATATAGTCACTAAAATTTCTACTTTCCTTTACTATGAAGATTATCTGAGTTCTTAAACAAATAATGTAAATCTACTAAAATGTAAATAAATAATTGGTGTTAAGCCTGTGGTTGACACATATATATTATCCTCAACTGGAAAAAAACGTAAGTGATCTTTACCAAACCACAGTCAAGGCCATCAGGACATGGTTCTTTCCAAGTGCATTCCCTGAATCTTCCCCTCAACAGAAAATCTGATAAACCCTTTCCACAGTATTTGGTAAAATCAGATTCCTACTTCGTTATTTAATCACAGCTGTGCACTCTTGAGGACACTTTTCAGAGCACATGTGCACCCTCCCTAGTGTAAGCTGCTTTTGTGTGAAGTAACTTACGGTTCAGTAACACATTCTCACAGTTCTATCCCCTGCCTTTGAAAGGTTGGTCCTCAATAAATGTTTGATGAATTAATAAAGGAATCAGTGAATCTAATAATTAAATTGTTTCATTTTCCTGAGGATTATACCCACAAATCCAAATAATTTATAATTTGAAAAGAAAAATAAATTATAAGGATTAGAAACTAAGCTGATAGTTGCCCAAATTTAGAATTGATGATAATGATACTTAATTAAGCAAAATGTTAATAGCCTCATTTCACATTGCCATATTTAAGTACACAACTTGTAATGAGTAATTTGGTTTTGTTTGTGTTTTTATAAAGCTTGTATGTATTATTTCTCCGCCATTTATGCTTATATTTTATATACTTTGATTGGGCTTTTGAAGTTGTATTAGAAATTATAAAGCTTAGAAGATACTTAAAAGAAAGAAGCTAAAGTTACATTACTATCGTTTCTAAAATAATTTTTAAATTTATATTTTCTTTTTATACTTTTAAGTATATATACATTGAAGAATGGATAAATTTAGCTAATTAAGAGATACTTCACCTTATATTGTGATTATTTCGGTGGCAGTGCACTTAGTGTCTGTATTTTCTGGATTTTTCAAGCATAAAATATGTAGTTGTTAACTACAAACACTGTACAGCACAATACTTTTGTGAAATGTGTTAATCTAAGTAATTATGTATCATTTAATCAATATTTGTTCAACCTCTTAACCCTTCTAACCTCCCCAGATCCTGATAAACCTTTTTCTGTTCTTGGCTTCTGTGAGTTCACTTTTTTTATATCAGACAAATCAAAGTAATATGTCTGCATATGCCCAGCTTCTTTATATTAGGTAAAATAAAATCCAGATTCCTGTTTTCTGGTTTCCACTGAATTGAATGGTTTACAAATATAGCATATGTTAATTTGATGAAAATTGATTGTTTAATATTTCCCAAACTCTGTTACCTTAAGTTAAATATGACAAGAGATGGACATTAACCTTCAAAAATTTAAACTTGCTTCACAAGTTGAAAACCACCAATCCTATTGCAGTTATTATTGAACTTTACAAAACTTGCATTGAATTATATAAAGAAGTTCATGAAAAGTTATTAAGACCCATGATTTTGGATTATTTCAAATGGAAATAAAATGTAATTTGTTAATCATGTTGCTGCCTCATACTTTAAAGAATTCTGTCTTAAAATATCATTGTAACTTTTAAATTTGTATAGTAGTTGATGTCTGATGAACATATATTTAAATTTGATTTACTATTACTAGTGACCTCATACTTATAAGTACATATCACAAATTTAAAAATTTAAAAAGTCAAACATTTATCTGAACAGTTTTTTATAGTACTATATGTTATAGAATTGACAAAAGAAAATAAACTTATACTAGTTAGTCAAAGACTGACTATTAAGTTTATTTATTTATTTAGTCTTTTTGAGACAGGGTCTCACCATGCAGTTCAGACTGGCCTTGAGCTCACTTTGTAGCCCAGACTGGTCTCGAACTCACAACAATCCTCCTGCCTCAGACTCCCAAGTTCTGGGATTACAAGAGTGAGCCACCATGCCCAGCAGACTATTAAATTTAAAACCTGCTTACTTTGAACAGTTTAAATCTGAATAGTGTGGAAGCTTTTACAAGTATACTGCTTTCAAACTCTATGTAGTCTAATGTTAGACTTACTTTCTTTACAAGTTTCAGATAATTCATGTATAGAAGTTGTACTGAAAGCATGGAAAATTGTATGAAATATTTTAATTGTGTTTCTGAGTAACTCTACTATTGAAGCAGTAAGTGCAAAATATTAACAACTCACATTACTGGTCATTGCTTTTCCATTGATTTAAAAAGTATAAAAATCTGAGAATTAAGCCATGAATGCTTTAAATTACTTTTAAAATCCTAGAAAAATAAACAGTTGCATTTTGACATGCGTAATTCCTGTCACAGTTCACTTGATTTAACATTAGCTAAAATATCAACCAACATAATAGATTTTCATCTTTAACATCAGATGTTGAAAGGGAATCTTATGTGCAAGGCAGGGGGAAGTGCTGGCTGCTTTCAGAAGATACAGCAAGGATGAGGAAGGCAGAGATAAGAAGTGGCCTACATAGTTTTATATAAGAATTTCAAACTATAGATTTTAAAGTTAAAATAAAGAAAGAAGAAAAGCTATACACCTCTTCACAAGGAACACAACTTCATGACTATCATTTCATAGCCCACAGTAATATTTGTGCTTCAATTTTGTGTCATAAATACAGTAGATTTGTGGGAGAGCGCTGTCTCTAGTTTTAAACACATGTCATCAAAATATCTTGTTAGATTCTTCAAATTTTGATACATTATGAGAAGAAAAGCTGTCACTTATTAAGCAAAGGATTCTTTAGTAGAATATTCTATTTCCTCAAGCTCTGAGGTAAACTGCCTATTTGATTCTTTCAGCTGAAACACAAAAAATGAGTGTTCTCAATATTATGTCATGTGAGAAATCAGCCCTCTCTTTCTGAGTTGTACTTTTCTTGTGTTTTAAGCTTTCTAGTGGCAGTTAAGAGTACTATGTCACTTGAGGTCTAATTTTTCATGACATTAAAAGTTTTTGTGAACTTTAATTTTCATAGCTAGTGTACCTAGTCTCTGCACAAGGTGAATTCAGTATCCTTGAGAAGGTGCTATGGAAGAGCAGGGGCCACTGCGTAACAGTACAAAGGGAAGAAAACTGGCAGAACAGAGCAAATTGGCAATGGGAAGTGTAGCCCTCCATGTCAGCAGTAATGTAGTTTATTTTTCCTGACTTCTTTTTTCAAAGAAGAAATTTATTCTGCATTACCAAACTATCTGGAGGGGTTTAAATTCAAATCATTCTACTTCTTGCTATAAAGAAAATTATTTAATTACATTTAATTGTTTTATATTTTGTTATTTGAAGTTCCTAAAACTAACAGTTTCTGGGTCATCTCTATTATCTTTCATATTTGCTGAAAATCAGACACTTTATTTTCTGAGATCATATCCCATTTGAATTACCTTATTAAATATACTTTGTAGCATATGGTATTACTCTTGTCTCACTTATGACTTCATTAGGTACATGAGCTACATTCTGAATTATCACTGCTGACAGTTTAAGCAATATTTCATAACCACCCAATAAGCATCACCGTTGATACAGCTTGCAGAAATAAATACTCTGAGCCTGAAATACCAGCATTTAACCAATACAATACAATACAATACAATACAATACAATACAATACAATACAAGACAAGACAAGACAAGACAAGACAAGACAATACAATACAATACAATACACTTTTTCGATATTTGTTATAAAATAATTCTATTCCAAAAAATCAATTTCTGTCCCAGGAAGAGTATGTTAGCTGCTTCTGGAGTAACAAGAAAATCCCAATATCCCTGTGACTATGAAAGAAAATGTCAATACAGTGGAACCTTGACTTACAGAATCAATTTGTTTGTGAGTGTTGGTTGTAACTCAAATTGGTTGTAAGTCAAGACATTTTTCCCATAAGAAACAATGGAAATATTCATAATGTGTTCCGAACATCCCAAAGGACCCCTTAACTAACCTTTTCATAATAAAAAAGAGTTGTGTATAATTTACCAGAAACACCAATAGTATTCCTAGTGAATTCACCAAAAAGTTATAAAATGTTTCCCATTTGTCAGAAATAACAACTTACACTGCACTCACCATTCGAGTTGACGTTTTTGGCTTGCAGGAAGGGAGGATGAATGGATGGTAGTTATTGTTGGAAACAGTTCCCTTGTATGAGAACATTGGGAATCTGGCTCTACAGGGTCCTTTCTCTCCTTGGGAGAGTCTGTGGCCCACTCAGACCTGCTTCTAGGTCACAAGTTCTCAACCTTTTCAGAACTAAGAACTGGTTTAAAGTTGTTTGTTTCTATCTTTCCTTTAACACTATTCTGTAGTTTGATGTGCATTGTCATTAAGTAAGTGAATGCATTGATTGGTTTTTTCTTTGTCTGAGTGGGTCTTCTCTACACATATTTTAGTTATGTCCATTTTTTCAAGGTTTCCCTCACTTCAGAAGAACTGTGCAACACCGATTGTTGATATGCCCCCTTCTCTTCAGAAAGCTCCTCAGCTACCTTTCTCTGTTGCTCATCCAGAAGTTTTTAAAACTCCTCTGAGCTTTCCTCCATCAGTTCCTCAGCATCACTACTGTGTACCTGCAAGACCATGAACTCTGTCATAGTGACAGTGTCATCAACCACAGGGCCAACTGAAGGCTCAGACTCCTCTACACAATCTTCAAAGTCTCTCTCCTATATAATTTTAGCCCACACTTTCTTCCAGGCAGATCTCAGGGTCCTTAGAGAGACATTGGCCCAGGATGTCTCAATTAGCCCCACATAGGAAAGAATGGTGTAATGCTCCTTCCAGAACTCTTTAAGTGTCAAATCTACATCTGAGACCATCTAAGTACTTCAAGAATAGTTTCCTGGTTCTTAAAGTTTATAACCTGCTGGTTCAGAGGCTGCTTGAGGAGTTATATTAGGTAGGAGGAACTTGACTGACAGACATGGGAATATTTCAGCCAATTCTTCTTCCAAATCATGTTGATGAGCAGAGTTGTACATGAAAAGGAAAACCTTTAGTAGTAAACTTTTGTCCTGTAGATATTATTTAACAATACAACAGAACAACTCCCTGCTCCAATCAAGAAAAAAAACACTCGTTACCCAATCATTTGTGTTAGATCTCCAGAAGACCCCTGGCCTGTGACTTTATGCTTGTTGAACACTGTAGAGGTCTCAGAGACCTAAACCAAGAGAGGCTTTATCTTGAGGTCACCACCCACATTGGCACGTAGCAAAAAGTTTAACTCATCCTTTGTAGGTGTGAGGCTTGGCATTTTCATGTCTGCCTGATGAGTTTGTATCCTCCTACACATTTTTATGTAGAAAAGGACAGTTTCATCAATGTTGAAAACTTGATAAGAGCAAAAGCCATTTCTCTAGATCATCATTTGGACGTGGCACATGTAATTTTCTGCAGTCCTTTTATCAGCACTGACTGCTTCACTAGGTCTATTTATATTTTTGAACCTTAATTCTCAATTTAAAATTGTGAAACTACCCCTTATTGGCTCAAAATGTTTCACCATTATCCTAATTAATTGATTATTCTTCATGATACTTGCATTTATAGTCCTAGCTTTTTTCACAAATTATTACCTGCCTTTGCTTATCCATACTAATAATAGCCTTTCTACCTCATGTAAAACAGGTAATCATAAACTTTCTAATCTAAGTATGTCTTAGCAATATTAAACTCCTTAAATAAATCTTTTCTCTGTAAGATTGTTGAAATGGTGGGTTTCCACATGTACATATTAGTGAGATCAGTCTTACAAGTGCCATGTTATATTTCTCCATAATTTCTTTCTTTTTTTGGATTGTGATTGCTTTCTTTACCTTTATTTCCTTCTTAGTTTGTTTTCTAGCTTTCTGAGGAGTCATTCTGATAGCAGTAATCCTAGTAATTACATAAATCACTGACTGAAATCACATCCACAAACATGCATATCTGGTTTCAGACTGACACTTATGTATGCTTGCATAAGATTTTCTGGTACTGTGAGTCTTTGTTTACAATCACACAATGGCACTGGGTTATAAAGAAAGATTTTGGGCATAAGTTAAACCTACAATGCCAGTTTTAACCAAAGTTATTCCCATGTGAGGCTGGTCATAACTTGAAGGTCCACTGTGTCATGTTTATGCTAAGTAATGACTATCCTATTTTAAGAGATTTGACTAAACAAGGAGATGAAGTGGAATTGAAAGGAATAAGATAGAAAAAGAATTTTACTATTCTAAAGAACTCTACTCTTGACTTAGTTTTACTTAAGATGGCTATTTGTTTAAGGTGAGCGATATGTGAATATGTTTGGATACCAACGGGAAGGAGGATGGTATTAGAGGAAAAAATATAAAATGGAAACTATCCATTGGAATTTTATGAGAGTGAAAACATCAATTTTAATAGGAGAAACTCTTCTCCTCTCATTTATGAATAAAAAGAAGATGCCTGAAGATACACAAAAACTTTTGCTCATACACACACAGAGAGGAAAATTTTACGTGATAGCTGCTTCTTTGATTTTTTTCCCTCTTTCTTAATTACTACTAAGCAAATGAATCTCTTGAGAATTAAGAATTTTGGACTGGGAATTTTATAATTTATCAAATTGTTTCTGGAAGTCAAAATTTTAAATTTTTCCACTGATTCTTCAACTGAACAACCTTGTGAATTAGATAAACAATACTCTGAGCTATATCCACCATAATGTGGTAGTCCACTTTACTTATTGTTATGATCTAAAGAAAAAAATATGAGATTTTGGTGTTTAAAATACACTGCATCATTGAGATATTGATTATTTAGAAATCCTAGGTTTGCAGTAATTTGTTGTCTGCTACCATTCACATCCTTTCATGGACTACATAAAATAACGTCCAGACTCCCTTGTTTACAGAGGCTCAGGCTAACCATGATGAACCCAATTATCACTTGGTGCCATGTCTTGGCAGGTGTGCCCAAAACTTTGAATCATATCTGAACAAGTGCAAAACAAAGTGAAAGGGCATAAAATGATTTTGTCTTCATTTGTTACACTCAATATCTGATCAAGTTTGTTTTATGATCAATTTAGAAATAATGGTTTCAAACCTCTTTGCTATAAATATCAAAGCAAATTCCTATGATGCTTTTGACTTATGTTTTTCGTATAACTTAGCACAAATATAAACAACAATTTGTACATCTGAGTATGAGTACATATTGTTGAATGTATATGAAGAGAGTTATTCAATTTACCTGAGTTTTAAGTGTGGACAAACCTGTAATTACAGAATGGAAGACAAAGACTAATTGAGTTAATTAGACTACCTGAAATCTATACAGAATTTTATATTAGGTTCAAAATGACTGAATTCTTCCTGCAGCTTGAACAACTGTGCCCAGGACGCAAATATGGGAAATTTTCTGTCTCTCTCTCTCTGTCTCTCTCTCTCTGTCACTCTGTCTCTCTCTGTCTCTCCCTCTCTCCTTCTCTCTCTCTCTCTGTGTGAGTGTGTGTGTGTGTCTGTCTCTCCTTCCATCCAAAATGAAGTTTCTCAAAACAGAGTGTGAAAGAACAGTGATATAACAATATTACACAATAAAATGCATCATTTTATGGACAGGGAATATAGTCATGGAATACAGAGAATCATAACAGAGGATAGGAAATGATTCTGAAGGACTCCAAACTAAGAAATACTCTAACTGTACCATTAGGAGTATTGGGTTTAGCAAGAATGCTAGAAAGATAGATTATGAAAGCCAGAAATTCAAATATTCAAATTTATATTAACTTTATGTATGAATATATGGTTTATAAGTTTACAGTAAAGTAATGAAAAACATTTCATTCTATTAGTTAAATTCCAATAGATGTAAAATACAGAGTAATACTATTTTGGAAAGAGGAGGCAAAATCATGCAATCACTGTAAATTCAGCAACAAATTTGCAAAGTAAGGGCCCCTGTCTGCCACACACAGAAATCACAGCCTAGAAGCATCCAAAATAACAAACAAACAATTTATATATGCACGTATTCCCTTCTTATTATTTATTACCCATATTTTTTTTCTTTGAATGTCGGGCACATATGCTCTGTTTATGTAATCTTGATGCACTTTACTGTTAAATATTGCTTAATAGATATATAATCCTTCAAGGTACATGTAAAATTTTCCTTGACAATTTTATTAATGAATTGTGTTTAATTCTTGTAACAAAAACTAAATATATTGAATTAATGTTTGAGAAATATGTTTACAAAATTAAAACTAAATAATTTTCCAAGTAGCATTTTTAGTAAGTATTCATGATAAAAAGTATTCATGCCTTACTTTTAAGAGCCCAATGTGGAATTTACACTTGCCACTCCCACTAATATTTCCTGTAACTTATTTCTGTGTTTACAGATTTCTGCAAACTAACCAAAACTAACCGAAACCAAAAGGAAGCTCTTGTGATCTTTGTATGAATGACCATTTCCCAAGAAAAAATACTCTTACTATTAAATATCAGATATCAAAATCTAATAAAGTTTCATTTACATTGGATGTAGATTTGCATGTGCACTCATGCATTTGTGTGGTGGAGGCTAGTGACAAAAATATGTTATATTTTAAGATTCAGTGAACTACTCTGGTTAAAGTAATGAAGGTAAGAATCATTACATATCAGTATGTTTCTGTAGGATTCACTATATCAGGGATCTTGAGGGTCCCAAGTGATATGTATAGCTTATTAGATTATATTATCATAGATAAAATATTGATGAGAAATTAAGCTAGAAATCTTAGAAATTATTTTAGAAAATTATGTCTGACACAAAGTAAGTGAGACGGTACTTTTTACACTAAATATACAGAAAATTGCATTTTAAAAACAAAGGTTTATGTGTCAGCTATTTACTTTTTATGCATCAGGCATTGTTTCATGATGGTGAATTGTATGTTGTTTGTGTCTTAGGAAAACTCACTGAAATGAACTGAAGTGACTCATCAAGAATGTGCATAAAATATCCGAATGCAGATTATGTTATATATAAAATTAACTGCTGCAGAAAAGTGGAAAGCAACAGATGGCTAACAAGAAAAAAATTGAATTTAAGTAATCAGGTCTGCTATTGACTAGGAAATAGAATTTTAATCCAAACTTGACTGAGCTCCATAAAAGACAAATGATTGAATAGAAGATCTAAAGTTTGCCAAGTATAGAAAGACATTTTATAGGCAAAAGTAAAAGGTGACTGATGGCAATTTCATATGTATAAAATTATGCTGAGATCATGTCCTAAAACTTAAGTATAAACAGATTTAGAAAAAAAGGGAGAGAAAAAAAGAACATACATCTATTTATCAAATGTTGCTTCTGATGTTGATATTTTTAATCTAATAAAATTTTTCAACACAATTGATCAAATTTTCTATTAGACAAATCTAGATGGTATGTACCTCAATTTTTAATAAAATTATTTTGAAATTCAGAGGTAATAATTATAGCATAAAAGTGTATTAATTTGCCATTGATAGACAATATACCATATCCAGAACTGGTGGCTCTAAGGATAAGAATTTACGATTTTTAAGAGGCCTACAGCAAAATGGAGTAGTTGTAATGGTTTCTTTGTGTCACCTGGGCTTGGTTATGCACTAAGCTTCATAAGGATGATAATGTCATATCATGTGTAGAAGTTGGCTGAATTTTGCAAGTTGGTCTTATTCTCATGGCATCTGATGGAACAGTTACAGAGGGTTTTAATTGACATTAGTCGACACTGTAGTACTTCTGATTCATCACCTTGGTCACCAGTGCAGATCACGAGATGACCACAGACTCAATACAACACCTTTTTAATGGAAATACAAAGTTACATCAAATCACTGTATGGCAGATGAGAAATAAGAAAAGATAGTTGCACAAGACAATTTAATATGTTCTTCTTCCTGACCTTATCAATTCACGCCTCTCATACATGCAAAACATACTCAGTTTACCACAAATCAGGCAAAGCTAAATCCAATCATAACAGTAACTTGAAACTCCACAATCTTACATTAGCTGTTGTACAAGTGAATCATCTCTTGACCTGGAAACTTACGAATAAAAAGAAAATGACCTTTGCCTAAATATATCCAAGACAGAGTGAAGAAACAAGGACAGAATAGCCATAACGGATGTTCTCATTTATCATGAGAGTTAAAGAAAAGGAAGCAGAAGAGTAACTGTGGATCTATAACACTTAGAGGGCAAACATAGCCAAGTGAATCTATCCCAGTAGAGAGAGCATCACATCAGTGGATCTAGTTTGTGCTTCCTGAGGTTATTTCTTCAGTTTATTGACTTACAAGACCCCTTTGTTTTTTGTATTCTGGGGTATTTTTTTTTTTACTCATTTATATTCACGGGTTACTTTTGAAAAATTGCCTTCCCAGAAAGACGAATAGCTTTCTCAGATTGATTTATATTCCTGGCATGGTAGGGGCCGAAAAACTTTTCTAAAATTTAACTAAATATCTAGTTCATATAAAATTTTGCAGGGATTTTCATCAATAAAATACTTTAACAAATTTTCGTGTTTCCTATATGTCCAGTTTTACTTACTTCCACTTGATAAAAACTAAACCTATATAAGCCAACCTGAAGAACTTGATCAATCTCATCAATTAGATTGAAAGTGTGAAATTTAATGAATAAAATCTAGCTAGAATTATCTATAATGTTATGTTTTAAAGATTCATAGGTATAATCTTTTAATTTGAGAAATTATAAATTAGTTTTAGAATTATGCTTCCCATCGAACAGTTAGAAAAACTACTGCATAAAATACAATATAGTTAATAATACTTTGCAGAAAACAATGGTGAAAAAGGATTTGTGTATTGAGAAGACAGAAACAAGTAATATTCAAGCATGTGGGCATTCTACTTAGCATAGATTTTCATCTCAGGATGTTTTGAATGGGAAGTGTCCTTAAGAGATTGAATAGAAGATATTTTGATAGGCTTTGGAGGGTACAAAAAAAGACTTTGTCTTTACGTAATTGTATAACAGTAAATTACACACCTGAAGCATTTCCTGACACCTGTATAACAACCCCTCACAGGGTGTCTGAGCATGTTTCCTTACGTAAGAATAACTGTCTTTATTCAGTATTTGACATGTGATTCCTTTTACCATAGCATCTCACTACCGTATGTGTTCTTGGTGGGGAAAAAGCAGGGTCCTTCACTTTCAGTGCAACATGGGTACATACAGATCACTTCCATGCTTTGCCTGCAAAATGAGACTCAGCAGCTGTGGGGGCAACAAATAGGGCACTGTCTGTTATCTTTATGAAGAAACCATAATTTTATCTAGTGCCAGTGTGTGTTGTGCCTTTCTTGATGATCCTAACATCTGCAAACATTCAGCAGGTTGATATGCCAGGCTGCTACTCCTGTTGTCAGTCATGTTCTTTCCTGTGCCGCGTTCAGTGGGACTTCACCCCTGCACTTTTTCCATAAGTGGATATCAGGAGAGTAAATTGAAGGAAAGTTGCTTGGGTTTTGTAGTAGTGAGAGTGAAGTGAGAATTTAATAGTAAGATCAAAACCTTGAACTAGATTAAACTGTTTTTATTGTGAATAGGTTAAGTCATTCTGTCCCTTCTTTACTGCTTTGCAGGGGTAAAATAAATGCTTTCTAAAAATGAAAAAAAATATTACATGTTCTTAATATATCTGTATAATTTTGTATGTATGTATGTCTTTCATTGAATTTAAATGAAAAAGTGTGTAAGTGCCTGTAAAGTGGCTACAAAGAGAACAAATAAAAGAAATAGATGTGATCTCTTAAGAAATCACACTTATTAAGTGCACTGAAATAACTACATCTAATATTTTGATCACATTGAATCACAATATACAGAATTATAACATACCTAGAAAATTGTGACACAATGTAGTAAAACTTATAGAACTTTTAAAAAATTAAGGGAAAAGTTGAAAAGACTCTCAATAAATTAGAAAACTTTATTGTCTTGCATAGAGTATAAAGAAATGAACAAGATATGGCTGGTGAAACAAAGGAAATCAAAACAAGAATTCTCTAAAAGTCTTAATACCCAATGAAGACAGATGGATATTGGCGTAGGAAAATGCATTGTATCAACTTCTGGTGAAAATAAGATGGTAGCAGATTATCACTCAAGTTAGAGAAGATTCAAGACTTCTCCACCACCATGTGATGACGTAGCTGTCATATTTACCGCATGTATTTTCTGAGACTTACGTGGCTATTTCTTGTTTTGTTATTGGGAAACCCGCATGATAAGTATCTAGGATCAATATAAATTAAGCAATAATGAATTATCCAAACTTCAATGTATGCTATCTGGAAATTTGTTTTGTTTGAATTCTGCAATATAACAGAATTTCTCTAAAGCCATTCTCAAAAAATTCTAAACCCGAATTCATGCTTGTAATCTCATTTTACAACTTAAAACATTAAAAAATTACATAGTTACATATTATAATCTCTGAGAAATAAATTTTTACAGTGAATCTGATCATTCCACTGTTATTTTTAAATAGAAGAACAACAAATGAATAAATACATTACTGATATCCATTCATATCAGTGAATGATTTATTACTATTGTAATTATAGTGGCATATAAAACATGAGTGTATGTAGCTTACAACAATTCATTCTGAAAGAGGAACACATAAATCAATATTGATAGACCAAAGTTCACAAAGATAACTACTTGGATCTAAGCCTAAAAAGGATCAGAAGGCATGGATTCAATGGAATACAGCATGTTAGACTAAAGAGAAATTAGATCTGATTAACTTTTTTGGATATCTCAGTCTAGGTGTCATATTTTTCTAAGCTATATGTAGTTGCCAGTTATGACTGCTAAAATCTAAATTTCTCACTGCTAGCACTGATATGTGATGATATCTTTTCATTTGCTATTTTCCCCTATATTATCCATATTATTTCTCATGTCTCAACCTGTAAGTCATTTTTATATCCACTTTCTCTGTTTCCGGAATCTCATGCTAATAACTGAAAGATGGATTTATTATTATATTTGTCTGTTCCCTACATTCACTATATCTCAGATGAATGTAATTTCCTCCTTTCTGTTTGAAATATCTCTTCCTTCCATTCTTTCACACCCACACACACACCAAACTTCTCCCAATTATCATTTTTCACAAGTGGGAAAACAATACGCTATTCCTATTCTCTGTATTTGTTACCAATTACTCTATACACTCATTGTAATCTAAATGCATTACTAACAGGTTAACATGCTTTAGTGAATCTGCATAGCATTTACAATTCTATTTGTGACCTTAAATTCTGTTTGTTATCAGGTTCCTGACCATGTCCTCAATCTTATTTTTTAAATTAAATGTTCATTTTCCCCTCATTTTTTCTCAACTTCCTCAAACTTCTCATAAAAAATACATGATATCATGCTTTGCAGATAATTTGACGATAAAATATAATCCACATATGTACTTTTATGAACTCTTTGCATATAATTGTTAATCCATCTCTCTCACTGACTGTACTTACATATTAAATATACATGATATAATAAAATATATACATAGTTTTACGTAGTTATTTTCTAGCAAAGCTCTGTATCTATGATATTGTTGATTATGCTCATATTTTACCTTTCCTATTAATTTTCTGGCTACTTACTGTATTTATTTGATTTTAAAATGTCCTCTTCAGTTCTTGAGAAATGCAGTTTTAAATGTCTCCCTATTTTAAATGCTTTTTCAGAATAATAATAGCTATTATATGACCAAGAACTTGATTTGAAGCAGATATTTCCCACTGGATCAGGACTATAGGAAATAGCAGATATTATGAAAAGACTAATTTTGATATAGAATTTAAGGGAAAAATATATTATCATTTAAACTTGAGATCAATAACCTCTTCCACATATGCAGTGGACCAGACATTTTTCTTCATTCATACTTTCCTGAGAACATTTAAGAATCAGAATGAAAACAAAAGCCATTTAAAAAGTAATGATGAACCCTCTCACAGATATGTTGTGCACATGCACACACACAAATGAAAGAATGAAGCTTTTAAAAAAAATTTTATTTTTGTTCGTACTTGTGTGTAGTACATAATGATGGTATTCCTTCTGTGGAGATGTTAATATACCTACTACATCTTAATTCCTTTATTCATCCCTGTTCTCTTCCCTCTGTCCCCCTTTCTTTATCCTTTGATCCTCTTTCCATTTGACAGAAAAAATTCTCTCCCGACTGCCTGCTCTTTTTAATTTTACTCTTTATTTCCAATTTTTTTGTTTGCTTGTTTTTACAGGGGATAATATTTTATTTTTTTGTTTGCTTGTTTTTACAGGGGATCGAACTAACAACCTCACATTTGGCAGGCAGGCACTTAGGGTGCTGAGCTAAATCTCCAGCCCCATGACTTTGGACATCACTAAAACTACCAATTCTTTGTTTTGTTTGTATGAGGGATCGAACTAATGACCTTGCATATCTCATAGGTGCTTGTACCACTGAGCTAAATTCCTGGCTAATTTGGGTTTTTTATACAAGAGAAACTTTGTGATATTTCAGCTTGTGCATTTGATTTATTTCAATTAACATCATGGTCTCAAGGTAAAATATTTTCTACAAATGAGTAGTTTTATTTTTCTTTGTAGCAAGTAGTATTCCTTTTCACAAAATGAAATGCAAAATAAAGATATTCAGACACAGGGGCTGGGGATTTAGCTCAGTAGCATAAGTGCCTACCTTGTAAGCACACAGTCATGAGTTCTATCCTTGGTACCAAAAAAAAAAAAGACAAAAAAAATGTGGTTTTTTTTTGTCTTTTTGTTGTTGTTGTTGTTTTTTAAAGATATTCAGGCACACCACTGCTACAAACAATGTACTGGTGTCCTGAACAAGAATAAGTACACGTTTTGTTCAGAAAGGATGAATAACATTATTTGTACTTGTAGTACTCTAAAAATCCTAAGGAATCCAAACATTCACTCACAAAAAAACACACAGGTTAAAGTCAATGAAAGAGTTCAGAAAATTAACAAGATAGAGTGATACACAATCATTGTGACTGAAAAGATGTTCAGTATAGTTAACTAACAAAAAACCAAAAACAAAACAAAAACACAGTGAGAACAGTTTTGATGTTCTCTGATGGATGCATAAAGCAAATGTGAGCCAAGGCTACAATTCATCAACATGAGGCCCTGTCTGCCAAGTGCAAATGTGAGGTCATGAGTTTGATCCCTAGTACCAAAAAACCTTTTTTAAAAAATTAAAAATATGATACATATATGAATATTATTCAGCTCAAAACATGATATAGTATTGATATAGGGGAATGAAACTACTGACCTACTGTGTCCGGGAGTTTATGTTTTCTAAAATAGAAGAATGAATTTTAGGAACAATGGAGGTTAAGAGAAGAATATGTTAATTGAGAGAGAGAAATCTTCTGTCTGAAGAGATACAGAAGGGGTCCTGAGCGGGTTGCCCAGGACTCTCCTTTCCAAAGACTTTTATAGAGTAAAATCATGGGGCAAGATGGTTCAAGGTGGGGGAAGACTGGAAACTCACAAGGCAGATGGGCATAAGGTGGGACAGAACTATGGTCAGCCAATAAGATCAATATTCAGGTAAAATTGATTACATTGGGGACAAATGGGAAAGCGAGTCTCATAGAAAGCCGGCATTCTTAAGGAGCAGTGAATTTTACCTAGGGGGATGGGAACTTATTTAGGGTATGAATCCTCAGGATATGAGTGCATTTGTTTGGCTTTTTGTCTTGAGGCCTGGCCCACAGCAGGAGGCATCAGTCTCCCCGAAGCTGCCAGGTGTCTGCACTGGCTCCACTGAGGACCTAGCCCTATCTCACTGCCTGTAATATTTGTAACTAACTCAGCTACCTGCAACAGTATAAATGAAACTTGGGATTTTATACCATGTAAAATAAATCAAAACTATAGAAATGATATACTTTTCTTATCTACAAACAATGCACTTTGTGTGTGTGTGTGTGTGTGTGTGTGTGTGTGTTTATGTGTTTGAAAAGGAACTCATTATGAGGTTTGGGCTTGCCTTGAGCTCACTTTGTATATGTGGCTGGTCTCAAACTTGCAATGATGTTCCTGCCTCAGCCTCCCGAATGTTGGGATTACAAGCATAAGCCACCATGCCCAGTTAAAAATGTACTTTGTATTTGGGAATTTTTCATTAGAATTTCAATAATTATCATAAAATAACTATGTCTCTATCTATATCTGTATATGCAACTTTTGAGTCCTTTGTTATTCATATCATTCTTTTCAGATCACTTTTTTTTTTTTTTTTGTATCGGTACCAGAGATTGAACTCATGACTGCACACTTGCAAGGCAGGTGCTTGTGCTGCTGAGCTAAATCCCCAGCCCGGATCACTTTTAATATTTGATACATGCATGACTCAGTAAATACATCAATATTTCAAATAAACTCTTAAGAAACACTTTTAGATTTAAGGTCTAATAATGTTTGGAATTGAAAGCTCAATTTACTTTTTGTGATGCATAGTTGAAACAGAGTACTGGTGTTACAAGAGCAGCTGTGATATGAAAACTGTGTTCTGTATAGTAGTCTTGATGTCACAACTTTATATGAATTTTATGGCTACTAAATCATTATCACATCATTCAAACTAAAAGCTGTATTAGAATTTTAAAACGTTTGGTGTATAGTTCAAAATGTTCCTGTAAGAACAGATGCATCATGTCTGGTGAATCACTGGCTATTTGTATTCCTCACACTTGCCAAACTCATTGTACGATTTGGCTCATTTTCTTCTAATAAAAATGGAAATCCTCTGCAAAACACTAAGGCATTCACTCAGCTTTGTATGTTTAGCACTTTAGCAACAGCTTAATATTTAGTAAAACATTTATAATATCTATTTATGGTTAAATAATACAAACGCTAATATCCATCTCTCCATTAATTATTCCTCAAATTTTCAAACAAAAATTTCAAATATTTGCCAAATAATTCACCAAATGAGCAAAATATGAATAAATGAGCAAAAATGTGTGTCTTCTTTGTTTATAACTGCTTTGTGAAAGGAAACAATATGCACAAGAAGACCTAAAAGCTATACTTGAAGCAGTGAGCATGTTCGAAAGTTTCACAGAAAAAATGTGAACATGAGACAAAAATACTATTCTTTTTGTATCATTCAGTACATTAATATAACAAAGTATAACTTCTTTCCACACAACTTTCCCATTTTGTTTTGTTTGAAATGTACTTGGAGGCTCTTAGAAATTATTTTTAAAGACAAGGAATATGCATAAATAATTACTTTTATACACCATCAAGTTTATATTAATGTTCTATATGCTGAATAATTGCTAAGCTGATTCATATTTTGATATATGGACTGTTAATATTTTAATAGTAAAAAAGTAATATTAGCAATAGAAAGTATATTATCTCACAGTTAGGTTTCTTTTACCATTTATTTTCTTAAATTTTCAATCATACCATGAACATTTTCTCCTTTATTAATTTCTTAAGTAAATTCTTCATGTATTACTGCAGAATTCCTCAGATATTATTCCAGAATATTAACCCATCTACATGTGGAGAAGATCCTGACACACGGTTAAAAGATTCTCAGAGAATAAAGAGATCATGATACCCTAAAATTTAGAAAATCTGGACTAATTCCAACAATATGGCTTCCAAGTGGTAAACCCAGTTATGATTTATTTACAATGGACGTTCCTTTTAGATACACATATAATGATTGAAAATAACTGGAATTCTTAAAATATGTTTCAATTATTTTCAATTATTGCAACAGCTGAATGTAATGTTAAATATGTAAAGCTTTTTAAAAATAAAAATTGAAAAAGAAGCATCTCTCCAGTCCTTATATATTCATGATTATTAGTGAATACTCATTTGTTTATAACTGCTTTGTGAAAGCAGTTATATGTTCCAGCAAAAATGCTTAATGTTGAAAATGCTTAATGTTGAAGTCACAAATAAAACAGTAACTTTAGATATTTCAGAGGCAGCCAAGTTTTGTAGTTTTGTTATTTAAAATCAATTTCCTAGGGTTGATTCAGTAACATCCATGTTTGTATTTCTCTACTCTTTTCTCTAATGTTCTGCAGTTTCAAGGTAATTCTTTTGAATCATTTTACCTCCTCTATTAAGCCATAGTTTTCAATTTAGTTTATTATTCCTCTTAGCTCATATGTAAACATTATTTTTATGAAACTTTCTTTTTATAATTTTTTTCTTCTTTCTGAGATTTAATAATTATTCATCCAGTAGAAATAAAGTATCCATAGTTTTGTTTTGTGCAAAGTATAATACTGTTAAAATTTAAGTTAACACCAAAAATATAAGCAAAATCAATCCTTCATTCTTTAGTACTTTTTGTCTTATATTTATATGTTCAAAGATTCATCCATTCAATATAATAAATTCAAAATTACATACATATATTTAAATTTTTTAGTTCAGGATTAAACTGACAATTTAAAAAGCATATTTGGAAAAAGAAGAATCAAAAGGAAGACATAAGCAGATAAAATCTAAACTGAAATCTGCTTTGAAAATTTCTTTTCAGTACTAAACATATCATGACATATGTTGGTATAACTAATATTCCCACTATCCTTTTCAAGCTATATTTTTAAATTATCATTAGAAATAAAACTTCCTGAATTTATTTTTCTCCTTCCTGTGTATTTGCATTATGTCATATTTCATATCAAAAATATATCTGACATTCATAAATTTGATAGCAAACCTAATTAGTCTTTCTTATCCTGAAGCAAGTTTCAAATTTTGGTCCTGATGCTTACAAATAATAATATTATTTAAAGTAGATTTCTTAAATACCACAGTTATGTAATCATTTTAAGTCTTGATATTGTAAATTCTGGAATAGATTCACCTATCAAAGAATTCGTCAAAGGTCTCTGTATTATTCACTACATCCTGCTATTATATTATGGAATTTTGTGTTGTCTTTACGCTTGTTACTGCTTTTGTCGTAGTTACTGGAGCAAGAATGACTATCCCCGAGCAAAAGGCAGAAATAGTGTAAGACTTATTAAATTTCTTTTTAGGTTCAATTATCAATGTTTGCTATGCTGGTTATACCACTTAACTTGATCATCATACATGATATGAATATACTGTAATGTCATGGTGTACCCCATAAATATGTAGAAGTGTTTCATGTCAATTAAACTATTTTAGAAAACTATAATTAAACACCAAAATGTTAAAGTAACTATTACCAGTTTTTGAGATTTTGATGAATATTACCTTTGTAATTGCTACTTTCTGCAGATGATAAGTAAACATATTCTGACTTATAAATACTGTTCTTAATATCAGGAACAAAATTTGGTTGGGCTTCTATCCTTTAGGTAATAATTTACAAAGCATAATGAAATAAATAATCTTCCTTTAATTTGGAAATGGCTCATCTTGAGCTAGCAGAGAAACCTAACTTTCTGGAATATATTGTACCAAACATAATTTTGTTTCCTTAAATGTTAAAAAAAGAAAAGTATAGATGCTCTATAGATACATCTGTACTGGCTACATTTTGCAAAATTAAAAATGAGTAAACAAGGGTAAGTACATCTGCCCAATGGAGAAAATAAATTTCATCTGAGTTTTGTAGTAGTAGGGGCTGTATCTCATCCAACACTTTCACTACATCAGTTTTCTCTAAATTTTAAAATGTTGGACCATGGTCTTTGGAACTAAATCAAATACCTGATAAATTCTGCATCTCTCCTTTCTTATTTTTAATCCTAATCTCTTAAGCAGTTTTGAAACTTGCCAGATTTCAGACACTCATCTCTTCCAGGCATAAATTGTAGGAAAACTTGTCTGTTTGATTCTATGAAATCATCATCTTTCCTATTGTCTATGTTTCTTAAAACTTTTCTTCATATCTGTTATATTACTGAAGGTATTTGTATTCCTTTTCATTGAGTGATCCATAGCTCATTTGTATGAATGCTGCAGGGTATCAATTAAATAATTAGTCTTCTGATGACAGTGTTTATGTATATTAATATTTTATAAAGTAGAAGAAAATGTCATATTCTAAGAATGAAGTTATGCAGCTAAATCTAAGTTCCTAAAAAGTCTTATTTTGTGCTTTTACTTCAGAAGTGATTTGAAATCTTTATAATGTCAAGAAAATTAGACTTTGGTGATGAATAAAGGGAAATGCAAAATACTTCACTAAGTTAAAATATGTAAGCAGGTTTAGAACCAACCTGTTGTTTTTCTTGTTTTGCATCTTCTTCTTATAATCTGGTTAGATTTCATGGTTGAGAGAAAGCTGGCACAGCCCCTGTCTCTGGTTCCAAAATCCCTGAGAGCACTGAGTGAATACCGAGTAGGAGTAGCAGGTTCGGGGCATCTTCAGTCCAACCAAGGCAGCAGCGGGAAAAGGAGCAGATATGGATTTGAAAACAAAAAGTAGAGTAAGCTAAACTGTCCAGCTACTTGGACTAAAAAAGTCTTAATGTAAGTATCACAGATTACTGTATAACTAAAAAAAAACTCATGAAATTCTGAGAATTTGTGAAGATTGTAACAAGTTAATATTACTTCTTTTTCTTGCTTCTTAAACTAAATTTAAAACCTACATATTAGCTTCATAAATTTGAGTTTCAAACCCTGTAATGAATATCTAATGTTGGCAACATCAGGTAAGGCATATCAAGCATCAATGATAAAGTTGATCGTATTTTTAAAATAAATTTATTCATTTATTTATTAGCACACATTGCTGTACATAGTGCTTACACTCCTTTGTTGGGTTGGTACGAAGCACGTCTTAACTCCTTTTCTCATCTCCTTTCCATTCTGTCCCTGCCTTCTCCCCACATTTCTTTCTTCCTTTGCCATTTGAGAAATATCTATCTCCCAACTTTCTGTTATCTCTCTTTTATTTTGCTCTTTATAATTTGGCATTCTTATGTAAGACAAACCATGCAATATTTAAGCTTTTGTGCCTAATTTATTTTATGTAATATGATGATTCCAAGGTGCATCTATTTTCCTATGAATGAGTCAAGTTTATCTTTTTGTGTGAAAACAATAGTTTTCTGTGTGCAGTACCACATTTTCTTCCTTTATTGATCAGTTGATAGTTGTATAGAACACTTCCATGACTTAGATATTATGACTTATGTTGCTATAAACATGGGTGCACATGTACACATTGTAATATGATATCTTTAAATTTTTCAACAAAACCCCTACAGGAGGAATAACTAGGGTAAGTGGAATTTGTAGTTTTCAGCATAGGATCTATACAGATTTTCCAGACTAGTTGTACTAGTTTTCATTCCCACAAAAAACTCTTTGAAAATAGTTTTCAAAGATGTTGGCACATTTATTTGCAGAATTTTTTCTTTCTTTGTTTCTTTGTTTCTTTTAGATTTGTGACCATTTGAAAAAAGCTATCTAAATATACATGTATTATAACACGTTAAAATTTATCAGATCTAAAACACATAGACTAGATGTAGGCTTTACATAGAGAAAAATATAAAATATAAAGATCTTATATTAAATCATAACTGCATACAACTAATTGGAATATATACTATGCTAATGTTCTGATTTTAGCCACCTTCTGCTACTGTTCTGGTGAGCTCAGGTGTTATAGGTACCAGTTTAAAATGCTCTGTGACATGCTAGATATCTCGGTGTAGTTATGTCTCCAATATATTGTCCAAGACAGTACAAATGACCTAAAAACTGTCATATATTTTTCACTTCTTAAAAGTTTGTGTTGAAACTTTACATTATTTTAGTAAGGCTTCCTCCAGTCAATAGTGGGTTATTAGTAGTTATGTTTTGAGAGATTTACAAATTATAGGAGTCTGATTAGTAGTCAGGATGGTGAGAAGACTCTAGAGACCTGAACAACCTCCTTGCTGCCCCTTCACTGGGTTAACATTGATTATTTTGGGTATTCAATCTGAGGTGGTGCAGAGATAGAAGGGGAGATCAGAGAACAAGAAAGTCCTTTAATGCAGGCATGGGAGATGTGTTCTCCCAGAAGGGTGGAAACGTCTATTGCTGGACAAATGATTGAGGGTGTTTTATGGAGATTATCTTTTGGGGAGGGGTTAGGCAACCTGATAGTGATGGATTATTGCTACGTGTCTGTGCAGGCTGGGAATTGGGGAATCTTTAGCACACACAGGAGGGAAAGAGAGGAAGCCTGGCTTGGATCAGGAAAAAGGAGTCTGATAAGATGTTCTTTTATGGTTTCTTTGTCATGCTGACTCTCTGCCATGATAACTAAGCAGGACCCTATGAGCAAAACCCATTAAACATTACAGCTTATCTTTCAATAGTGAGCAACAAGCCCCAGACCTAGCATCTGTCACCTTTCTCCAACACCCTGCGGGCTATCAATATTACACTTTGAACTACAGAGAGTGACCCAGGAGGTATGAACCTGGTTTCCTTGCACTGGCAACACTTGCCAGCATGAGCTGGAAAATCATCCTATAGAAGTTTAGGGCAACAGTAAACTGAGTGAATAGAAGAGATACACTTAGTTCATTAAAAAAAAAAAAATGACCAACGCCGATGTATTTTTATATCCCACTGTCTTAGAGAAGAATCCCAGGATGCACCACCCAGTGTAGGAAATGGAGAGATGGGAAAATTTGATGTTGTTGAAAGGAAACAAAGGGCAAGGGTGGCAAATGTTGGAATTCTTGCTGTAGAACTATTTAAATGCAGTCAATATGCATCAGATAGTTTTATCAACACTCATCATATTGTAAAATGCAGAAGAACTAGCAGGATAATGGGACAAAGACTGGGAAAAGGACAAAGATTGGGAAATCAAAAAACCTCAAAGACCATACACAGTAATGCTGGCTTGAAGGTAGGGGGAAAAATGACTACCATATACAGAGATTTCATGAAATTTAAACATGATATTTCAACCCTCCATTGTATCAAGAAGTAGTAGACTGTGTAGGAAAAGGTAGACCAGTGGGAAAGAATATGTTTCAGTTTGTAGCACAAATTTTTGTAAGGGCACTTCTCACAAAAGGGCCTGGAGAGAAAATGAAGAGAGATAAGACACAAGGTCACATCAGCAATATGACAATAGGTTTAATTACAGACACACACCAAAAACTAAAAGAGACTAGAGCACCACTTGGGCATGTGTCTATATTCCAGTTAGAGTAGGATGGATCTAGGTAAATGTGAGCTTGCCCTCTATGGCATTAGACAGTTACCAAACAAGAAATAATGTGAGATTCCAGAAATAAATAATAAATATTGGAGCGGAAAACCTTATGTGCTTGGTTTTTGCTCATTAACCAAATAACTGGAAATATCTGCACTATCTACTCAGAACAGATTGTTTATTATTTTAAATCTAGTCATGTGTTTATGGTAATGCTAAACATGTTTCTACAATTTTCTCAGCATATCTTTATATTTTTAAATTATTTCATTTCTGATCCAATTGAGATTTTTAAGAACTCTAACTTCAACTTGTAATAAAGATTACATTTAAAACTTGATTTTTAGAAGATTTAATGCCAATTCTCCTTAAACTCTTTAATAAAATTGAGAAGAAACCAATTCGTGCTAAATCATTCCTGGAGGAAAGTAATACCCTCATACCAAAACCAGGGAAAGACTCAACCAAAAAGGAGAACTATAGACTAATCTCACTAATGAACATGGATACAAAGATTCTCAATAAAATACTGGCAAATAGAATGCAGCTAATCATCCGGAAGATTATACATCATGACCAAGAGGGATTCATTCCAGGAATGCAGGGATGGTTTAACATATGCAAATAAATAAATGTGAAACACCACATCAACAGAGCTAAACACAAAAACCACATGGTCATCTCAAAAGATGTAGAAAAAGCTTTCGACAAAGTCCAACTCATGTTCATGATAAAAACTGTTCAGAAACTTGGAATACATGTTGTCTACCTCAATCTTATAAAGGCCATCTATGACAAACAAACAGCTAACATTATACTAAATGGACAAAAACTGAAAGCTTTCACTTTAAAATAATGAACAAGACAAGGATGTCCACTAGCACCACTCCTTTTCAATATAGTTCTGGAAACACTATCCAGGACAATCAGACAAGAGAGAGAAATAAAAGAATAAAGACAGCAAAGGAAGAAGTTAAATTATCACTACTTACAGATGACATGATACTCCATATAAAAGACCCAAAAAACTCCATTAAAAGACTATGAGATGTAATAAACAAGTTCAACATCATAGCTGGATACAAAGTCAATGTTCAAAAATCAATAGCATTCCTGTACACAAAAAAAACTCACCGAGAGAGAAATTATGGAAATATCGCCCTTTACAATAACATCTAAAAAAATGAAATACTTAGGAATCAACCTAACTAAAAATGTAAAAGACCTATAAACTGAAAATTATACTATGGCAAAAGAGGAGATTGAAGAGGATATTAGGAAATGGAAGGATATTCTTTGCTCTTGGCTAGAAAGAATCAACATTGTGAAAATGGCCATACTCCCAAAACTGCTATACAGATTTAATGCAATCCCAATGAAAATACCATTGACATACCTCACAGAGCTAGAGAAAACACTCCTACAATTCACTTGGAAACAGAAGAAACCTAGAATAGCAAAGGCAATTCTGGGCAACAAAGGCAAGGCAGGAGGCATCTCAATTCCAGACTTGAAACAGTGATAAAATCAGCATGATACTGGCAAAGAAATAGACCTGAGGATCAATGGAACAGATTAGAAGATGCAAGCACAACTACAAAGACAGTTAGCCACCTGATATTTGACAAAGGGACTAACCATGTTCACTGGAAGAAAGATAGCCTCTTTAATAAATGGTGCTGGAAAAAATTGGCTCTCCTCATGCTGAAGACTGAAACTAGATCCATGCCTATCACCACGCACACAACTAAAGTCTAAATGGATCAAAGATCTAAATATTAAAACAGAAACACTAAATCTACTGGAAGACAAGGTAGGCAGAAGTCTTGGATACATAGGGCTAGGCAAAGAATTCATGAACAAAATGCAAACTGCACGGGAAACACTTCAGAGAATCAACAACTGGGATCTCATATTATTAAAAAGTTTCTGCACTTCAAAAGAAATCACCAGAGTGCAAATCAACAGAGTGCAAAGAAACCCCACAGAGTGTGAAAGAATTTTAGCCAGCAAGCCCTCAGACAAAGGACTTATATCCAGAACATATGAAGAACTGAAAAACATCAAGCCCTCCAAATTTAAAGACTCTCTTCAAAAATGGACATCTGAGATGAACACACAGTTCTCAGATGAAGATATACAAATGGCAAATAAATACATGAAGAAATGTTCACCATCACTGGTCATTTGAGAAATGGAAATTAAAACAACACTGAGATTTCACCTCACTCTGAAAAGAATAGCTGCCATCAAGAAAACAACTGATAACAAATGTTGGGAAAAAGGAACACTGCTCCACTCTTGGTGGGAGTGTAGACTGGTGCAACCACTATGGAAATCAGTATGGAGATTTCTCAGAAGACTAGGACTGGAAGTTCCATTGAACCCAGTTATTCCCTTCCTGGGTATTTTCCCAGAAAACCTGAAAAGGTCAGATCACAGTGATGTATGTGCACCCATATTCATAGCAGCACAATTTGTAGTAGCTAAATCTTGGAAAAAACCAAAATGCCCATCAACTCCAGAGTGATGAAAAAATGTGGTATTTTTATACAATGGAACATTACTCAGCTATAAAAAGGATGATCTTGAGGCCTTCGTAGGCAAATGGAGGCAACTTGAGCTTATTCTCTTAAGTGAAATAAATAAGAATCATATTTATAAATATCATATTGTGTCTTTACTGTAAAAAGTAATAAGAACCATAAAAATAATAAGAGCCAGAATGTGCAATTGCTATTGTAAAAAATGAAAAGAAAGTGCTCTAAGGGATATAACTGCATGTATGTTTGAGTGTGTAAAATAGATAACCATATTGCTGAATCTTTGTTAGATCATTGAGCAAAACTGTTTGCAGTCTCACTCTTTGAATGTTTACCATGTATCCTTTAATTCTGTAACTTGAACAACTATTTCTAAAATGACAATATGTAATTTATCAAGTAGGGATTTCTTAGTGTTTTTTCTCTTTTTGTTTCTTTTTTCTTTCACAATTCTGCATTATTGCTACCCTTTTTTTATTTTGCTTTTTTTGTCTTTAAATAAAATAAAAATGTGTAAGTGCTATAATAAAAAAGAGAGGAAATAGGAAGTGCTATAAAAGGTATAACTGCATGTATAAGTGTGTAAGATTGATAACCATGTTTCTAATTTCTTGCTGGATCATTGAACGGATCTATTTGCAGTCTCACTGTTTGAATGTCCCCTTTGTATGCTTTAATTTTATAACTTGAACAACTATTTCTAAAAGGAAAATATGTAATTTATCAACTAATATTTCTTAATGTGTATCTTTTTTTGGAAATTCTGTATTATTTATACCCTTTTTTCTCTTTAAATAAAAAAATACTTGATATTTAAAAAGTCATAAAACAGCAAGCATCTATTAATAATGATATAATTTAAAATTGTGTGATGATTTTCAACTATAAGTAGGTAAAAGCTTTTAGTCTTCACATGGTTCAAAAGTCAAATGTATTATGTTCATAATTTTTTAAATTTACTTTTTATTTTTATTTTTAAAGTAGTCAAATACCACAGAACAAGACAGAACAAAGAAAACTGAGACAGTGTAGTGAAATTGGCACAGAACTTCACAGCAAAAAAAAAAAAAAGAATCTCACAGCAGGTTACCAGGATAACAGTAATAGGTGCTATAGTATATCTAGTTTTATTCACAATAGTTGTTCTTTCAATCAGGTATAGCAAAATCTAAGGAAATACAGAACATTATAGAACCTATCCAAAAAGAATATTGAATAGAGCAATACCATTAATCAGAACAAAACAAAACAGTGATAAAAATATTTGCCTTCAAAGAGATGGTAGAAGGAAATCTCCCTTATTTGCTATACTGCATATAGTCAACCTCGCAAGAGATGCTCAGATCTCTGGCTCCCACTTGCTAATGCGGGGTGGGGTGAGAGGTGGGGTGGGGGTGAGGATGGCATTACATGTTTGAATCTCAGCCCGCGCGCTGCTAGGCTCACCGCCGCTTTATGTTCATAATTTTTAAAGAATATTTAAAATACTAATTGAGACAACTATATATTTTTAAAGACATAAATGAGGTGTTTGCATACACTGACATTTCTTTCCTGAAAATTCAGTTCATCTACACATTTTCCTAGGTAAGTTTATGAAACATGCCTAGCTAAGGTTTGCAAAGGACTCGTTATAATGGTTGTTTAAAGTCCAGCAATAGCTGTATAAACTACTGAGTAACCCAACAGTGAGTGAAGCTGTTTTAGATACGCCAGTGAAATTGCTGGAAATAAATTATGGGCTATATGTATAACCAATCTGTGAATGTGTTTCTCAGTTATCTTCATTTGCTTACATTTATCTCGTTGTCTGGGACAACTGATGTGAATAGAAGAGACTTGAAATAAGCATTACACAAAGATACTAAAAAAGATTTTATCAAGTTGTTAAAACAATATTTAATACTATCTGTTAATTTAGTTCTTTGTAGAATCCTAGCAGTTGAGATTGCCAAATGAGAAGTGAAAAATCAATTTTGTAGAGCACAAGTTAGATGTTATCTTGTACATTACTCTCGTATTCTCGTATTCATCTGTTATGTGATCATTGACTATTTAAGAAATAGTAGCACAGCCTTAATTTCAAGACAAAACCTCAGGAACAAAGGAAAACTATCCGGGTGGAGGTTTTTCCATTACAGCTCGTTGATAGCATGATGTCATCTTAAATGAGGGGAAGGGGCTCAGATGCACGGAACTAAAATAAAGCATCATTTTGACAAGTAGGCCTTTAGGTTTTTTTTTTTTTCTCTTGTAAATAATGAGATTCTCTTATGCCTCTTATTCTATACACTGGTTGTAATTTTTATAAGTGGATAACAACAAGTTCCATAGTTAAAGTATTTCTAGAAATCATTTCCAAGAAAAGGTTTAAAATGTGTTCTTTCACATCCTTTTGCAATACACTCTGTAAAACTACACAAACACGTAATGCCATTGACACAGTACATATTGCATTAAGGCTGAACTATACTTTTCTCAGATTTGCAGGTAACATCATTTTGTGATATTTCCTGAGCTTGAAAATGTGTTATAATTGACTATCCCCCAACTTCTCTGCACTCACATAGACTGTAATACGACAGTATTGAATGAGCCAATAAGTAGACAGTTGTCTTTTGTTTTTCTGTATATTTTGTATACTGTAGTCTACTCCAAGCCAACCTAGAAATCAAGGTTAATTTGTGTTCTACTTAAAACAAACATCAGTATCTCATTAGAATTTATGTAAGAACAGGAAATGCGTTTAAAATAGCTTTGCTTTAAGAAGATCAATAAAAAGTAATCCATCATGATAAATTGACAAAATGAGTTGAGGGTAGATTTGTTTATATATAATATGCACAAGACAGCTTAATTTCAGTTTTAAGACATTCTGATACTGATTACCTTGTGCTGGTAAAGCACACTGTGCTGTTCTTCATGGAATTAGTCCCTACCTTAAAGTCTGAACATTCAGAACTACAAGCACTACATTACAGACATATGAAGATCAGCAAGCTGACCTAAACACAGCTGGCACTGAACTTTTCATTGTTTCTGCCTCAGCACAAAAGGTACAGGCACAAAAAGATGATCTGTTCTCTGTGGCATAACCACTGAGTGTTCAAAAAATGACAATTAGTAGATTTTTACAAAGCTCTCTAGTATCAAATCCTGTCAAAGAGAACAAATACAGAATACTGAAATGTTTAAATGCTTATTCTTAATTTTAGTTGATTATTTGACATAAAAATCAAAGGATTTCTAGTTCATTTTCAAAAAGAATCTAATCCTATGCTTTTTGAAATATATTAGGAGTCTTATGTTTCTTCTTCCTTTATGCTGCCATTATATTCTGGTTAAATCCTTGGTAGAGATTTTCAACATGAAAAGAAGCCTTAATGTGTTAAGATTTCAAATGAGAGTGAGTGAAGCAATTTTTTATACTTTATTTAATTCCACAGAATGAAGAGGCATTTATTTAACAAACTCTAAAGGCTTTAAAAAAGCATTTCAAAGTTATATGTTGTATATACATAAATTAGTTTACAGTACAATGTATATTAAATTACATTGAACTGAGACTTTAAAAATTAGTCTCTGCTTTAGAAATGCTAGATTTTAGAAACATATATACAGATAGAGGATTTTTTTCTGGTTCTTCTGCACCAACATCCTAGTAAATAAGTAGATTTATTATGAAACTGAAAGATAATGCATACCTATTCTTCATATAGATATACCAAAAAACCAAATGTTCTAATGCTAATATCAGTAGCAAACATGGTTATTTAGAACATGTGATTATAATTATTTTATGTTGAAATTATGTTGTATAGTATATATATGACATGATATATTTTAAACATAGTGTATATAGCATATATGCTTTTAATATGATAAATGTAGCATAATTGTATTCTGATACCATAAATAATTCCTCCGATATCAAAAATAATTCCTCTGGTATAAATAATTCCTCTATTGGAGGAATGAATTTTTTAACTTTTTGTTTTAAAGAGTAATATTTTACTTAATTTTAAAAATATTACTCAAAAAGTAAAGTCCATGTTTTTCCAAAAATAAACCTGCTGAAATTAGCCATCTAAATTTCCTCTATTTTTTCAAGTAAAGGAATTTTAAAAAACTGAAGAGAATGCAACCCCATATAAAATTGTTACTACAAATATGACATAAAGTAAAAAGTAGATAAGCCAGAAAAAATGATATTTTAAAAGGTACCCATTTATACACTTCTATGAAGTAACAGAAATTATTTTATGGAAGTCAGATAAGGATATAGTGATTCATATTCATGTGAGGAATGTTATATATATATATATATATATATATATATATATATATATATATATTTCAATGAATCAGAGATAGAAGTGTTCCAAAACTAATATCTGAGTAAATAACTATAATTCTGCTTGGCCGGTGTTGAGTTAGCATATCTTGTTTTCTCAGGTCAATATATCTCTTAGCCAATCTTCAATGTACAGAGAAACTTAATTGATCATTCACCTAGAGATATATTTAACAAAGCAACAAAATGATAATTTCTTAAACAACTTAAACACTTAACAAAGGAAGAAAATAATTATAATAATTATGGATATATGTATAATCCTTATTAACATTCTACAGATATTTTCTCTCTGCTACATGTTGTGTGGTGCATTTCTCTCTTTTTAAAATACACATTAAAGTGGATTTCAATTGATGGCTTAATCCTCCATTTTTAGGACTCTGAGCCTTTAACAGAACTACTTTTAAATAGCTGTTTTCATTGTTGTGTTTGTTTGTGAGTGTATATACCACTGGAATTGAAAATCTACTTTCTAAGTTTGCTCTTATTAACCTCAAATGTTTATCACTTTTTCATTGATCATGTATTATCATATTCCTAACAGGTTATATCCCTGTGTCTCTTCTCATTTTCTTTATGTTCTTATTTGTCCCATGACAAGAAGGGCAGGATTAGCTAAATTGAAATTTTAAGACTCAGCTCTACCAACACTGGTATAATCTTTCCTTCTTTGAATTCACACTTGTAAAGAGGAGAGCTCCTCCTGATAATAAAGGCCAAAAACTCTGTGATGTTACAATAGGAAGTAGACTTGTGAGCATTTTCCAAATGCATGTATTTTTACCCTTTAAAAAGCATCCCCAGAAATCTCATATTGATGCAGATCACTAATCCCATGACTTAAGGGTTGTTTCCATAGAATTTCTAACACTTGGGAATTGAGAGAATATGGTGATTCATGAGTATGTCAACATAAACTAAGCTCCTTACATAATTTTGAAGTGAAGTGAGTACCTAGAACTAGATTAGATTAGATTAAATTTCTTATTTTTATCTATTAGTAAATGTTTACTGGATAAAATCTTTAATATGTTTATTTAATATGTAGTGCTAAATGAGTCTAAAGTGAGCTTATGGCACCAGTCTTCCAAGAGTGAGCTGTTAACATGAGAAAAATGTAAAGATATTGGTTGTGGTGGGGGATAGAGACAGAGGCAGAGAGACAGAGACAGCGAGAAACATTCATAATGCCTCATTTTACCAAATAGCAGAGAAATTAAAATAACGAATTTTATTGAAATACAAGTTTTTTACATATATGATGTCGAAGTAGCATATTCTTTCTGGAAGGTCTCAGGAAAAATTATAACATCTCATTTATCCATTTTGCTACAACGTAGTGAAGAGGTCTAATACTATTAAAAGTGAGTGCAAAATTAATAGACTTGCATTGATTCATTGTTATGTGGAACACATGTACATTAATAAGTTTATTCTCTACATGTGAAGAAAATATATAAAAGGAGGTCAGAAATGGAATCTCTTAGGTCAATGTCACTGCACAGGAAACAATAATTCTGATGATATCCCAGACAGCATGCTTGGAAACAGGAACCCAAGGAAAAATGTGAAGTACATTTGTTAATTGAAATGTGACATAATGAAATGATTTATTATTTTAAAGAAGAGCCCATTAAGAAACATCTTTTTATTACTCTATTGAATAAATAATTAAATGCAAGAAATGAAAAATTATCAAGAATGAAAAAATATTTAAACAAATAAATGTTTCTGTACAATATTTTACAAATCAGATAGTAGATATTACTGTGTTACTATCATCATATCTCAATTATCCTTCAGTACAGGTGAGACAGTTTCCTGTTCATCTCTCATTGAAAACTTGTAAAGTGCCTTACATAAAATGAAGTGGTAGTTAAACATTATCTACATAAATGCTCTGCACACCTGAGTCATTTCTAGATTATTCTTAATATCAGTACAAATATAAACACTATATAAATGTTAGTTATACTGTACTGTTTGTAGAATGACAAGAAAAGTTCTATATTTTCTCAGTACAGATGCAACTATTCAAAGTTTAACCACGAAATAAAATACATGTCTTGTCAAATCTGTTATGCATGATAAATTATTTTCATAATACTCTATATCATTACTCTTAAAACAAACATGCTACAAAACTTTTTAAAGTGTATACATATATGAACAAAAATTTAAAAAATAATTCATATGCCAATTTACATTAAATGTCAAGGAAAATACAAAGCAATGGTATGGAGAAAAAAGTGGTCTATTAATTTATTTTGGCCTCTACATTTTATGCTATTATTTATATTTTACAAATCAAGATAATAAGTGTAATTGCGCATGGAAGTGTTATATTGACAACTAATTTGTCCAAATTTATGTTTACATTATTTCTGGTTCTTTTTTTCAGGTAATATTTGTTTTGAAAAATTCTTATGTTTTGGGCAGGAGTTATAACTCAGCAGCACTGTGCCTCCCTGGCAAGTGCAAGGTCCTGAGTTCGATTCCCAGTACCAAAATAAATAAATAAATAAATAATGAATTATATATATATATATATATATATATATATGCATATATATTGTTTTCATTTGTCATTGAGAGTTGCTATGAAGACCTTAGTGATTTTATATATATAATGTTTGTTTTAGGTACCGGGGATTGAACTCATGACCTAGCATTTGCCAGGCAGGCACTTATGCCACTGAGCTAAATCCCTGGTGACCTTAGTGATTATAAAAGAAAGTCACAAAGTCATATTTTAACAGTGTTTCATAAGTGGAAATGTCATTAAAGAATGGATATTTTAATGTTTTTACAGTGGTTATGTTTCCCTAAAGCGTCACTAATACCAAGGTATTGTTTATGATCACACTTCATTCTTTTTGTCTGAAAAACACTTTGTGTTCCTGAGCGTCACGTTACCCTTGAATTAGGAACATGTTTCTAAGTTTTTCCATAGTAACTTGGTACACTGCATCATCCCAAACAAGAACTCTGACACAACTGCAAGTTAGTATGACCTCTTTAAGCTTCTTATTCTCCTGGTTCTTTTACTGACACTGGAGAACCTGGGAATAACTCTCCTTTCCAGTCTTCAAACATGTGAGGACACAGAAGAGGACACACACAAAGGTAAGTAGTGATCAAAACGGTCAGTTCGCTTCTGAAATACCCATAGCAGTAGAGTAGAATTTGAGAATGTGGCAACAATTGGCTCCCTACTAACTGTAGAACTACGGAAAATTACTGCCCTGCGTGCTTATTCTGCACCATTTAGACCTCAGCTGAACAACTGAACCCATAAGGATTTGTCCCACAGGGAAAATTCTATTATCTTGTGGGGAAAGATAGCAGTGACGATTTCCCCCAGTCAGGCAGGCTGGCGCCCTAAGCAAGGGCTGAGCCATAGCATACGTGCGTTGCGTGCGTGTGTTGCTTGCGTGCGTTTCATGCGTGCTTTACGTGAGTGTGTGTGTGCGCGCGTGTGTCTTTCTGTACGTGTGATGTGATTCAGAGTGTTTTGTATGAAGGTCTCATCCACCTCTCAACTATAAGAATTCACTATAACCGTTGATGCCTTTATTTCTGCTTTTCCAAACTTTTATTTTTCTTCCAAAACTTTAAGAAAAAAAGAAAAAAGCTTTCTAATCTCAGCTGTGTGACTGAATGAGGACAGGCACCGCAATAGCCTTCGCTACCATAAATCACATCGCCTCAGCCTTTGTTCGCTGGACTTTCATCACGGATGTCAGCACTTTCCCGGTTATCTCCCCCCAAGCAGGATCAGATTCTCAGCGCAGGCCATTTGATTCCTGCTACTTTATGTAGAGTCTCGCCTTCTACTGACAGAAGAAGACTTGCACTTGGGTTTAACACGCTTGAAATTGATCTTCAGGGATAGAAGTTTCTCTAACAAAAGCGAGGCACAAAGCCATTTGAAATTTTGCTTGTTAGGATTAGAAAAAAAATGCTATCGCTCTGTACTCACTTTGTTATGCAAATAGTGTTTGGGGCACATTGGTCTTGTTTCCTGCAGTTCAAACCTCTGCAGGTAAAGGTATGAACAAAATAAGGCCTTGCCTTGGTACCTGAAGTGTTCAGTGGAGGTAAGATAGCCTCTCTAGAATTGGGAACACTTTTTTCCTAAAATAATATGTACATGCCCTTCTGTGTCCTTCAATAATGTTTATTTTACTTCTGAAGTACAAAACATGCTAGTGCATATATATTTTAAATTATAACAAGAAAATGAGCTGTATTTTCATAGCAAAATGAGCTATCTTTACTGCCTACTCTTGTCTGTTTGACAGACCCCATGTCAGACATTTGACAGGCAATGCACATTTCCATAGAGAAGAATCCCTTAAAGCTCTGCTCCAGGATGATCAAAAATCCTCAGGTGAACCCCACTTTGTTGGAAAGTTAGAGGTACTGCCTCCCTTTGTTATGGATACTACTATGCTGCAAAATTTCTTCAATCTAGAAAATAAATAAAATGGTATAGCATGACCTGGGTGTGGTGGCCCAAGCCTGTTATCCTGTCACTCAAAAGGATGAAGCAGGAGGATCGCCATGAGGTTGAGGTCAGTCTGGACTACATAGTGAGTCCAGGCCAGCCTAAACTGCAGAGAGAGACCCTGGTTTTTGTTTTTTTTTAATATGTCATGAAAGTTTTTGATTTTTCTTTTGGTCTAATTGCTGTAGTTGTATGTGTGTAATGTGTGGCACTTACTAATTTACTTGAAGATACCTAAAAATGGCATGCTCATTTGCTTACATCAAGAAAAAACTGGTTTATCATGCTATTTTCTTTTGACATCAAGTTTAATGAAGGCATACAGTTTATGAGATAATGTATAATACTGAGATTAAAAAGGAAGTAAAATTAAAATGTAGCTCTGCCTTTATAAAGCTCACATATAATACTAGTTATAGATGAGCACTATAAATACCTCAATAAAATAAATGTTAGCATGGAAATAGTGACTATTAGTCTCTGCCACACATTAGTCCTAAAAGTTTTTATTAGTAGTAAGTACTTGCAGTACATAATGAATGCATTCCTTGTGGCAAGTTGGTTCATGTACAGAACACATCATAATTCTTTCTTCATATCCCTTCTTACCCACTCCCTCCACATCCTGAACCCCTTCCTATCTGAAAAAGATCTACTGCCCTATGTCCTTTTGATATAGGGGAGAGAAATTCCCAACCTACTAGATGTCTGGTTCCATTTTGTGTTCTCTAAAATCAAAGAATGAATTTTGAGAACAATGTAGGTTAAGAACAGTATATATTTATTGAGAGAAAGAAATTTTCTGTTTGAGGGAGAGAAAGAAAAGGTCCCTAGTGCGTTACCTAGGCCCTGCCTCTTCTAAGCATTTTTATAGAGCAAATCCATGAGGAGAGGTGGGTCTAAGGTGGGAAAATGGAAACTCACAAGGTGGGCATGAGGTGGGACAGAACTATTGTCAATCAGTAAGATGATAATTGCTCAGGTAAACCTTATTGAATTAGGTTCAAATGGGGAAGTGAGTAATGTAGTAAGTGGGCATAAATAAAGAACAGGCCCTTTACCTGTAGGGGTTGGATTAGTGGCACCTTCTGGTTTCCTCAGAGTGATAGAGACCTATGTAGAATATCAAGCCCTAATGCTTATTGTTAGGAAGTATGTGGATGCATTTCTTTTGTCTTTTGTCTTGAGGTCTGGCCCACAGCTAGAGGTGTTTGCCTCCCCTGTAGTTGCAACATACCTGGTCTATTACACTGGTTCCTTTGAGGATCCAGCTCTATCTGACTGCTTATAATATTTTTATCTAATTTAGCTGCCTATAATACAATTATCTTTTATTTTGCTCTTTATTTGTATTTTGTGTTTGCTGTATAAGAAACCACATGCAAAACTAACTTATGTGTTTTTTTTTCACTTAATATTATAATCTCCAAGTCCATTCCCTTTCCAACAAATGATACAAGTTTATCCTCTTTTAAGACAAAAGAGTACTCTATTGATACAACATATATTTTCTCATATTGTATAAATTCATATATATATATATATATATATATATAATTGCTTAGTTTGTTTGAATCCATAAATTCTAAGAACACTTGAGATCATTGGTATATGCTATCAATTCAAATCACAGATCTGCACAAGAATTCTAATTAATTACTTTGTATTCCATGACTGTAATAATAAACTTTATATTCCCAAACAGACCTTTTCATAATTTTCTTCTCTGCACTTTTTATCAGATTATTTTGGTTACATATACTGTACCAAAAGTCATATAGACAATGAGTGGAAATCATTTTCACTATGGTTCATATCTAAAATGTCCCTCACAAGTGTCATGCATTCATAGATGGAGCTTTAGAAAGGTGACAGAGTCAAGAGAGTGCTCTAGTCATCTGCTGATGAATTCATACCTGCATGTGCTGTAAAAGGTGGGTCCTTGAAGATGGGTACCTGGAGCTCAACTTGAGACCTGTTCTTATCCCCTGCTCCACTTTTTGCTCTGTTTTCTGAGTTCCCTCAGGTGAGTACCTTCTCTCTGTACACCATGGCCTTCCATGCTGTGCTGGATTCAACCAGCTCTGAACGGAATCCTCTGAAATCCTGCTGAAAGTTGAAAGTTGATTTGATTCTCTTTCTTTAAGTGACAGGTGTCAGAGATTTTTGTCCTGGCAATGGAAAAATTATCTCTCCAGGAAAATTAGGAAGTTACATAATAAATCAATTTTATCAAAAATGGAGAGGAAATAAGGCATTGTAAATTAATATGCTGTCACAAGACAAAGCTATGTTTAAAGTTGATGGTAAATAATCAGGATTTGTTTAAAGATCAGGTATATTTATTGAAAAAACAAAAGCTTCTGAGGGAGAGACAGAAGGGGTCCTGAGTGAGTTGCCCAATAATCAGGATTTTAAAATATAAATGAGTGTGTTTTTAAAGAATGCTTTCTCTACTCCCAAACAAATATATATGTAATAAAACCAACTCTCTTGAAAGTTGATAAATTTCTTTTTTTTTTAAATTTTATTTAAAGGGGGGGAAGCAAAACAGAAAAAAGGGTAGAAACAATACAGAATTTCAAACAAAATAAGCAGTAAGAAATCACTATTTGATACATTACATATTGTCTTCTTGGATATAGTTGTTCAAGTTACAAAATTAAAGCATACAAAGAGGACATTCAAACAGTGAGGCTGCAAACAGTTTTATTCACCAATCCAACAAAAACTTAGTAACATGGTTATCAATCTTACACACTTAAGTATACATACAGTTATCTATTTTAGAGCACTTTCTTTTCCTCTTCTTGCTTTTTAAAAAATTTTTTTTTATTTAAAAAAAATTTGAAAAAGAAAGAGGGTAGAAACAATACAAAATCTCAAAAAACAGCAACAACAAAATAAAAACAGAAAAAAAAAACCCAAAACAGTAAGCAGTAAAAAATCACTAGTTGATAATTACATACTTTCCTCTTAGATGCAGTTGTTCAAATTACAAAAGTAAAGTCCACAAAGTGGACATCCAAACAGTGAGACTGCAGTCAGTTTTGCTCATCCATCCAATTAAAACTTGGGCAACATGGTTATTAATTCCACTCACTCAAACATACATGCAGTTATATCCTTTAGAATACTCTCTTTTCCTTTTTTTTTCTTAACAATAACTATAACCCATTCTCATAAACTACTTAGAAGTTCTACACATGTATATAAGTCTTTACACATATACCTAGCCTTTCTGTATTAGAGGGAGAAACAAATCAAAACAAGTCAGCAATACAAATTCCTAGAGAAACACGAAAAGAAAAGAACATATAAAAACACAAAACTAGGTTATCTACGGTAGTCACTATTGATGTCTCTTGTTATTTTCAATAAAATTGTCTCTATCATCAAATATAATATAAACTTAGCATTGCTTTACACTATTAATAAAATCTAAATATTGGAGACATTATAGGACTTCAAAGGCAGTTAACAATCAAACAAGAATGGGTATACTATTGAATCCTGTCATCTTCAGAGTAGTTGCCCCTACTCTCAGACTTGACCCTCTCAAGCATACCACATTTAAATGAAATCAGTCAAAATAAAACAGTGATATAACCAATTTTCTCTGTCTTATCCCTGCCATGCTATTTTTCTGTTGTTATTTGTTTACTTTTCTCTTTCATTCCACTGTCTGCCCCTTTCTTTGAGACCTTTCTGCCATTATTCCTGGAACCCTGGTGATTTTCTTGTCTCTCTCTAGAATGTCCTTCAGTATACTTTGCAGGGTTGGATTGGTGGTCACAAACTCCCCCAGTTCCACTTTGTGGTGGAAATATCTTGTCTCTCCATTAATTTTGAGAGATAGTTTTTCAGGGTACATCATTCTGGGTTGGAGGTTATTTTCTTTCAGGGCTTGGAATATTTCACTCCAAGCTCTTTTTTATTTGATGGTTTGCATTGAGAAGTCTGCTGTGATTTTGATGAGTTTTCCTTTATAGGTAATCTGTTTCTTTTCTCTGACCACTTTTAATATTATGTTCTTGTGATGAATTTCTGGGATCCTGATTATTATATGTCTGGGTGTAGATCTGTTTTAGTTGTAGCTGGCTGGAGTTCTATATGCCTCATTTATCTGAACTTCACTTCCATTACCTATGTTTGGGAAGTTTTCCTTAATTATTTCTGTGAATAGACTTTTTATTCCATTTGTATTTGTTGCTGCATCTTCATTCACATATTTTATCCTTAGGTTATAAATCCTCTTGTCATCTTCTAGCCTTTGTATCATTGCTTCCTGGTTTCTTGTTATTTTTAAGAGATCCTTCCTTTCATGATTATACTTTGCTGATCTATCTTCAAGTTTTGAAAGTTTGTCTTTAGTTTCTGTTAAAAGGTTTTGCCAGGTTTCAATGGAGTTTTTAATTTCCTGATATTCTTTTTGCATCTGTTTCATATATTCTAGATTTTGTTTATATTCTTCATCAAAGGCTTCTCTCCTTTCTCTGGGTTTCTCTATTCTTTCATATGTGGTTACTTGAGGATTACCCAGGACTTCTTTTATTAATTTTCTTATGTCTTGCTTCACCTGAATTAGAATTTCAGATTTAAATTCAATGATGAGGTCACGGATGTATTTCTTTATTTCTGATGAGGCTGTCTCTGACATTACAGGTTTGCTGCTCTCAATCTCCTCTGCATTTACCTCTGTTGGACTCACTTTCCCTGGTTCTGCAGTTGGGGACCTTTTGCTCTTTCTCTGTCTTATCATGTTTTCGGCCCCCTTCAGACAGGTGGGTGGTGGAGATCTCTGGGCCTTTCATATTGCTAAAAATTTTTCTGCAGCACACTTGCTAGGGAAATACCGCCCCTCAGTCCACTGCAGATTTGCAAATTGCACGCTAAGAGCTGGCTCCTCCCTCTATGCCAGTCAACCAGTTTATGCTTCAACAAGTTTGTGTGTTCCCTGGGGATGCCACTGGCTCAGAAATGCCTCTTCCCTGGCTATTGGGTTTCAAACAGGGGCATGGGCCTGCCCGAGCAGATCCCACCAATATGCTTTGGACTAGGAGTCATCAGTGTACACTGCCTCAGGTTTTCATTCAAGCCTGCCCTGCCCAACTCCAAAATGTTGCCCAGCCAGTCCTCCTAGTTTGGGGATTCCAGTTCCCATCACTCACCGAAGTTCTTGCAGCTTGACTGGCTGTTTCCACTCCCTGTCTCACTCCCACCTCCTCCAGCCGAGGGTCTGGAGCTCACCAACCCCCGCTCTCGGCAGGGCCATGATCTCAGCTCGATCGTGAGTCACCTGACTCTAAGATGTGCTGGCACAGAGATCGGGGCTTGCCCAGCTCCAGCCCTCTGTCCATGCTTCATTTTCTTCTTTCTTTTTTCTTTTTTTTTCTTTTTCTTTTTCCTCAGTTTCTTCCTGGGTAGTGAGAATTCCTCTCCTTTTTCTGGCTTTCTCCATGTTGCCAGATTCCAGCATCTGAGTTTTTTTTATTTTTTTTTTTCCTCAGAGAGGCTCTCTTATCCTGC
The DNA here is from genome assembly GCA_004027455.1 of Hydrochoerus hydrochaeris. Lineage (NCBI taxonomy): Eukaryota > Metazoa > Chordata > Mammalia > Rodentia > Hydrochaeridae > Hydrochoerus > Hydrochoerus hydrochaeris. The sequence goes on along the minus strand of PVLA01000165.1, from coordinate 137,706 downwards.
CACCAGTCAGTTGGCCATCTTGCAATCCTGAAAGTTGATAAATTTCTTAAAAATGATGAAAATATGAAATGAAAGAGAGAGAAGTTTAGAAGCAGCTAACAGAAGAGGAAGGCTATTAATAGTTTGAATACAATAGGGAAATTAACAAAGAAAAGTCAATTAGTCAAATAATTTAATTTGAAATAAATAAAAGTCAAATCCTAGTTTCATTGTAGACAAGTCATTGAAATTTTAAAAATATGCTTAACAGAAAAAACTATTTATCATTTTTGATGAACAATTTAAGGAAAATTGTTTCTGCTTTTGATCAACTCCAAGAAAGAGTAAAATATCTTTCCCACTTCCAGTGTAAGCTCTACCTGCACAGAGACTCTCCTGCTACACTGAGTGTTGACCCCAATATTTGGTTCAGTCATCATAGTTTAATGGTTTATAATACATAGAATATTTTAAATGTATAGTTTTAGAATTAATATTAAATATGCAAGAAAACTCAAAAATACGAATCAGTAAATTGTATTTTCACTAATTCAAACAATCAAAAGTGTCAAAGCAACAATTTGGTTTTACCCTCTTAATTTATCTCTTTCTTTGTAGGGAAAAGTTTTATCTTCTATGTGGGAACTCCGGAACATCTTGTGAAGATATATTTAAGTGGGTTTTTGATGAATAAACTTCAGAATTTTAACACTTATCATTATAAAGAATGGGGCTGATACTAATAAAAATGTGATCAGTGTCATCAGAATTTGGACCAGCTTTTTTTTAGACAGAAAAGAACTTGGATGGATTTTTATCTGAATCAAAACAAGAACTCTTTTTTTCTTTTTTTATTATATAAAGAAGAAAAAAACAATTTCAAAACAAGATTATAGGAGAGTAACAATGATTAATACACTGCATAATATTGTCTTCAGAGTAATCAGGATAAAACATATAAGCATGAAATCTTGTGTAGACAGTATTAGCATAAACCTTTCTTTTCAATTAACCAAGACAAACCAGCAGATATTTATCTTAGTTATCTTGTTTATATATGTACACATATTTTTCTTTTTCCTTTCCTTCCATTCCCCATTCTCCATCACAGTTTCTCTGTTTTTTAAAAAAATAATTTCATCCCAATTCACAATATCATTGTATTTACTGGTTCAACTTTTCACACTGGTAAGACTATACAATGTTTACACATGTGGGTCTAATTTATTTCACTTACAAGTAGAATCTCAAGTTGCATCCATTTACCTATAAAAGTCTCCAGTTTGTCCTTCTTTATGACTGAGCAGTAGTCCATTATATATACAAAAATCTTTTTTTATCCATTCCTCAGTTGATGGGTATTTGGGTTGTTTCCAAGATTTAGTTACTATAATTGTGCTGCTATAATCATGGGTGTACATATATCACTGTGATATGATGGCTTTTAATTGTTACCTGTACTCTAGTAAATGCTTCTGGGAAAAAGCAAATCTCAAAGGGCAAAAGACTTGTGATTTTCACAAACAGAACTGTCCATCTAAGGAGCCAGAGTTTCTTACCTCTAACAAACTGAACTCCCATAATCTGACTATGAGATTATAGCAAAATTCAAATTTACTTTGTAGAAAGAAAAAATGATCTCAACACAATTACCAGTGAAAGATGAGATGCCTTTGATTGAGAAGTTAATTTCCAGGGGTACATAATGTCATCACATTCTGCCTTTATGGTAATGATGACAGATATCATTTTACATTCATTTATAAAATTTGATTAGCATTTGTCTCTATTATTAAAGTTCGAACTGTAGGAAGACAAACAGTTTGCCTATTTTTTCCCTTCTAAAACATGGAAGTCACATGATCAAAGTTGAATAAATAGATAAATTAATATTCATTATGTTGTACATTCAAGACTGTTAAAAATCATCAAAATCTCTCTTAAAAGTATTTTGTAAAGAAATTGACTCTGCAAATATGGACTGAATATAGTTATCAGATTGTTGATTTAAGATAAAAATTTTGAAGCACAGGGTAATATATTTTTATGTTGTTCACAGAAAAGACAGAAATTGGAAAAATTCATACTATTGATCTTTAGGCAGGTATTTTCCCTTCTTATTGGACAGCAAGAAATGTACTATGTCATTTTTAATGGTGCAACTTTTTTAACCCCAGTAGTAAGAACTAAAATATATGTGTGTGTACATTATGTACATAGTCTTATTTTTGATAACAGTATGTAGTTTACACTCAGTAAAATGTGAAAAATTAAGACAGAATTAAACTTTTAGGGCTGCAGAATAATTTAGGAAATTTTGGCTCATTAAGAAATATAAGTGTATAGAGTCAAATAAAGAAGATTCTGGAAATATAGTTTCTGTCTTTTCCCCTCATTCAAAGAACAACTTTGTTATTTTCTTAGAAAAACATAACAGACATTTGAAAACAAAGTTTAAGTTTCTGAACAAAATGTTGATGCATTCTGCTGGCTTGTCTTCCCAAAGTGTAAGAAGGCTGACTTTTTGATGACATTTTTCATTACATTTGAAACAGTGGGAGCTATTTTAAATAAAAACTTATGGGCTGGACATTATGGTACAGGTCTGGGAGCCTGAGGCAAGAGGATTACAAATTCAAGCCATTCTTCACGTGCCAAAGACTGAAGCTAGATCCATGCATATCACCATGCACAGAACTGAAGTCTAACTGGATTCAAGACCTGGGTGTTGAAACAGAAACACTACATCTGTTGGAGGAAAGGGTAGATGGAGGTCTTGGAGACATAGGGGTAGGCGGAGAGTTTATGAACAAAACGCAAACTTCATGGGAAACACTTCAAAGTATCGACAACTGGGATCTCATATTATTGAAAATTTTCTGCACTTCAAAGGAAATAGCTAACAGAGTGAAGGGAAGACCTACAGAGTGGGAAAGAATTATAGCCAGCAACCACTCAGATGAAGGACTTATATCCAGAACATATAAAGCATTGAAGAGCATCAAGCTCCCCAACTTCAAAGAACTTCTCCAAAAATGCACATCTGAGATGAACACACAGTTCTCAGAGAAAGATATACAAATAGCAAATAAATACATGAAGAAATGTTCACTATTGCCGGTCATTCGAGAAATGCAAATTAAAACAGCATTGAGATTTCACCTCACTTGGGAAAAAATAGCTGCCATCAAGTGATCAACTGATAACAAATGGTGGAGAGGCTGTGGGGAAAAAGGAACACTGCTCCACTGTTGGTGGGAGTGTAGACTGATGCAACCACTATGGAAATCCATATGGAGAATTCACAGAAGACTAGGATTGGAAGTTCCATTTGATCCACCTATTCCCCTCCTGGATATTTTCCCAGAAGAACTGACAAGTTCATATTACGGGGATACATGTGCACCCATGTTCATAGTGGCACGGTTTGTGGTGGCTGAATCTTGGAGATAACCAAGATGCCCATCAACTGCAGAGTGGATGAAAAAGATGTGGTATTTTTACACAATGGAATATTGCTCAGCTATGGGGAAGGATGATCTTGAGGCCTTCATAGGTAAATGGAGACAACTTGAGACTATTCTCATTAGTGAAATAAGTAAGAATCATATTTATAAATATCACATTGTGTCTCTAGTGTAAAAAGTGATAAGAAGTATAAGAGTAATAAAACCCAAAATGTGTAACTGTTATTGTAAAAAAGAGAGGAAAAGAAAGTGCTCTAAGGGATATAACTGCATGTATGTTTGAGTGTGTAAAATGGATGACCATATTGCTGAATCTTTGTTGGATTATTGAGCAGAACTGTTTGCAGTCTCACTGTTTGAATATCTACTATTTATCCTTTAATTTTGTAATTTGAACAATTGCTTCCAAGATGACAATATGTCATTTATCAACTAGTGATTTCTTATTTTTTTCTCTCTTTTTTCTTTCTTCATTTAGAATTCTGTATTGTTGCTACCCTTTTTTTGTTTTGCTTTTTTTCTCTTTAAATAAAATTTTTAATAGCATAATTGCTATTGTAAAAAAGAGAGGAAATAGGAAGTTCTATAAAAGATTTAACTGCATGAATAATTAAGTGTGTAGGATTGATAACCATACTTCTAAGTTCTTGTTGGATTGTTGAACAGATCTGTTTGCAGTCTCACTGCTTGAATGTCTACTTTGTATGCTCTAATTTTGTAATTTGAACAACTATTTCTAAAAGGACAGTATGTAATTTATCAACCCATGATATTTTACTGTTTATCCTTTTTTTTGAAATTCTGGGTTTTTTTTCCTCTTTAAATGAAAAAAATTTCAAGCCATACCTGACAACTAAGCAATGTATCAGGCACGGGTTTTAAAATACAAGAAATAAAAGGTCCAGCAATGTAACTCTATGAATGCCCTGGGTTCAACCCCCAAGACAAATACACATATAAATAAATAAATAAATAAATAAATAAATAACTGGGTGGGAAATGCATTTACGTGATAGTGCAACCGAAGTTACCTTGTGGCGATTAATATCATTGTAATACCATTGTAATTGTTGTAAATACTGAGAATGGGTACTCTTCCAATTATTAACTAACTACTAAGGTATCATTTTGCATAATGAGAATTTTATCTGGTAGCTAGACATGGATTTAAATCCTATATCTAAATAAATGTGAGGATATTAGCAATTTACTTACTTTCCCAGTTATTCAGTTTCTTCACCTCTAAAATATAATTTAATTCAGAAAAAGTAAAATTATAAACACAGTGTAATAAACTCTTTGCCTGTACATTACTTGCTATGTGTAAATATGCCATATTGTTTTTATAATTCCATTTTATATATAAAATATGTTAGTGTGCCATACAGAAAATTAAGAGTTGATAGCCAGTTTAAATATAATACTAGTAAGTAGTTATACTGCAATTAGGCCTCAAGGCTTTTTCTTATTTAATTAAAGTAACTATTTAGATTTGATTCTACTAGAAATCTTATGCAATCTATTATTTTCTATATTTGATTTTGACAAATTTTAGTCATACAAGTTTCATTTTGTCATATTATTAATTCCTGATTTGTTTTGTTCTTGGTTTTGATTATTTGAGTCCTGAGAATGATGTTCTTCTACAGGTCTGATAAATTTTCTTTATATCTTTGCATAGAAGAAAAGAAATTAATATTTATCTAAGAAAATGATGACTGAGATTAGAAAATAGAGTACAAGAATGTTCCAGAGTGTATTTTCCCATCTCACTGCAGGAAGCCTTTGGGAGCATCTTTTACTGATGCGGTGAACGTTCTTAAAATATGAGAAAAGACTCTGGTTCACCCAATTCCATAAAATGCATGAAAGTAAAAGAAACACACGCCCTCTCATAAATGTTTAAAATTGGATTAACCACATGTTTGTTGACTGCCTTGTCTATTATTAAATGATCTGTGTGTTGTGATACAGATTTTGAATTTTGAATCTGGATGTTGAGGTAGACAGATGTGTGCTGCTGGTTCTCCATCTGCCCTTCAGGGTTCATGTGCCACAATTGACCAAGCGGCTCTGAGTTCCAAGAAGATAATTTTATTTAATTTATTTATTCATTTATTTATTTTTATCTTTTTGAGTCAGTCTCGCTCTGCAGCTCAGGGTGGCCTTGAACCCACTTAGGAACCCAGGTTGACCTTGATCTCTCAGTGATCCTCCTGCCTCAGCCTCTTGAGTTCTGGGATTCTGGGTGTGTGCCACCACTTCCGGTGAGAAGATAAATTAAAAAAAAAAAATACTCCAATGGCTTTTTGTCCTCCAGTGTTTTATTTAAGTGTTGCCTAAGTGATTAAAGGAGATTCTTTCTGGTCTTGAATTGCAACTCAGCTTTCTGCCTACATCTTCTTTCTTTCCCATTCCAAATAATGAAGACCAATCTGCTTGACTATCTATCACATAATCTGGTGCTGGCTGACTGGCGGTGCTGTGTAATATTCTACTGCAAGTTTACTTTCCTATATATGTTATTTTCAATGATATGAATGATAAAATGAATTTCAAAAAATCCTCTTTGGGAATCATCCAAAGAATGCTAAGGAACAACAGTGGAAATATTGAAAGTAAAATAATCATTGAAATTTAAGATAGTTTCTCCTTACATTCTTTTCATTTTTACTTTGTAGAGCAACATATTGCATTATATTTTTGCCACTGGAAAAATCACTGCCAATTTTACGAAGAATTATTATGGATGGCACATAATGCCACAACTTTATGCTTTTTAATGTATATATCCATATAGAAAATAAGAATTGTATCTATAAAAAGAAATGTGACCCATGTATAAGAAACAATAACTTTACACTGATTATCAACTTGATGCCTTCTGACACTTTTATTTTGACTTCCTCTTTGAATGCTGTCCTATTTTTCATGTTTTAAGATGTAGAGTGTTTTCTTATACTTTTCACACTTAACATGAGAAAAAAAAATGAATGAATCAAAGATGTACATGTATAACTTGGTAATTTCATACATTTAAAATTTTTATTTTCACATTAAAGTAATATTACATGCATCAGTTTCTCTTCAGTATACTAGATTGTCAATATATTTCATCGTTACTTAACTTTAAATTCTTATTATATGCCTCAAGCAATCATGTAGTGTATATAATAAATTAGAACATGGTTTCTCTGACATGTTCCAAGTCATGAAACTTTATCATTCTTTAATAGATTATGCTAGCTAAACTATAATCAAAACCCTTTGAAAGTTTTATAAAGTATTTATTGGGACCTTCAAGTTTCATCTAGATAAGAAAAAACTAACAACCTTAAAGTTATTCTCAGGATTTTTATTATTTTGCAGATGAATATATTTTCTAATTGATACAATAGGAAATATTGTATATTTCTGTCTAGGCTCACTAAAAGAAAAACACGTATTAACCAAAGAAAAAGTTGTAAGATGTGGGGATGTTTCTTTTTCCCATTTTTGTGATACAGTTGATGCATTCTCATTCCATTAGGATCAAATGAGGAAGATTCAAATTTAGAAGGATGGATTAATGAATGAGTTAGATTGGTTGAACAAACCAGGTGCAAATATTCTTTGGTTCTTCCCTGAATTCTGAGGAAAGGCATCTAAGAGTTATAAGGGAGTGTGCCTTAGGTATTTCTTAAATGTATAGAGCCAGGAAATGACTGCCTTCTCACTTAGATATGTATGAATGTTATAATCTTGTTGTAAAGAGATGGTTGCAGGAGAGTAGCAAGAAGTTTACAAACTGCTTTTTTCTATATACAGGGAAAGAATGCATAGTATGGCATGTTGGAGTGCATTTGGGACTGTGTTTTTAGAACTTCTGTGATAGAAGCTCTGAAGCACCTAGTGACTGATGTCACCAGACAAAAAACTGAGCAGTTACCTCAAGAGTTCCTCCTGAGTTTGGACAACATCCATCAGGAAACTATACCATGATGAAAGCTTGAATAGGACAGTAATATACTGCAAAAGTACAAATGCTGCCCTTGAGAGAGCTAGCATTTGAAAGCTAGACTTGGTAGAAGTCACTGAGAAAAAAAAGAATAACTATGCCAAAAGCATCATATCCAATGCCTGTGCCCATTTCATTTATTTTACTAATGTCAACAATCTCCATAACTGCAAGAAGGTGGAGAAGAATATTACAAGTGAGTGGAAATTAAGGGGTAAATTAAGGAGAAATTAAGAGGTAATGCCTATTTCTACTACACAGTTACTCAAGGGTATCAGGCTGTGATTCCCTGCAAACTGGGACTGAATAAGAATTATTTTTAGCTGTATTAGAACATTTGGTTCTAATTTATGTAGACACTTACATACCTGAAATCATCAAAAATTTGTCACTACCAAAAATTCTCTCCAGTTTTAGAAAGAAAGGATCTGAAATAATTCATGTGAAAGCTGTAGTGAGGAAGGGGGAAGCAGTTTCCTATTTGTAATATAACTGACTCAGTGTTACCAACTGACAGTTACTTTTAGAAAGTGAATATGATTATGTATGCAAATTTGTGAATTGTGCCACATAAAATTGACATGCAACTACTGCTGCCTTTTAGATGATGATTTTCTAGCCTTTTTTTTATCATTGTTTTGTTTGTTTGTTTTTGTTTTTGGTACTGGGGATCAAACTCATGACCTTAAAGTTGCCAGGCAGGTGATGTGCTGCTAAACTATCTCCTGGATGAGATGGTAGCTTTCTTATTTCCATGTAAATGAACACATACCAAAAAACCAAACATATCACCCTTCATAAATTATTAAATTTTTCCCACCTTAACTGAATTTTGGTTTTTGATGACTTTTGTCATATCCCTCATTACTCAGAGGTCAGTGGCGTATAGATGGTGGAGCAAGATTTTGTGATAAATTTTAGAAAATCACGAGGTTGAAAATAAGTATGTCAATCAAAGTTTATTTCCATCAGTAAAATTTTGCAAAATACTTTATTTGTTCCATAGGCTTTTGGATATGAATGGCAATTTTAGATATTACTCTATAATGTAAGTTTTAAATCATTGGGCAAGAGAATGACTGAGACTTAAAAGAATTTTACTAACTATACTTGAAGGTTCACGAACCCATTCTTGCCTCTAACATGTGGATGCAGATGCTCCAGTAAAGTTCATAGAAATCTGTTCACTCCCACAAGAAAGGAAGAGCCCATCGTTGCTATTCATGTCCAAACTACAGTTCATTAATAGGGGAAGCACCTCCAGGTACTGATTTGGTGAACTGGACAAACACTCAATTTTCTGGATTTTTATATTATTAGATATTGGTTTACATTCAAGAAAAAAATATATGTGTATATTTGTATATATAGGTAAATATACATTTAATCCAACAATTCATTATAAAAAATAAATAATTATAGATTTTCTAAACTAGTTTTTACTATGAACAATAGTCACAACCTGGAGTTCATCAAGAAACAAAAGTGTGTTAAACTCTTTCATTATATTAAATAATGTAATTTTTATGCCTGTATAACACTGAAATTTTTTATTCTACGCATTTATTCATGAGAGTCTCAAACTGTAAAGTGGCAATTTCTCTGAGGTAAGAAAAATTTAACACTTCTATTTGTTTATATTTTCTCAACAATAACAATGGTGTTAATGACTAAATAGTTTTCACATAGATAATTTATATCTATTAAGCACTCACATACAAGGAAATGGTCACTGGTTCTACCACTCAATTTTTGAGTTGCGTGTCATAGATCACATGTAATACAATACACAAGTCACATAGGTCACATACAATACAAACAGTATGTGTCATGGGTCACATATATAATAGTATTCAGCATAGATTTCTGAAGAATTGTGAATTACAGGGACCAGTGGTTCATACTTTTACTCTAACTGTTCACATTAACTCATTCCTTAATTTTTGTCTGTTGTAATATTCTGCCATTTACATGTGCCTGGAAATGTAAGTTTACATTAAATGTAATTTTTAAGCAAATCAGGCATGCCGTTGTTTTAAGCAGTAAAAGAGTAACAATGAGTTTTATCACACGAGTCTCCTCTTTGATTGAGTGTGTGGTTGTGTTTAGTGCTGCTCACCATGATTCCCATTCCTGTTGCTTTTGGTTTTTTGGCCGCTATGAACCTTACTGTTTAACATAAATCATTAAATGTCTCTATGCTCACATATTCTTGGGGATTTTATTTTGTGTATTTGTCTCAGGCTACAAATCCAGTGCAGTATTTTTAAAAATTATTTTAAAATTGAACACAGCACTATTCATTTTTATGTAAGCCACCACACATCTTTTTCATTGCTTCTGACTTCCTAAATCAACATCTTCATCTAATGAATTTTACAAGCAAACTCCCTCACTGACTGACACCTTACATTTTAGTTTGTGTTAAATACATATCGACTGACCATTCAATCAATGTGATTTTAATAAAAAAGTGAAAATTTCAAGTTATCCTTTCATGCATCTACTTCTTGCCTGTCCATAAGAATTGTTATGCAGTGTTATGAAACAATGCCAAGAGGAGTATGCTCACTTAATTTTATTAAGTCCTTCAAAAATGTCCCCTTTTTAGGTTACAACTCACTATACTTTCATCAGCATGTCTTGAACCATAGCTCATAATTTTTTCTCACCAGCCTATTGCAGAAAACTCTAATTATATTACCACACTAGAGAGAAGTTCCAAATTTTATTTGAATGTAAATTTATCAAGACTGAAAACTTTTTTATCCTATTTCAGTGAAATATTTTTCCTTTGCTTAATTTTCTCCTGAAACTTTGTATTCCTTTATTTTGAATTTTAGAAACATGCTGTCTAGCCTAAACAGCAATTCTTAGTCATAAAAATTGAGGACTTTTTAATATATTTTAAGGTTGTTCTTCATTGAAGAAAAATTCTTTATTTTGATATAACCATGTTGATCTATGTTTTTGCCTTTATTTTTGTCCAGCTGGAATTTTTATGTCAAATCACCTAGGCATTTATTAAGACAAAAGTGTGACATTTATCTTTTTAAATAGATATTTAAGTTTTTAAGACTTAAATATTAAAGCATTTTCCAGTTCTTCGACAATCATTTTTGTGAGGTACTAGACATTTTGTGTAATACTGAATTAAGCTGCCTAATAATTTTTACTATATTTGGGTTGTGTTCTTAGAGTAGACATCAAGCAAGTAATCAACATACAAATTCATTAATAGATATATATGTGGATAATTTGCTTTGATTGAACAACCAAGGTAATGCTCACCCCATTAAATGAGTTAGCAATTACTATCTCTTTAAATAGTCTTCACATGTTTGAAAAACCTTACCAATAAATTATCATGGTTTGACATATTCTTTGTAAAAAAATTCTTATTACCAATTGAATTTTTAGGTATATATTGAAATAGAGCTATAATAGTGCAATATTTAACAATGTAGTATTTGTTTTTATTTATCCATTTATGTCTATTTACATGAAAGTATCTGAAGTACTGCTGTTAATTACATTAATATGATAAACTATATTTTTATGAATTTTTTCTCTTGTCAGTATAAAACATTATTCCATCTCTGGGAGTTCTCTTGACCTGTTACATTGACTTACAATATTCTTCTATTCACTCTTTTCCTGCATAGTGCTAGTTTAGTACAGCTTTTTCCCATCCATTTACTTTCAATTTTGTTGCTATTTATAATAAGACATAGCATTCTCTTCAGGCTATCTTTATTATTAGAGTGTACTAAATTGTCTTTTAGTATGTACAGAATGTCTTAATATGGGAAAGTCTTAAGTCTATAATATTGTCTATGACTTACTGCTCCACTCCTACCTTTGTTATTCTATTTTTCTTGTCACAAATCATTTTGTTTGAATCAAGTATGTATTATGTGATTGTTCATTTACTTTATTGGACTTTAGTGATATTTTGGATAAACTTTAGAGGTAAATGAATGAATTGTGATTCTAGTTAACAATTACTCTGTGAAAATAATCATGTAAGAGAATAACAACCTCATTTTAATAAACAGCCTCATGTCTTAGTTACTTTTCTATATACTGAGACAAAATACTCAACAACCACAAGGAGGTAGAAGGAGGAAAGATTTATTTGACCTCATTGTTGGAGAGGTTTCAGTTTATAGTCAGCTGACTCCAAGGCAAAATGTCATAACAGAGGGACCCTGCAGAGGAAAATCAGTTCATTGTGTGGCAAGAAGAAGGCACTGAGCCACAAATAGGCTCCCTTTCCTCTCTTCCTTCAAATTTATCTATGCCATAAGTCTACTTGACTGGTGCCACCCACACCTAGGAGCTTCCACCATCCATATCCTTTATCTCAGTATCACACCCTTAATCCACATGCACACACCATAAATCTAGCCATCTCTGAAAAGTTCTACCTGTGACTATATGAGTCTTTGGAGGAACATCTAGATACAGCATAAGCCATACATAACATCTTGCATGTGACTTTCCTATGTGCTGTAGTTTTCACATTTAGCTGTATGCATGTTTATTAGCACTATAAATAGAATATGTATTTTTAAAATATCTAGTTGACCACTGAAGCATTTACCAGTTAACCAAAAGGAAATGTAAATATATTTATCCATATGTTGTTATTTTTGTGCAAACATTTTTTTCTCTAACTCCTAGGTACATTTGACATCATTATCAAAGAAATAACATATTAACAAAATAAAAGATCCTAACATGCAATTACCACAAAAGATACACATAAAAACTTTTAAACATCAACACACATTCATGATAAAAATGCCAAGCAAACTACAAGTAAAAGATAATTCCTCTACTTATGAAGATATAAATTGTTGATAATGACCATCTTAATAGTGAAAGACATGTATTCTCATAAAATTAAGCAAGATACATTTTTCTCACAATTTCAGTACCATTCTAGAAGTGCTGGTCAACATTATCAGGGAAATAAAAGAACACATGTGTCGTGTAACTTATAAATAAGAAATTAAGGCAGTCCTTTGGAGGGGGAATCATGTGATATTGTATGCATAAAATTTTTAAGTATTTACATAAAATCTATTGAAACTAAAAATTTTAGCATGGTCACAAGATAGGAGATCAACTTATCAATATAATTTATTTACATATTAATAGAAACTGAAAAGCATAAAAAATTTTATTGTTGTATATTTTTTCTATTTATCTTATATTTAAACATCTTTCTAAAGTTTAGAATCATGTATATATTTCCTAACTTTTTTATATTATTTTTTCTTAATTTCTCTTGATTCATTAATTATTTAATGAGTCTGTGACATTTAATGATAAATAATACTAATAAAATCTGCCTTATTTATAATAACTGCACATATTAGAGGTAGCCTCAAATATTATTATACAATGTCATTGTTTTATTAAGGAAAAGTATAGAAAACAAAGAGGGATCTGATTAAATTTATCAGCTAGTACAAACCTCATGTCTTGTGAGAATGCATTACCTTTGCTTTTTATTTGTTCTGAATATTTTCAAAATTCACTAGCCAAAGTTCAAAAATTGGTATCAATTATTATTTTGCTATAGGATGCAATAAATATTTACAAAAATTTGTAGTACATTAATATATTAACAATCCTGCTATTTTCCCCTTCTAAACACATAGTACGTTGTCTACCAATACTCAAACTCTAACAAGAAAAAAATATAAAAGTTTATTACTTTAAAGGGAAAAATAAAGCCAACAAAAAACTAATAGATTCACATACCACTATATAAATTATCTCTAGAAATAAATACTTGTCCACAGATTTTTTGTGAATATGACACATTGACTTAAAGCCAAATCAAATTGTGCTACATATTATAGTGAGATGTGTCCCTTGTTCTTCTCAGAAGCTTGCAAATGTCATGGATACCTTTGCTACTTAAAGAGTAGCAAAGGATTCTCTGAGCAATGGCATCAGCAAAGCCTAGGAGCTTGTAAGAAATATAGAACCCTGGGGACGTAGCAGACCTCCGGAATCAGAAACTACCTCACAACAACTCCTCAGGTGCTTTCTATGCACTTTAAAGTCTAAGAGGAACTTCTTATGCTGTCTTTAACTTGTGGCCAGATAACATATTCAAAGAACAGATAATACAGAGGAAATAGTTGCACTCGATATTAGCCATTGGTAGTAACTATCACAAGCATGATGTTTTGATATCACACAATTAATGGAAAAAGTTACTTGAACTGTCTTTAAGCCTATCTACTTTACCAGGTTTCTTTTTGGCTGTATTGTAAGTTTTTAAGCAATAGGAAACGTCTATTATAAACCATCGCTTGAAAGATGCATCCAAATTCTGAAAATAATAAAGGTACTTAAAATACACTTAACAAAAAAGATGAATAAGTGATTTAATAAGTAGCTACAAAAATGTATTCAGCTAAAAATAGTTTATGAGGTCCAACATAACTTTGTCAAGGAAATAGATTAAGTTATTATAAAACTGTACTGGGTAGGTACTATATTTCCATAATATGTGTGAAAAAGAATGCATGTATCCTTGTTTTCTTAATTGTAGCTGCATGAAAAGTCACCACAAATTTACCAATGTAAAAAAAAACACACACACACATAAGTTCATAATCTCAGAATATCCATGGGTCATTTCTGAGTGCATATGTGAGTCCTTGGCTCAGGTCTAATCAGGATCCAGTCAGTGCCCTCAAGACTGCAATCACATTCAAAGCCAGCATTCTCCACTTGTATCATCACGTGGCGGAGGTTCCTTGCTATTGCCCGACTCCAGCACCCATTTTCATGATCAGTGGCAGCTGAGATTTGCTCTAGGATCCTAGAGACCAGTTAACATTTCCTGATAGGTGGTTCTTTCAACTGTGTGACAATTTGCTTCTTTGAGGCCAACAAAAAGGCCTTTCTGTACTTTGTCGTGATGCAGTCCTGTATACTATAATGGAATCGTCCTCATGGCCCCACCACAACCTTCGTCATATAACAGTACTACTCATGGGTGCCACCCACACTCACAGAGGTGGGTGTTCACAGTGCCTGTTCATCAGAGTCATCTGGAAGACACTAAATTCTGCCAACCACCATGATCATCGCTAAGGATTGCTTTTATTTTGTTCATATGTAATGGAATATCAGAAATTCTTTGCCCTTCTCTGAATGCAAGGCCCTAAAAAGTTCCATTTTTTAAGGTTTTCATAAATGATACATTTTGAATTACAAAAGCAAAATCTGTTGCATTTGAAGAGTCCAATTTTTACTACAAATATTCCACAAATAAACATCCTGTAAGTGTACATTCTAATGTTTGTAAATGAAGCTTTTTATTAAGTTTCAGCAGCCATCATATATTTATAATCTAATACATTTACTTCTCTTAAATTTACCTTCTTTCAGATGAATTAAATCCAAAGTGCTAGTAATATAGTATTGTGCTTATTCTAAATTCAAAACTGGTTGATGTAGTTGAAGTTTTCAGGAGGCTGTTAAAAAAATAAAATAACAAATTTTTTATAATTAGGAAAAAGTTTTATCTTGAAAATTCAAGTTTAATTAAGAAAGTTACATGTTTATTAAAGGATAAATTATTTTAAAAAGTCACTCTTTAGTATTTTATCACATAGGTTACAGGAATAATAATTAGAAATAGCTTAAGAATAAATTGCTCCTGTCTCTCCACATACTTTTAAAGTGAAAGAAAAGAAGAAACTTAAAAGATATGTAACTTTGCATTGAGTATTATCCTTAAATCACATAATAAAATGCCAAAATTGTCATGAAATAGATCCAGGAATGGTAAATAAAAATACGAAAACAATAAAACAGTCACAATTGTACATGACTACTAAAACAAATATTAAGACATAAATTTGAGACAAGTACAAGGTAGTTCCCTGTAATAATTGTGCATTGAATTATTTTATCAGTTTTATCTTGATTTTTACAAACTGATTTTTCTAGGGAGTACTACATGTAAATAGGATTCTTACCAAAAACACAGATTGGACTGAAATTTTGTCTGTGCTAATCAGAATCTAACTTGAATGAGTTCATTTTTCTTCATTGTGTAAAAATTTTATAAAGATAAATTTCTATTAATATAATTTCAAAGACACAATACTTCATTAGAAACATTGTATTTTTCAAAGAAACATTTTTCATAATTTTGATGCTAATTATTGAATATATTATCCATCCATTTAGTTCCATTCGTTCCCACTGTGTTCGATGTTAGTACTCAGACACAAAATGTGTGTCTCAGGATAATGGTATAACTCAGTGCTCAAAGATCCTGGCACAGTGCTAAGACCTCATGATCCACTGTGTAATTCAGTAGAAATCTTCTCTTTTCTTGCTTATAAGATGAATTTCATAAAAGTGATGTGGAAATCTTAAAATTAGAAAATGCTGATGAATTTATAGTGTTTTAGATTCTCTGCAAATTAGTTCAATATTATATGACTTGCATTTCAATGGTACATGTAAGAAGTTGGAATGCAAATGGCTTATGTTCCATATGAGGAATAAAACTGATTTTAATAACTTCAAATTTAATGCAATATGCACACTCACATTAATCATCAATGTCCTTCAAGCATACATCTATGTTAAATTCAATATCACCTTCATCAGCTAATGATTACTCCCGAGTTAATATCAGTGATGCCCTACCAATGGTTGTTTCTGATGGAATGTCTAAGCTTCTGTCAGTCAGGCAGAAGAGGCTAAAGATTCACAGAAGTATTCACGATAGCGTTATCTGTTGCACAGCTACATTTTCCTTCTTTTTTCAGAAATGGCCCAAGAACTCTTTGAATTTCAGTTTCAGGGTATATGCATTTTGACCACTCTTCCCACTTTATTGCTTTTTCTCTGATTTAGAAAATACCATTAATGGTAATAAGATGAGCAAAAATTAGATAACAAAAGCAAGGTGGGTCATCAGAATTGAGAAGTGTTTTGTGGGGAAGAATATTGAACTGGAAGCATGATATTTTCATCACAGGGCTTTCAACCTGGTTGAGCTTTGGATACTGGACCAGGGTAGATGGTTGAGCTTTGTAAAATGCAGCATCCCAGTTTAGTAGTCAAAAGGGCCTCTAAGAAACACTAAATACACAAATCCAAACTCACTCAAACAGATTGAATGTTAGTGCTATGTGGTAAGAGCATTAAAATTTACTTTTGTGACAAAAAAAGTAACATTTTTCAAGAGAAAATGTTAGGAGTCATTGTGTAACTCATGAACTAATGTCAAGATCTTTGCTTTCAGAGATACTGATGGATATAAAGGGAAGAAGGGAGACTTTGGAAAGTTACATATAACTTACATTTTCTTTTTCCTGTGATGTGGTAAAAATAGCGAGAAATTCTAACAAAATGTCTCGCAACAAGAGAACTGAAAACTTTCAAATGTGCTGTACCCAAGAAAAGAATATTTGGTCCTGTAACTGAAATAACATTTAAATGTTCCCACTCTGGAACTAGGCTCCCCACTATTCTATATTATATATATAGGAAAAGAAAGGTGAGAAAGGTCTCTGAAGATGCTTCACATTTTTCTGAATTTGTGGATTTAAATTGTTGGGGGAATTTTAATAGTTAATATGAGTTATTCACTGGAAGTTATTGCATTGTTGGAGCAGCAAAGAGACATAAAAGGAGACATATAGCATATAGATATCAAAACCCAGACATTTTTATTTCAAAAATATTATACTCCCACACAACTGAATTGTGTCAAAATCTGAATGCAGATTCGATTCACAAAGAAAACTATGAAGTAATTCCATAAAGCCAAAAAGTAAGCTCCTCTCAATTTTCCCATGAGAGCAGCTATCAACTCAATGACAGGAAAATAAAGAGTAATTTTGGGGGGAATTGTTAGTTTTAACTCATTTTAACTAATAGTAGTCCAATAACTGTAATGTTTGATATTCACAATAACACAGAATAAAGCATTTCACAGCAAACCCAAATATTTCTATATAATATACTAACAGATATTTTAAATTAGATTTTTTTTGACAAATTAGATTTTTGGTATTCAAATACATATGATTCCCTGGTTAAAAAGAAAATTCCAACTCACTAGAGGCTGGAAGTTGGGAGGATTTGAGAGACCAGTGGTCAAATGTTATAAAGTTGCAGTTAGTCTGGAAATGTAAATAAGTATTTAATATGATTTAACAGTTCCATATATATACTTGTATCAACGTCATGTACCTCAGTAATATGATCATAATTTGCTAAAAAATTAGTTCTCATGTTTTCCTTTTATTTACTTTTTTTTTTTTTTGCAGTCTTGTTATTGAATCCAGGGCATTCACAAGACTACTTCTTCAGTCCTATTTATTTATTTATTTTACTTATTTATCTAGAATCAAGATCTTATTGTCAGTAATTTGCATGAATTTGCCCAGAGTAGGCTTGGAATTGGGATCTTCCTTCAGTTTCTTGGTGGCCTGAGATAATATTCCTTTTTTAAAAAAACAATTTTTCCTATATTTATACCAATATTCTATCTCAATATCATAGGAATAAAGAGGAAGTAATTTTACAAATATCTAACTCCTTTGTCTAAATAACAGTGAGCTAATCACTCTCGTACGACACACTGGTTCAAAAAAAATTTCTAGATATTTAAACTCACATCAGTTGCAACACAGGACATGTAAGCTGTGTTTCCTTGTAACGTGTCATCCTCTATTTCCTTCTTGTTGACACTTTCCGTTTTTCTCTTCCTTCTTCATTAAAATTTTAATGGTGTCCTATGACTACAAAATATCTCTTTCTGACAATGTAAGTATGAGAAGGTAATTTTGATACTGGGGACCAAGCTCCTAACCTTGAGCCTGCCAGGCAGCCACTTGTGCCACTGGACCAAATCCCTGGCCTTGCCATGGTAATTTTGTCCCTGTATTTTATATGCTCACCTGAGTTACTTTTTAAAACCATATTACCATATTTTGTACATGAAAAGAAAATGAACATATATTTTCATTCATTAAAAAAGTATTTTGCACAATTTAAACACTATATAGATTTACTATTAGTGGTCATTATATTTATCACTGTGGAATATTTAGTTTTTTTAATTAGTTCTTGTTGAGAGCCGCTGAGTGATTGATTGTCCACAGGGGCAGAGTGGACTGCATGGAGTGCCCGAGGGATGCCCAGAGGGCACAGAGCGCCTCAGGAAGCCCTGAGGGCATGGGGTGCTGGTGGGGAACCGGTACTTCAACCCTGAGACTAGGTAAGCAAAGGGGCCTGGCATGGAAAGTGCATAAGTAAACTCATTGGCGGTTGAGCAGCGTCTTCCTTTCATCGGGAGGAAGGACTCTATCTGGCCCCAGCTTTCTGTCACCTTTATTTTCTTCATCCTCTTGTTCTTTCCTCTGGGAATTTAGAGAGCTCTTGCAGATGTGACAAGTTCACAAACAGTGAGAGATTTAGGAAATTAGGGACTCTGTCTCCCTTTTTGGTGTCTTTGAAACATTGCGTACCATTTATTAAATGCTGGTAATATCACGTTTATTAAATGTGATTAAATTAAAGTATTGAAGGAATAAATGTGTTGTTTACAGTTATGCAAAGAAAATCAATAAAAGTAAAAATACAGTGAATTCTGAAGTGAAAACCTTTCTAGAAGTTAGAAGAAATAATGGATCCTCTTATTTGAGGAAGGAAGATAAGCAAGGACATTAACAATAATTCGTTTGACGTTATTGAACAAAAAGAGAAAGTTTGCACAGAATATACATATGTGTAATTTATAAACCCTACGTTTGCAAATTCAAAAAAAAAACAGTTTAGAGTACTTTGTGCAGTAACACCATATTTATAATAAATATAAAGCCACTAAGTAGGCACAGAAAACCCAAATTATATTGAATTTTTTCAGCTTTCCAGTGTTAGGGGAACATCTGCGGTAGTTGATAAATTAGTAATGTACCAATCATTCACTAAATCTTTATACTGTCTCAGATATTTTCTAAGTGTTTAAAATATGCTATGTGATTTAATCTTTATGGCCCTCCATTTTGTAATAGCAATCTTTATTGCTGTTTTACAAGCATAATATTTTTTCAAGGGAGTTATTTTACATATTTTCATCTATCACTTCTGCCCAAAACACTTTTCCTCTACATACACTTATGGCTGACTCCCTCGTCTCATTCAGGGCATGACTAAATTGTGGCTTTTTCAGAGATCATTTTCTGATTGCCCCATTTATAACAATAATTTCATTGCTCTTTATACCATATTTCTACCATAATTCCTCCATGTTATTTCTTTAGTAATGCAATGCTAAAATGATATAAAAGACATAGGATTTGAAGCTTTTTCTGTATTACTGTTTCCTCAGCACCTAAATCAGTGATCAACAAACAGGTAGCATTAATACATTTTAACCAAATAACCATGTAAGAGAATTTAACGCAAGAGCAGGCACTTCGACACTGGAAATTCGATTTTGTAATAATTTACTTCAGTCTCCAACTGTTGAAAATACTTAATTGTTCATATTCAGTCAGTATTTTACCAACCTACCTGCATTTTCACTGATATTCTCCTTATTTCTCTATTACAATGTATTTATTGGGAATAACCCTCATTAATAATACCTTTGTGAATATTGCATCATTCTTAATTCTTATGGATTTTGCACTGCAGTATCCATTATGTTCCTCTTACCATCATTTGGAATTTTTCTTTACCTTTGTCCATTTTTTTGCTGTAAAATATCACTGAAGCTGGATAACTTATAAAGAAAAGTTTATTTTGGGTAAAGATTGGACAGAAGCCTTTTCAGTATCATGACATGAAAGCACAACACAGTAGAAATGAATGCAAGATCTCATATCCAATAGGGAGGAACCAAGAGATACTAGGCATTGGCCTATTTCACTATTTTAGAACAACTTACTCTGATGAATATTAAGAGGATCCCTGAGAAATATTTCAGTCTCTTTCAAGAATGGTGCTCCAAGAAACTCTTAAATACCCCGCTACCTCACCACCACTGTACTGGAGACAGAACTTCCATGACATGAATCTTTGCACTGTACATCCAAGCCATACTACTGTCTATTAATCATTATCATCAGTTGTAACACATCACTATTACACAACCACAGCTTAGCCTTTAAGAGCATAAAACATCAGGGCCTCCTTAATCCATTACAGTTATCTATCCATTAGTCTGATCTCCGCTGAAGCAAAATAATTTCTTCAAAACTTATCTATTGTAATTTCTCTGATATTAGTATTTCTTCCATTAGTAACTGTGGACCCAACATGGAGCCAGGGGAAGCTTGGAGAAGAAAAAGTATGAACCAGGCTCTGCCACTAACTGAAACAAAGCCCCAAAGAAGCCGTAGCTGAGCCTGGCAGACTTTAGGTAGCTATGCAACCTGAAGGGCATTTGTCTGCAGAAGCCCAAACACAAGAAGAAAGTTAACAAGGGCTGCACAGAAGCCTGAACCTTTGTCTCATCAAAGACATCAAGTTTCTTCTCCATGAAACCACTGTCAACAAATTCCGGAAATACAACCTATTTGTTCGGAAGCTCCAAAAGGCCTATGGGAAAACCAAATGGAACACGGTGGAGGGTCTCAAGGACAACAAGCCCAATTAGAAACTTGACCATATCATCAAGGAGCAGGACACCACATTCACTGATACTCTGAAGGACATGAATGATGCCCTGTTCATGTGTTTCCGCTTTTCCACCTTTCTGGATGGGCAAGTGCCAGGTGCAGACCATCCAGCTCAGCTTCCTGCTCACTGTAGAGTTCCTGTACTACAACACTGCCCCTGTTCCCTGCTCAAGGTCTTCCTGTCTATCAAAGGCACTTACAATTGGGCTTAGGTGCTGGGACAGCCCATCGCTTGGTTCACACCCTATGCTTTCTCCCATGATCACCTGCCAGATGTGGTTTACAGGGTCATGGCCACTTTTACTGAGTTCTATACCACCTTACTGGACTTTGTCAGCTTCCACCTCTACAAGTTGCTCAATCTCCACTCCTGGCTGAAGCTTGAGGGTCAGGCCAAGAACAAATGAAGACAAGGGAGGATGCGCACACAGGGAACTTCAAGAGCTCCATGGAGAAACTGCTAGCCCTCAGTGCCAGCCTTGTCCTGTGGTGGTGTCTGCTGTGGAAAAGGAGGCTGAGGTCTACAAGTTTCCGACTTATGGGGTGATGGTGGTACAGGAAGAGTCACAAGAAAAACACAAGTAGCTCTTTCAGGGCCTAAAGTTCTTCCTGAAATGTGAGGTACCCCGAGTAAGTGGTCCTGGGCTTTGTCATCCAAAGTTTTGCAGGGAGCATGTTCTGGGATAAATATTTGTGCGCTGGGGACACCTATGATGTCACAGATTCCAGCATCATGCACAGATCATGGACCGACCTGGACAGTAAACCTCAGTCATTGGCTGGTTCTACCAGCCCCAGTGGGTGTTTGACAGTGTCAACCCTGGCTCCTCCCCACCGCGGGAGAGCACTTCCCTGGGGTGCAGAAGGAAGGAGATCACTTTACACCTGCAAAAGCGGAGGAAAAACAGAAAGAAGACAATGATGGTGGTGATGAAGAAGAAAAGGAGGAAGAGGTCCACCTGGCAGCCCTCGAGAAGCAGAGGATAGAGGAACAGAAACTCAGGGGAATGGAAGGCACCTTGAAGCAGGTGGACAAGCAGTGACTGGACCAGGAGGAGGAGAGGGAGGTCACAAGCCTGACCATCATGATGAGATTGTGGGAGAAGTACCCTTACCAAAAGATCATGTTTGACAAGGGGCACAAAATCAAGAGGCCAACAAATTGGAAAGAAGCGCAAAGCTGGTGGTGAGGCTTTGAGGTCTGAGAAGAGAGCAGAAAAGGCAAGGCCTGTGTGAGTGCTTGAGGCCCTTGTGGGAGCTGGACAGGGCAGAGACAGGCCAGTGGACCTAAGCTGTCTGTTTTCCTCTCCGCACTTGCCCTGGCCGGCCCTGGCATCATAACGCTGTCTGGTTGGGTGTGTGAGCTGTCCAAGCTCCCGTGGACAGAGCTGCCTGCTGTGACTGAGCAGAGAAGAGGCCTTCTGCGTTTTCAGTGGGGGGAGGGGAAACACCTGACAGGCCTGCCTGTTTACCCTGGCTTTCCATAGCTCCCATCCACATCCACATCACTGGACCTGTGATCCTCAGGGTGCTGTGATGGGGTGAGGGTGGAAAAGCTTTTGACTGGATGTTTGCAGCCAAAAAAAAAAAAAACCAGAAAAACACTCCTGGACCCACATATTTGCCTGCCAGTCTGAAATACTGAATATCTAACAAACAGTTTAATCTAAATGCATTCAAAAAGAATTCTGTCTGTCGTATCATTATCTATTTTCCCTTATTGCATTACAATAAATAGCATCATCATCTCCCTAGTATTTTAAAATAAAAACTAGTAATTCATCCTAATTCCATTGTGTAATTAAAAAATTAATTAATTAATTTAAAAAAATCTATGTCTTTTCTCCGGGATATATTTCAGTATCATTTCATTTTTTACACTACAAATCCAGCACAACCTAATATATGTACAATCTGTACGATATACACTATGTCTGCATCCATACAAACAACTGCACACTGAAAATACAAAAAGCATTGCATTTGTTCTGAACATGTACACACATTTTTTGTCATTATTCCCTAAAGAACAACAGAAGCCAAACTCCAATAAAAGTCATATTGGAAAAATAAATTGCCAAGGTAACATCTTAAAAACACCATAAGGATAAAGGAAAAAAAATGTTTAAAAAGTGTTTCCGCTCAGGATTATCTGCTCCATCTGTAATTGCCCTCTAGCTGATGCTGATAAAAATGTCAATGTTCTTGTCTTCGCCTGTCATTCATAATGGATATATAGGTGCATGAAAGGCCAAGTAGGACTAGATAAATCTGTTTCTTTTAAAAAGATATAAGCATATTTTTTAAGAGATAGATTTTAAAAAACAGATTGGGACTGACTCTTTAACATGAGAAAATACATTAAGTCTATGGTAAAATTGTGCATTTTATTTGGAAAACATTTCTTATTACAGCTATATGTCAACATTCAAAGGGCTTTAAAATAAAATCTGTTCTAGATACGGGAAAATTCAAAAATATAGATCTCAAAACTATCAGATCATAAAACAGCAGATCAAGTTGACAAAGCAATAGTCTAAAGCATGTTTTGCTTATTGTGCTGAGTAGGGCAAGGAAAAATACTAGGAAAGAAAGTTTAATATATCAAACAAAAAAATATGGAAAGATCAACTGGAAATTTATTATAGGAAAATGTTAAGAAATTTGCCTACGATGCATATAGTATAATTTAAAAAAAGAAGATAAATAGAGGAGGCAAAAATGTACTAATGCCAATTATTATTTTTTCTCTTATGAAAGAGCCAAAAAAATTCATGAAATAAACAAGATGTAATAGAAGCAAAATAAAAATATTCCAAACAAAATCTCTCTCTCTCTGAGTCAAAAATCAGAAGACCAATTTAGAAGAAGGTAATATTTTAGTGAAATATCACATTGTAGATCTAAAAGCTGGCTGGATTCAGGGGCATCAACGCTCAGTTTGGTCTGAGATTGCTGCCATACAAGTTATCATTAGTAAAATGTGAAAACTTGAACAGAAGTTTCTCAGAAACAGTTTAAGGCTTATCAAGTAAATTGCATTCACTGGGGCTGGGGTTGTAGCTGTCACACAGTGCTCAGCTGGAAAACACAAGGTCCTGAGTTTGATTCCTGATTCCAAAAAAATAAATAATTGAGTAAATAAATAAAAATGAATTGGGTTCATTTTAATGTGGTAGAAAACTATAAAAAGTTTTAATGAAGCACATTAAATCTAAGTTGAAAATTTAGGAAAATTTATTCAATATATTTTGTTTTAGTTACCATAAATCATCACTTCAAACTACAATTATATCTTACCTAAAATTTTTTTAAAAAGTAAAAATCAATCTAAATTTTTTGAGTTTTGAGAACCAAGGAAAAATCTCTAGTAGCACATACTTTAACATCTATTTTAACATAATGATATTAAGGAGCTGTGCATTCTTCACAAGAAATGACAAATACAATGCAAACTAAGTCACAGTGACTCACATCTATTAAGAGTAAAAAAGGATTTAAAATCCTAAAAGAAAAAATTCAGTGTGAGTTAGTCAAATCCAAGCATTCCTAAGAAAATGCAACAAAATATGATTTCGTAAGACATTCCTAAGAGTTATTCTATTCTTCAGTTTTTTCACTGATGACTTTTCTAATTCCCTCTTAATATATGAACATTTACATCTTGTTTAGGAAGCAAAAATTCACATTTGTGTAACTTTTTATACAGTTTACATTGCCAACAGTATTAACAGATTTTTCATTTTTATTACTCTACCTTTTCCATTGGTGGTAGTTGTTACATTTCTGATTTATACATGGGAAAAATACCATTGGAAGTAGTTAAGCATGCAGCGGGCATTTTATGTTAGTTAATAGACATAATCATCATCATTCAATGTAAAATCAATTGACCCCAAGTAATTCCTAATGAAAGAAGAAATTGTATCCTAGATGTAAACATACATTTTCTAGGCAGACAGACGTGTATTTATATGTGTTTGGAGAAGCCATTGTAATTTCACAGGATTGATTCAAACCTGATTTATAACAAATGCAGTGGGAACATATCAAGTCTATCATTAATGTGATAGTAAAATCTAAAAATTTTACTAAATTGCTGAAAGTGCAAAAAAATACAGGGTGGAATAGCAGGTAATGTTGTGAACTTGTAAACTGATACATTGTGTATTGCTATAAATATAACTAAGAAAATCACAACCCAAAATTAATATTAGAGGAGTTAGAAGAAGAACAGATTGTGGAATTTTAAAATTTCTTAATCAGTCTAGAAGCTGGGTGTGGTGATGCACAGCTGTAATCCTAGAATTTGGGAGGAGCTAAGAGGATTATTGCAAATTCAAGGCCAGCCTGGGCTACATAGTAAGACCCTGTCTTAATAATAATAATAATAATAATAATGTTTAGATACATAAGCACTCAAAATTTTATTTTAATTTGTGAAATATTGTCAGTATAATTTTAAGTACAAAGACACAATAAGACAAAATTGATGAAAAATGATCAGTGTACAAATTATCATATATTACTATAAACTTGAAAGTGAACTGTTTATATGAGCTTTTTCCCTCCCAAGAAATTTGACTGTTCTGGCAAAGACTGGGTAGTCTCCCAATCTGGCATACACTTAACTAATTGAGAGTTAAATCAGAGTATAAAATTTTGGCATGTCTAAAAGTATTTGGGAATAGCATCATTGCCTGAAAATATGGCTAGCTGTAGGTTTCTGGAAACCATATAATAGCTAGAAAATATGGCTTCCTCCTGTACATTCAGAAATTAAATCAGAACATAGTAACTTGGAGTATCCAAAATGATACTGGAAAGTTACCATAATGGAGTGATTTGGAACAACTTTTAAATATCTGATGGCAGCACTGTTCAAAATTTGATACTCTACCAAAATCTCAAGTTTCAAAATTAGTTCCATGATATCATTTATAAATTCCTTTGCCATTTTAATTTTAAAATTTACATAATTTTATATTTTGCATGATCTATGAAAATTACAATTGCTATTGTATCCATCCACCTAATTATCTAAGATATTTGGCAGAGTAAAAGGAGCATTGTAGTCTTTGAAAAATAGGCAAAAATTGAGACTTTCAGGTAAGTTTATTTACATGATGAACTAGGTCTAATGTATGGACATGATATTAGGTCAGGGTAGTAAGTGACATACCAAAGTCTACATTAGAGTATCTCATTTAAACAAGGAGCAATGAAGGAGAATGCATTGGTTTGCAACTCTAGCCACCCCAAAACAAGAAAAGTTACATGTAGGGATACTGGTGACATGAAGTGTTAGTTGGCATTTTGGGATGCAGGCTTTTCCTTTATTTGTATGACTGTACACACTCTTGTCTGGAAGTTCATCTACATACTAATTTGGATTCACATTCACATCCTTACCATTCATTGAGAAGAAATGGATGTATATTTCTTATTCATTTATTTAATTTTTGGGGAGGAGAGGTAAAGACAGCTGCAAATAGAAAAATAGTATGTCTATTTTGACCGTGTTTTGGCTCCATTCCTTTCCTTTACAAGGTAGAATAATATATTTTAGAATAGTTCACGAAGGGAAAAGATTAACAATGGTTGCTAAAAGCATTTAATTTTTTAAAATGTCACATGACATAGCTCAGACAAAAATTTTCTCTTGATGTGTCTTCCCTTCTTCCCTAATATAACCTTAATAACTATTAAGAGGGTTAATTATAAAATTTAAAACTTATCCATTGCAAAATCTTTTTGTTCTTCAAAATATAACTTTAAAAATATTGCTTTAAAAATAAAATATTTAGGTTGACTAAAGTGTACAATAGCAAAATTCTTAGAATGTTTTTCTCTCAACTTTTTAATTTTGAGACACTTTTATATGAAAATAAAGTTGTAAAAAATAGTAGAGTTTCTTTAACTCTTTACCCATAGGAACCACATTTTCTTGGTTTCTTCCAGAAAACTGGATATCTATATGTAACAGATGTAACATCATACAAAAATTAGTTTAAAATGGATATCACACATGAAACTTTGAAACTACTAAAAGAAAACATTTGGGAACACTTGAAATCATCAACACAGGCAAAACTTTTTGAAAAAGCCTCCCATAGCACAGGAAATAGCAAGAACAAATAAATGGGACAATATAAAATTTAAAATCTTCTGAAAAACAAAGGAAACAATAGAGAGTTAATATGGCCTATAGAATGGTAGAAAATCTTTGGTAGATACTCTGCCAGTGGAGTAATTTTGAGACTACCGAAAGAACTAAGTAACTTAGCATGAAAAATCAAAGAAACAAAATCTTAAAAAATATACAGATAGCCCTGTCAATAGATAAGCAATTGAACTGAGAAGCTCTGTGTCAGAAGAAAAACATATGGTCAGAAAGCACATGAAAAAAAAAAAATGTTCCACATCTTTAGCAATTAGGGGAATGCAAATCAGAACCACACTGATTTTCTGTTTCACCTTATCAAAAATAAAATGGTGAATAAATAACCTCAGTAGAACATGGCAGGCAAAAGAACTATTCTACAGTTTTGATGGAAATTCAAATTTACATAATTATATCAGTATGGCAATTGTTCAAAAAGCTAAAACTACCATAAAACCCAGCTACAGATTTCTTGGTACACACCTGCAGGAATTAAAATGAATACACTATAGTGACACCTGCATATCTGTGCTTATAGTGTGACAATTCACAATAGCCAGTATAGGGAATTAGTCTGTGTGTCCATCAAGAGATAAGTGAATAAGGAAAATGTGGTGTATATTTACAATGAATCATTATTTATCTGTAAAAAAGAATGAAAATTTGCAACCTCCAGGAAAATGGATAGAAGTGGAGATCATGGTGTCAAGCTAAGTAATTCAGACTTAAACAAGTATCATAGTTTCCCTGATACATGGAACTTAAGGAACAACATCAGTGACAAAGACAACAAAAATAATGTGAAAACAGAAGGCAATATTAGACATGAGTAAAGGAATAGGGAGCCATGGAATGGAAATGAATACAATATCTGTGATGGACCCAATGAAAATATATTTTATACTTATATGAAAATATTACCTTTAAACTTAATAATTTGCACAATTAATA
The DNA here is from genome assembly GCA_004027455.1 of Hydrochoerus hydrochaeris. Lineage (NCBI taxonomy): Eukaryota > Metazoa > Chordata > Mammalia > Rodentia > Hydrochaeridae > Hydrochoerus > Hydrochoerus hydrochaeris. The sequence continues at coordinate 109,461 of PVLA01000165.1, read as the reverse complement.
ATCTGTAAAAATTACCTTAAAGATAAGTCAGTTATATTAAAATGGAAATGATAAATCTCTAGGTATTAATTGCATGTTTTTATAGAATGGACTTTCTAAGAATTAATTAATTAATTACAACATCACATTATACAGGAATGATTGCACTATTTCAGTGTCATATTTTATTTGAATTTAAAATTTTGCTTTGAACAAACTTAATATTGATATCAAATAACAATGTTAATGTATCTAAGACTCTATCCTGTCTTTATAAAAGCTAGCTTTTTCAACCTATAGTTTATAGTTTAATAGTTTCAACTAGCTGAAGAACTAATTCAATTCACACATCTGAAATTTATTTATGACACAGTATTATGATATTACCACTCAATAATGACACTAATATTTTATTGTTATTTTAGTTTGTGCAGCATATCATGTTAACATACCTGTATGAAGCTGGCACATGTATGCAATTTGTCTTAATCATATTTTCTATCCCCTTTCCCTTCGTTCACTCTTCCTCACCCACCTTTTGATCCTCTTTCTTTCTTTTGTATATTCGCAGCCCATAATTCTTTGTTTGGAGGAGATCCATGTATATAATGCATCCAAATTTCTCTTTCCATCCCTTATTCCTTCCCTCCTCCCTCTCTTCATCTCCTTCCCTTCTGAAAACAATCTATCCTCCTACCACTTTTAATCTATTTTTTTATTTTGATGTTTATTTTTACCCTAGGTTTCTCATATTAGAGAAAAATGCAATATTTAAGCTTGTTTGTCAGATTCATTTCACTTAATATTATGGTCTCAAAGTGCATCCATTTTCCTACCAATTTTTATTACTATATATTGATGATAATAATAATTGCATTGAGGAAATAGTATATATATATATATATATACTTGACACATCATACTAGTAACAGAATGTATGTGTACCACAGGTTTACACATGATATTCAAACATCACTGTAAGGAAAAAAGTACAGAAATATTGTTTTTAGAAAACTAAGAAATTCAAACAATAATTACTTCATTTAAGATAGCTTACTCTGACAGGTGAACTTCTGCACTTTGAGGTGAGTGACCGTCAAGGGGAAGTTCTTACGTGACATTAAAATGATGCAGCGTTTTCCATCAGACCCCGAGAGGACTAGAGACCACTGGGTGGCAGCCTGTAACTCCAGCCAGAGGTGCCTGGCTGGTTTAGACTCGGGCCTCTCTTGTGGCCCCACCTTCTCCACAGATGACTTTTGGGGACCAGGGAATTCCAGCCAGAGCTCCCACCCTTCTCTCAAAACCGTGGACTACAGCAGATTAACTGAGCTAGCTTGAGGAGAGAGTCAGTGACTGCCTCACCCAAACAAAAGATCTCTGCAGGTTCCAGTCAGTCTGGTGAGTATTCACCTAAAATACAAGTATACAGAGGGTAAATAGGACCAGTAATAAAGCTCCCTCCAACTAACTGTAAGACCTTCGTGAGTCTGACAAGAGTGGAGATGACTCCTTCCTGCACACAGAAAACATCAGGCAGAGTGAGGAGTGTGCCAATAAGGACTCGCCCAACTTGGAGAAAATCAAAAGGGCTTATGAGGCACACAGGCACGTAATAGGAACACAGTAAGGCCTCAGCTAACACAAATACTATAGACAGGGAAATTTGGTGACCTAGAATAACCTAAAGATAAAGTAATACCAGGAACTAAAAGTTGACCTACATCAATACTACTAGACTTGACAGCCAAAGAAGAATATAGAACTCACCCAACAGGAAGTGCAGGGGGAAGTCAGGTGACTGGTCCACCTCTTCATTGTGGGATCCAGCAATTGGACAAATATTAACCTTACATTAGGACCAAAAGATACATACCTCCAGCAGTTGACACTAGAGTGACTGAAGAACAAAATATTAACTCAAAAGGGGAAAAATGGCAAAAGGAAAAAGCACAATGCAATCTCAAACATCTAGCACATCAGGAGCAAGTACAGGAAACATTGATATAGAGGACTTCAGAAGTAATACACCAGAAACCTCTGAAAAGATAGAGAATGAAATAAAAAACAACTCCATGAGGCTACAGACGAAATCAAATTAGAAGTACTCTCATGTAAAGATGGAAATAACAACCTTAGTAAAGGAGTTGCTGAACACAGCTAAAGAAGAAATAGAGAAAAAAGTACAGGAGCATGGGAAACTGATTAAAACCTTGAATGAGCAATATGGAAATCATGTAGAATTCATGAAAAAAACTCAAAGAGACATTCAAGAAACAAAAAATTCTATTCAAAGCTTGCAAAACCGTTTAAATGAAGCTGAGGATAGGATTTTGGACCTGAAGGACAGGATCACAATTAGTGATCATGAAAGTATAGAACTTTTAAAAATAACAAAGGACCATGAAGTGACAATCCAAAAGCTTCAAGATGATACCAAGAGAAAAAATATAAGATTAATAGGCATCAATCAAGAGGCAGGAGCCAATGCAAATGACATAGTCAAAATATTCACAGAAGTAATAGAAGAAAATTTCCTAAGCATTGGGAGAAAATATGATATGAAGATAAGTGAGGCAAATAGGATGCCAAACAGTCACAAAAAAACATAAATCTATACCCAGACATATAATAATTAAGGTCTCAGACATATAGCATGAAAATAGAATACTAAAAGCTGTTAGAGAAAAGGCACTACTCACATATCAAGGAAAGCCCATCAAATTCAGGGTAGACTTTCCAGCACAAACCCTCAAGTTAAGACGAGCCTGGAGTGAGGTAGTTCAAGCCCTGAAAGAAAGTAACTTTCAACCCAGACTGATGTACCCAGCAAAACTTTCATTCAAATTTAATGGAGAAACAAGATACTTCCATGATGAAGAACAACTCAAGAAATTCACATCCACCAAGCCAACCCTAGATAGAGTATTGAAAGACATACTAGATAGAGATAAAAATGACCACAATCCCCAGAACAACTACAGAAAGAAAACACTAGGTAAGACAAGAAATTAAAAAAGGGTGAAAAGCAGGAAGCAAACAACAAGAACATAACATGGCAAAGTTGATCCAGTACATATCAGTGTTATCCATATGTAAATGGCCTCAATTCACATATCAAAAGAAATTAGCTAACAGAATGGATCAAGAAACATGATCCCAAAGTACACTGTATACAAGAAACACATCTGACCCAAAAGGAAACTCATAGATTAAAAGTCAAAGGGTGGAAATCAGTATTCTATGCAACAGGAACCCAGAAAAAAAGCAGGGGTAACTGTTATATTTGCAGACAACATGAACTTCAAACCTAAAATGATTAAAAGAGATAAAGAAGGTCACTACAACTCATTAGTGAAAAAATTCAAGAGGAAGAACTAACAATTATAAATATATATGCACCAAATACAGGAGCACCCAATTATATAAGACAGGTACTAATAGACGTGAAAAACCAAGTACACAAGAACACAATTATAACAGGGGACCTTACCACCCCATTGTCACAAAGAGATAGATCAACTAGACAAAAAGTTAGCAAAGAAATAATAGAACTGAATCATACCTGTGAGCAATTGGACTTAGTAGATGTTTACAGAGTGTTCCAACCAACCACATCAGGATACACATTCTTTTCAGCTGCACATGTGACATTCTCCAAAATAGATCATGTATGAGTGCATAAAACATTCTTAAGTAACTGCAAAGGTATTGAAATTATCCCATGCATACTATCTGACCACAGTGCACTGAATTTGGAAATTAATGGCAAAAGAAATTTCAAAACCTGCATAAATACATGAAAATTAAATAACAACCTTTTGAACAACCAGTGGGCTACAGATGAAATTAAAGAAAAAATAAAGCAATACCTACAATCCAATGAAAATGCAGAAAAAAGGTACTGTAATCTGTGGGATGCAATGAAAGTGGTCTTAAGAGGGACAGCAATAAACTGTCCTATCAAGAAAACAGAATGAGCACAAATAAAAAAACCTAATACTTCACCTCAAGCTTCTAGAAAAGGAAGAGCAAGTTAAACTCAATGGTCATAGAAGAGAGTAAATTGTAAAGATTAGAGCAGAAATCAGTAAAATTGAAAGTAAAACAAAAATACAAAGAACTAATGAATCAAATAGCTGATTTTTTTGAGAGAATAAACAAAATTGGCAGACCCCTACCTAACCTTACCAAGAAAAAATAAAAATAAAAAATCCAAATTCACGCAATAAGGACTGAAAAGGGGAAAATTACTATGGAACGCATGGAAATTCAAAAGATCATGAATACCTACTTTGAAAATCTCTACTCAGATAGAGTGGAAAACACAGAGGAAATGGAGAGATTCCTAGAAATGTATGTACTACCAAATCTCAACCAAGAAGATATAGCAATTTTTGATAACCCAATATCAGCTATTGAAATTGAAAATATAATTAAAAACTTACCAACAAATAAAAGCCCTGGTCCTGATGGATCCATGGCTGAATTCTACAAGAAATTTGGAGAAGACTTGATACCAATACTCTTTAGCTCTTCAGGGAAATTGAAAAGGAAGCAGTTCTCCCTAAATCATTCCTGGAGGCAAGTATAACTCTCATACCAAAAACAGAGAAAAACCCAACCACAAAGGAGAACTATAGGCCAATCTCACTAAGGAACATTGATGCAAATATTCTCAATAAAATGCTGACAAATAGAATGCAGCAAGTCAACAAGAAGATTATACATCATGACCAAGTGGGATTCATTCCAGGAATGCAGGGATGATTTAACATATGCAAATCAAAAAATGTAATATACCACATCAACAGAGCCAAACGCAAAAACCACATGGTCAACTCAATAGATGCAGAAAAAGCTTTCAATAAAGTCCAACTCGTGTTCACGATAAAAACCCTTCAGAAACTTGGAATACATGGTGTCTACCTCAACCTTATAAAGGCCATCTATGACAAACCAATGGCCAACATTGTACTAAATGGACAAAAACTGAAAGCTTTCACTTTAAAATCAGGAACAAGACAAGGATGTCCAGTATCATTAATCCTTTTCAATATAGTTCTGGAAACACTAGCCAGGGCAATCAGACAACAGAGAGAAATAAAAGGAATAAAGACAGGAAAGGAAGAAGTTAAATTATCTCTATTTGCAGATGACATGATACTCTATATAGAAGACCCAAAAAACTCCATTAAAAAATTATTAGAGATAATAAACCAGTTCAGTTGTGCAGCTAGATACAAATTCAGTGCTCAAAGATCAATAGCATTCCTGTACACAAACAAAAAAACTCACCAAGAGAGAAATATCACCCTTTACAATAACATGTAAAAAAATGAAATACTTAGGAATCAACCTAAGAATGTAAAATACTTATATGATGAAAATTATCCTATGCTAAAGAAGGAAGTTGAAGAGGATATTAGAAAATGGAAAGATGTTCCTTGTTCTTGGCTAGGAAGAACCAACATTGTAAAAATGGCCATACTCCCAAAACTGTTAAACAAATTTAATACAATCCCAATCAATATACAATTAAAATACCTCACAGGTTTAGAGAAAACACTCCCAAAATTCATTTGGAAACAGAAGAAACCTAGAATAGCAAAGGAAATTCTGGGCAACAAAGACAAGACAGGAGGCATCTCAATTCCTGACTTGAAACTATACTACAAAGCCACAGTGATAAAATCAGCATGGTACTGGCCAAGAAATAAACCTGAGGATCAATGGAACAGATTAGAAGATGCAAGCACAACTACAAAGACAGTCAGCCCCCTGATATTTGACAAAGGGACTAACCATGTTCACTGGAAGAAGGATAGCCTCTTTAATAAATGATGCTGGAAAAATTGGCTCTTCACATGCTGAAAACTGAAACTAGATCCATGCCTATCACCATGAACACAACTAAAGTCTAAATGGATTGAAGATCTAAATATTAAAACAGAAACACTAAATCTACTGGAAGTCAAAGTAGGCAGAAAGTCTTGGAGACAGGGGTAGGCAGAGAACTCATGAACAAAATGCAAACTGCACAGGAAACACTCCAAAGAATCAACAGCTAGGATCTCATATTATTGAAAAGTTTCTGCACTTCAAAAGAAATCATCAACAGAGTGAAAAGAAAACTCATAAAATTGGAAAGAATTTTAGCCAGCAACCCTTCAGATAAAGGACTTATATTCAGAACATATAAAGAACTGAAGAACATCAAGCCCTCCAAATTCAAAGAGCCTCTTCAAAAATGGGCATCTGAGATGAACACATATTTCTCAGATGAAGATATGCAAATGGAAAATAAATACATGAAGAAATGTTCACCAACACTGGTCATTTGAGAAATGCAAATTAAAGCAGCAATGACATTTCATCTTACTCCAGAAAGAATAGCTGCCATCCAGAAAAAAACTGATAACCAATATTGGCGAGGCAGAAGGGGAAAAAGAACACTGTTCCACTGTTGGTGAGAGTGCAGACTGGTGTAGCCACTGTGGAAATTAGTGTGGAGATTTCTCAGAAGACTAGGATTGGAAGTTCCATTGAACTCAGCTATTCCCTTCATGGGTATTTTCCCAGAAAACCTGAAAAGGTCAGATCACAGTGATGTATGTGCACCCATGTTCGTAGCAGTACAATTTGTAATAGCTAAATCTTGGAAACAACCAAAATGCCCATCAACTGCAGAGGGATGAAAAAGATGTGCTATTTTTATGCAATGGAACATTACTTAGCTATAAAAAGGATGATCTTGAGGCCTTCATAAGCAAATGGAGGCAACTTGAGCTTATTCTCATAAGTGAAATAAATAAGAATCATATTTATATTTATCACATTGTGTCTCTAGTGTAAAAAGTAATAAGAAATGATAAGAAATGTAGGAGTAATAAAGCTCAAAATTTTTAATTGCTATTGTAAAAAAGAGAGGAAAAGGAAAGGCTCTAAAGGGTATAACTGCATGAATGTTTAAGAGTGTAGGATTGCTAACCATATTACTAAATTTTCATTGGATCGTTGAGCAGAACTCTTTGCAGTCTCATGGTTTGAATGTCCACTTTCTGTGCTTTAATTCTGTATTTTGAACAACTATTCCTAAGATGACAGTATGTAATTTGTCAAATAGCAATTTCTTAGTGTTTATTTTAGTTTATCCCATTTTTTTGGAATTTTGTATTATTGCTTCCCTTGTTTTCTGTTTTTTTCTCTTTAAAAAAAAAGGTATCTCAATAAATTATACTTTCCCTACATTCAAATCATTTGTTGACTCATTTATTCGGCCAATATGAACCCTAATAAGAACAGGAAAATGAACTTACAACTAATTAGAGAACAATGTCTCTCAAAGAACCATATGCAAACACTTTTAAAAGAAGATAGTCCTTCACGACCAATTGGATCCTTGAAGAATTGTAATGATATTACTTTTTTAAAGAAAAACAAGCAAAAAAAGACAAAACAAAAAAAAATAATTTCTAAGGCTGGGGATTTAGTTCAGCGACATAAGTGCCTGGCTAAAAAAAGAAGTTTCTACAGTAAGTGAAACAATGAACAAAGTCATATAGTTTTACCATGAAATTTAAATTACTGCTTTTTTAATTTTTGGTAGTATTTGCCAGTGAAATCAAATGGTCCTAAAGACTTATGTTAATTTATATTAATTAAAAAGCTTTATATTAATTTAAAATTTGGCATATACAATACATGTGATGCATATTTCATATTATATTTCTCCCTGTATTAGCATGTATAGGTTATATTTTTAGTCAACATGTGTGTTTTATTTACTTACCACATATTGGGAGAAAATTGTTTACAGTAGTGCTTTGTGTATCTTCTGGAATCTAAAGACTTGTTTCCTCCACTCCTATTGGTAATTGATATTTGCTATATAGTTTTAATTATTTCAAAATTAACATTGTTTTCCAAAACCTGATTTTAACCTTTGTTAATTTTATCTATTGTAATTTTTGCTTTCTGTGGGATTTTCTGTTCATATTTTTATAATTCCCTTTATTATTCTAGTATTGTTTGTAATTACCCCCTTTCTTGAATCCTTTAAAATTTTTTGTTATTCTTTTTTCTTCTATACCTTCTTTTTTCTCCCTTTTCTTATTTCCCTTTCTTTTTCTTCCCATTTTCTTTCTCCTTTCATGACTTCTTAATTTTATCTTTTGCCAAATGTATTTTTGTCTAAAAATTGTTCCTTCCCTGTATGTACACAATTTTCAAGGGATTTTATTACACCGAAAAACATTTTACTTTCCTTTGTAATTTCTATTTTGACTTCCTGGCTATATGATTTGCTTAACTTAAATATGTTTAATGATTATCTCAATTCATTGATTTTATTCTGTCATTTCAATTAATTGATTTTTCAACTGATAAACAAAATTTATACAATTAAGTAAGTCCTATTGAATTTTTTTATCACTATCCAGTTTTTATGTATGAACTTGTTTGCAAATATAAAATTTGGACCATTTTTGATGGTGTCTTTTTTTTTTAGTGTGTTACAAACTTCATACATGATCATTGTAAACTATGAGCTAGCCATACTGGATGATATGTTTTAAATTTCTAAAAGTACTTTTTTGAAGAGTGATAAATTTTGTTAATAACTATCAAGTAAGTAACTAGCAGATCTTATTGGGCTGTCATATGATTTCATTTATTTACCTAAAGATCTTCTTTTATGAAACTTTGTACTTTATTTTAGGCCAGAGTATATCTTCTTTTCTATCTTGTCCTCCTAATTCCTAAATTGGTCAAATGAACAGCAAGACACACATACTTGACTTTTCAGGCTAAGGTGTGATTCTAACTCTTCTTAATCCTAAAACATCATCTCTATCTGTGCTCACATTTCAGTAATTATAATAATCTGCTGTTCACTGAGTATCTCTCATGTATATATAGTTTAGTTCTAACCCAAAATGTCACAGTAAACTTCCCCAGAAATTGTTGATCATCTGCTTTGACCAGTTCATTGCTTCATAACTTTGAACCAAGAATCTAGTCACTTTGACCTTGAAAACTTTCTTAGTCCAGTATGTGCTTAGAGTTTTGCTTTGATGTTACTATCACCAGATATAGTATACAAAAAAAAAATACACCAATAAGGAAAAGAGTCAAAAAAGAGTCAAGTTACACCATGTTCAGATACAAATCATATATGATTAAGGTGATCATTATATTGCACCTATAAAAAACATGGGGTGATACTTATAATGTGGAAGTAGGTGTATCCCACTCTGGGTTTGGCTCAAATTAATTCCATTTATCTATTCTATAACAAATCCCACTGAATTTTATTGGTACAAACCACTTGATTCATTTTATTTCTTTTCATGGGCCCTATGGGTCAAGAATATGGAAAATATTTCATTGAATGGTTTTGTTTTATAGTCTCTTATGCAGCTTTTTGCAAATAGTGCTTCAACTGTACTTTGCTGATATCTGATCCACAATGCAGTGTTACCAACAAATGAATAAAGACAATATTGACTACTGTATATGTAATTATCTGATATCCTGACTTAGAACTTCAGTGAAAAACAAATGTTTTGTCATGTATAATCACTCTATTACAAAAACTGAGTTATTCACTAATTTCTATTACTAAAGTTAGTGGTAGACATATAATATTGAAATGCTAAATTGGCAATTATCTTTGAACATTTTGTGCATAAGAGAAAATCAGTCTTTACAGTGTAAAGAAATGTGGTACTTTGGGACAAGCATGTATATTACAGAAATTTTTGAATTAGTTATAAATAGATAATCCAGCAGAGCCTTACTTATAATCCTTCCAAGAAGAACATGCATAAATAACACTACACTAATACTGCATAAGTAAAGTCTACTTCTTTAATAAGAAGCCAATATTTAAAAAACAAGTCCCCCAAGACTAGCTATGAAATATGTGATTTTAGGGCTGGGGATTTAGCTCAGTGGCACAAGCACCTGCCTTGCAAGCACACAGTCCTGAGTTTGATCCCCAGTACCAAAAACAAAAACAAAAACAAGAAATATGTGATTTCATTATTAAAAATGGTAAGAGAATGACTCACTGTATCCAAGTAAAATTTATCTTAATTGAAGTAAATAGTACTTATATACTTCAGTTTACTAAAATCACTGTCCTTCTCCATAGTAGAATCTGAATGAAATGTATCTATATATGTTGGTATATTCGTGTGAAACATGCTTGCACACATACTTGTATCTCTTCAAGGATGACCAATATGAGTTGGTGAATACCACAGATGACAGTAGGCAGTTTCAATAATACCAATAAATTCTGAGAGTAATTTTTAAGAGAACATGATAAATATAATATTATATATTTATAAGTGCCTGCCTGGAAAATGCAAGGGTGTGAGTTCTAACCCCAGTACCAGAAAAAAAAGACAAATAAACAAAAAAAATTGTATATTTAATTTTGTGCTCTATTTCAAATAGGTGGAGTATTGTCTCTGAGAGAAGTCAAGATGGCCAATCAGTAAGCAACAAAATACAAAGCCTCCTGGGAGATACAACTCCTATTCCAGAATAAAACACCCTGGAGAGACCTAGACAGAGGGAGATTGATCCTCTTGACACAGGAAGAAATTAAAACGTAAAAAAGCTCATCAAATACATTGGGACTATGACTGAAACAGCTAAAAATTATGGACACAGCATTTTCACAGCGACCCGAGTTTGTGCCTGCCTGAATTTGCACCAGCTTGAATCCTCTCTAGCCAGCAGAGCCAGCCAAACTCATTTCCTGCACCACTCACAGGAAGCACAGCAGCACTAAAGTTGGGGGTTGGTGAGCCAGACAGTAGAGCCAGCTAAGGGACCTTCATTAATCCACTGTCAGTGCTGGGAATAAGACCCCCACACACACAGGAAGGGTGTCACCAAATGGGCAACATGTTGGAATCAGGCAGAAGGAGTCTGAACTGGGAGTGACAATGACTTCAGTTGGTTGCTCTCTCCCCAGAGCAGATTCCTGGGATTTGCTTGGACAGAGCTGCGCTCCTGGCTGGGCCCATTGAGCTGGCCCAAACTGATTCCCTGCACCTAGCATGCACTAACTGGGTGAAGGCCCCTGAAGTTTGGCTGGCCCAGTGCGGAGGGGCAGGCATAAACAGCGACTGCCTAAACCTCAGTGACAAGAGCAGTCAGGAGAGGGCAGTGGTCCCTCGCAATGTGCTTCAGAGGTAAACATGGCCAACAGGGAAGGGGGCTAGGACCTGCACTGTAACCTGTGTGGAGGAAGCCAGGGCCATGACAGGAGAGAGAGGTAGGAGGAGGCCCCCAGCCCAGAACCGGGAAAGCCCTGATCCAGGCAATGGAAAAACAAGGGAGTCTGAGGGCCACAAACACACAACATCACACATGTCTTCAATGGACATTAAGAGATATCTTTGGCACCTTGTAGATGAGCTCAAAACTGAAATATTAAATCAGGCAAAGCAGGATATGAGTAGAGTAATAAAAGAAATGCTATCAGGAAGCATCTCTCAGGAAGATACAGATGGAAGAAGGGAGGAATACAAAAAAAGGAGAGAAACATTCGATAAAGAATATAAAGAAAATATAGAATACATGAAGCAGATTCAAAGAGACTACCAGGAAATTAAAAACTCCATTGAAAGCTGGAAAAATGCCTTAAAAGAAACTAAGGATAGACTGTCAAAACTTGAAGACAAGTTTGCAATGTGTGATCACAAAAGGAAAGATCATTTAAAAATAACAAGGAAACAGGCAGTAACAATACAAAGGCTAGAAGACGACAAGAGAAACTACAATTTAAGAATAAGAAATGTGAACAAAGAAGCAGGAATACATACAAGTGAATTACAAAGACTATTCATGGACATAATTGAGGAAAACTTCCCAAGCATGGGAAAAGAAAATGATATTCAGTTATGGGAGACATACCGAACTCCAGCCACCTACAACCAAAACAGCTACACCCAGACATATAATAATCAAGATACCAGAAACTCAATATAAAAACAGAATATTAAAAGCCATCAGAAAAAAGAAACAGACTACCTATAAAGGTAAGCCTATCAGGATCATGGCTGACTTCTCAACACAGACCACCAGATGAAAAAGAACTTGTAGCAAAGTATTCCAAGCCCTGAAAGAAAATAACCTCCAGCCCAGATTGATGTATCCTTCAAAACTGTAACTAGAAATTAATGGAGAAATAAGATGCTTCCTTGACAAAGAGGAACTGGGGGAGATTGTGACCACCAATCCAACCCTAAAGAGAATACTGAAAGACATTCTAGAGTGAGAGAAAAAAAATACCAGGATTTTAGGAAGAGTAGAAGAAAGGCCTCAATGAGTGAGGCAGGCAGTAGAATGAAGGAGAAAACTAGACAAACAGGCAGAAAAATAACACAGCATAAATGAGGCAGAGAAGGATAACTAGAATCTCTAACATGTTAGAGATTCTAGATACACTATATTGTTAATACTGCACCAGGATTTAAAGCCCACATTACTCACACTACTCTGCTTAGATGTATTATATTCTGTTCCAGTCATTCTACCTGTACTAGATTAGAAGGCACAGACAACAGTCCTGAAAATAACAGAATATAGTACAGTAATCATCCTTAATTTCCTATTAACTTAATCTAAAGCTCTATAAATCCTACACTGTTTTAACATGACTGATCTTAATTGAATCTGGTCTGTTAGATTGCTGTTTTGTATTGATAGATTTTATTCAAAGCTGTTATGATTGATAGTATCAAGTCTGAGAGTATAGGCAACTGCACATAAGATGACAAGATTCACTAGAATATCAGCTCTGGTTTAATTATTATCTGCCTTTGAAGTTTTATACTGTCTACAATTTTTATTTTTACTAATATTGTTATGTACTGCTATATTCAATTATACTGCTATATTCAATTATGCCTAATGATATAGACAATTCTATTGAAGATAATAAGAAACAACACAATAATCATTGTAGACCACCTTTTACTGTGGTTTTATATGACTTTTTGGTTTCATGTTTTTATAGGAAGTTGTTTTGTTTTGTCTTGCTAAGTTTTGTTTTTCCCTCTAATACAGAAAGGCTAGAAATACCTGTAGAGATTCATGCATGCATAGCTGCTTACACTCTCACTGTTTAAATATCTACTTTGTATGCTTTAATTTTGTAACTGAACAACTATTTCTAAGAGGACAATATGTAATGTATGAATTTGCACAGAAAGAATCAAGGTATTACACATTTGTGTAACTGGAAAAAAAAGAATGAATCAAGGTAATATTGAACAAGATCAATCAATATTATAAATAATCTATTCTTAGAAAAAATAGTTACTAATGTCCTTTGTCATTCTCTGAGAGGAAAAAACAGGGGGAGAGTTCTTGAAGCATTTTTCTTCCCATTAGGATTATAAAACACCATCTCATAATTTTCATCTTATATAACAGTTTTAGTCACAATACCTGATGAGAAACAATAAATCTCGATGAAAAATTATATATCATAGATTGCAAGTTTTAGAAAATTTTAACACTTGCCAAAGTTTTCTACAGGCATTGAGACATAAATCAGAGAAAAGTTATCTTGAAATTTTTTATTTAAAAGAAAAAAAACCATAGTAGTAACCTGCAAATACATCATTATTTGCCAGCAGAGCTGCTTGAGATACAATTGTCTAAGGTGATGTTCTCATGGGTTAGAGTTGTCCCTAGACTCAGTGTGACTGGTGTTTCTATTAGAAGACATAGAGACACAGTCCCACACTCACAAGGAAGATGGTTACATAATCACAGAAATTGGAGTGAGCTAAAGGATGCTAAGGCCTGCTGGCAATGGCCAGTATCTAGAAAGAGGCAAGTTCAGATGATTCTATACAGCCTTCTGGAGGATATGAAACTGGGGATACTTTTGAGTTTAGAATTCTGGCTTCCAGAACTGTGAGAAAACATCCTGTTATTTTAAAGCAACACTTTGTGGTACTTTATCACAGCACTCTTAGAAAAGCAATGCATTCTTTCAATGGTTGTGTATTTATCCATAAATAATTAACCTTCTTAACCATCTTGTACTAATACAAAATAGACTTTTTACCTGAAAACAACTTTGTACTCAATAGAGTGGCATTATTTATCATCTATTTTAGTTAGGATCTATTGGTGTTCACATTTTTCTGAAAAGGTCCTATTTGTTTGAATTTCTGTAAAGTACTTCAGTGAGTACTTGTTAAAAGAAGTGATTAATGGCTTGTCTAAAGTAACAAACAAGCTTGTTGTTATTAAATTCATCTTGATACGTTTAAAGATCTGTCATTTTGAATTTTGCTTGAGAATGCTATGAATACTAGCACAATAAATGGAATATTTTTCTTTACCTGTTTTTAATTTGTTCCCACTATTTTTATCTTAAGCTATAAGGCAAGATTTTATACACTTTCTAGAGACCTTCTAGTAAACAAAGAGAAAAATACTTGTAAATTGCAAATGAATATAACAAATATTGGTCAGACCACATTTAATTTTATTCAAAAACAGTTTTTATCAGTTATTTTATACCTAATAAAAGATACCTGACACATATGCCTGGGTTAACCCACTGATATGACTGATTTTTAATATTATATATTATGAATAGTTTCTTTATATTAGTGAGTATGGATCAATAGAGGAAATATTTTTGTGAAGGCACAATTTAACCTTTTCAATTTTCCACTGTGGTACCATTTAATCTTTTGAAATTTAAGAATGTTCCTTTTTCAAAATTTTAAACTGGAAATCCTTTGCATCTAAGCATTGACCATATTGGGACAGAGTAGTCTAGAAGTTGTGAATGCCTAGCAGCAAGGGCACATATTTTACTTATGCATCAACATTCCTGCTTAGATTAGTTACTTTTCTCTTTGAGATAAAATGCCAAACACCCAAAACTGAAAGAGAAAAGGTTTATTTTGCTCACAGTTTGTAGAGGTTTCAGTGGCATCACAGAGAGAAAACAGTCTATGGTGGGCAAAAGGCAGCAAAGCAATGAGGGACACTTAGTTACTTTTTACTTGTCACTGAGACAAAATACTTGATGCCCAAAGTTGGGAAATGAAAGGTGTATTTCTTACAGTTTTGGAAGTTTCAGTCCATACTAAGTTGGCTCCAAGGCAGGGTGGCATGGTGGGGTCACACTTCATGATGGCTGCAAACAGCAAGGTGGAAACCAGCAAGGCAGAGAGACACACTTTCTTCCTGCCCTTACATCACATCCTGGCTCCACCCCTAGGCTGGTGTAGTACTCACACACTCAATCCAAGCACTAGACAATGAATCAATCACAAATGCATAACGCAAAGGCATGAGGCTTGGGAGCCACTGACATAAACCATGACATTTCACCCTTGGCACCCAAAGACTCATGCACATCCTTTACACAAAAGTCACTTCCAAGAGTTGCCTAAGTCCTAACATTTTCAGCATTGCTGAGAAGTCCAAGTCCCAAGTCTCCTCCAATATCTATGGTAAACACTTAACTGTAAACCCCTGTACAAATGAAACAAGTTTAAACATTTCTGAAATGCAAAGGCACAAGATAAACATTACTATTGCAAAAATTACAAACAGGAATATAAAGCATTAGAAACAAAACAAGTCCAACATTCAGCAGGGCAAACATTAAGTCCTAGAGTTCCATGCTCTGCATTTGAAACAATCTGGTTGCAAGCTCCAAAAGGCTTGGGTGATTCCATCCCCATGGCACTTCCAGGGATTTCAGCTCCCCCAGCTTCTCTCTTAAACCCTCTCTGCTCACTTTTTGCAGCTTATCTTGGATGATCCATGTTCCTGGCTTTTCCAAACTTCTGGGGTCTCCACTGTACCTTTGGCTTCACCCTTACATCTTTACAAATTGTCCTCTCAGTGGCATACTTCTTGGCCTCCCAGACACTTTGCAGTTGAAGTGGAAGCTGTCTTACCCTCAGAATTTGTGCATTTTCCTTGCACCTAAAATCAGCACCATATGGATGCCACCAAGGTTTGCTGCCAAATGGAATAGCAGCCAGGCTTTTCTCTCTCTTGGCTGTAGAAGTCCAGTGCCTGGATTGCTGGACTCTGTTTACCTGATTGTGAGGAAAACTTCTCTATGTTGCTGCCATTCTAGAACCTCATGTGGCCTCTGCCACCATTTTGGAGCGTGGTGCTCTGAAGCTTTCTCCTCTGAACAAATTCTTTCACTTTTGTAGTTATCACGCTGCAAAGGGTGGAGAACTGCTGTTTCCTGGGAAGCCCTGTGGCCATCTTTTTTATCTCTCTATTCCTTCCCAGCAGTCAGTCTCAGCTCTATCTTTACAATGGGCTGCTCCACTGGAGTTTTCCTTCTGGCCAAACTCACAGCATTTTAAATTATCCTACTGGGCTCTTTGCTCTTGATTAGCAACATAAAGTTGGCTAAAAGCCCCCAACCATAGCTATGCCACAGTCTCCACATTTGACTGCCTTGAAATTTCCTTTGTCAGATTAATCAGTCC
The DNA here is from genome assembly GCA_004027455.1 of Hydrochoerus hydrochaeris. Lineage (NCBI taxonomy): Eukaryota > Metazoa > Chordata > Mammalia > Rodentia > Hydrochaeridae > Hydrochoerus > Hydrochoerus hydrochaeris. The sequence continues at coordinate 92,968 of PVLA01000165.1, read as the reverse complement.
ATTACCCTTAATCTCAGTCTCAGGCAGTCTCTGGGCATTAGAAAAATACAGACAAACTTTCTACCAAGCCATAACACATATCGTGGGGAGCTCAACAATCAATGCAGTCCTCCTTCCCAGCAGAAACCTCCCAAGCCTGGTCTTTACCATCAGGCTTTCCATCAGCCTTCTAGTTTCCTGAGCTCTGACCAGACTATCCTCTACAGAACAGCTTAAGCTGCTCCAGCTTTATACATCCAGGTGACATACCCAAACCTTTCCAAACTCTGCCCACAAGCCATTTCCAAAGCCTCTTGAAAAACATGGTCAGGTGTAGTCACAGCAATGACCCCACTCTCGGTACCAGATTTTGTCTTACTTACTTTTTACTCATCACTGAGATAAAATACCTGATGCTGAAATTTGGGAAAGGAAAGACTTATTTCTTACAGTTCTAGCAGGCTTCATTCCATACTCAGTTGGCTCCAAGGCAGCATGGCATGGTGGGGCCTCAGTTCATGGTGGCTGCAAACAGCAAGGCAGAAACTGGCAAGAGAGAGAGACACATCTTCTTCCTGCCATTACATCATATCCTAGCTCTACCCCTAGGCTGGTGTAGCACTCACACCCCCAATCGAAGTGCTAGACAATGAACCAATCAGAAATGCATAATGCAAAGGCATGAGGTTTGGGGGCCACTGACATAAACCATGACAGACCCTTAGCTCCTTCTATCCCTTGTATCTCATCCAGGCTACATAGGGTGGGTAACACTAATACCCTTAATCCTAGTGACATTGATTGTAACATTGCACCATATCAATTCCAGAGTCACACACTCTAGATGCAGCTACCTCTGAAAAAGTGCCCTGTGCAACAGCATGAGGAATAGGAGGGACATCTAAGCAAAATCCACAATATTGTTGAAATGGTTTCCATGGTGAAATTCACATGATTTATCTATCTGTCAATCAGTTCACTCCATGAGCCAATAATATAAAACTGAGATCAGAGTTAAGACTTTTAATCAGTATTGAAATTTTGAAATTTTTGAATGCCTAGAGAAAATTGAAGTTGTTTGATTCAATTGTTGAAAGATGGTGTGTTTAATTTTGAATAATCTTAGAAATAGTAGTTCCAGTCATCAATTTTATTTTTAATAATGAAATAATTTCTATCAAAGTATTAAAAACCAAGCTTTACAGTATGCCAAATTATATGGATTTCGTATACATTATTTTAACATTTTTATTCAACAGCAAATTAAACTCATAGTAACATTTATTGGTGATAATGATGTACAGTAAAAATTTATAAACAATAAACAAACTTGGCATAACAAAATTTAGGGGGTTGAGTTTAACAATAAAAGTCAAATCATCATGAAAAGGTACATGAGAACTCAGCCCAAGCCCACCTCAGGTCAAAGCTCCCCAGAAACTCCACCAAGGGCCTGCCCTACCACCAGGAATTCAGCCCAAGGCCACCTCAGGGCAAGGCTCCCCAGAAACTCTGCCAAGAGCCTGCCCTGCCACCGGGAACTCAGTTCATGCCCCGTAAGCTCCACCAAGGGCCCACCCTGTCACCAGGAACTCAGCCCAAGCCCGCCTTAGGGGTAAGCTCCCTGGAAGCTCCACCAAGGGCCCACCCTGCCACCAGGAACTCAGTGCAAGCCCCCTCAGGTGTAGGCTCACCAGAAGCTCCACCAAGGGCCCATTCTGCCACTGGGAACATTGAGGAGGCCCTCTGAAGAATGAAAACTGCCCTGGACTGCTACAGATGGACCTACTCTCCCATTTGGAACATCAGGAGATCTCAGCAGGATCCAGTTAGTGTGATAAATTTTGGAACGTTGCTCCCAGTTGGTGAACTTCAAACAACACTGGATGGACTGTATCAATGCGGTGAGTATACCCCTAAAATAGAGGTGTAAAGGGGATAAATAAGGCCAGTAGTAAAACCCCCTACAACTAACTGTAAGACTTTGGTGTGTCTGAAAACAGTGTGTGTGATCCCCTCCTACACATAGAAAACACCAGGCAGAGTGAAAATGACAAAACAAAAAAGCAAAATGCAGCCTCAGACATATAGTTCACCAGAAGCAAGTATAGGAGACATTGAAACAGAGGACCCCAAAAGTAACACACTGGGAATCTATGAAAAGATAGCCAGTGAAATAAAAAAACAACTGTATAAGGCTATAGAGGAAGTCAAATTAGAAGTACTCTCCCATGTAAAGATAGAAATAACAACTTTAGTAAAGGAGTTGTTGAATGCAGCTAAAGAAGAACTAGAGAAAAAAGTATATGAGCATGGGAAACTGATTGAAACATTGAATGAACAATATAGAAAACAAGCAGAATTCATGAAACAAACTCAAACAGACATACAAGAAATGAAAAAAATCTGTTGAAAGTGTGCAAAACCGCCTAAAGGAAGCTGAGGATAGGATTTCAGACCTTGAGGACAGGATCACAGTTAGTGATCAGGAAAGGAGAGAACTTTTAAAAATAACAGAGCAGCATGAAATGACAATCCAGAAGCTTCATGATGATGCCAAGAGCAACAATATAAGAATAATGGGCATTGGTGAAGATACAGGAGTCCAGGCAAATGACATATGTAAAGTATTTACAGAAATAATAGCAGAAAATTTCCAAAAGATGGGGAAAGAATCTGATATGCAGATAAGTGAGGCATATAGAACACCAAACAGTCACAATCAACATACATCCACACTCAGACACATAATAATTAAGATCTCAGACATACAGCATAAAAACAGAATATTAAAAGCTGCCAGAGAAAAGACACAACTCACCTATCAAGGAAAGCCCATTAGAATCATGGCAGACTTTTCAGCACAAATCCTCAAGTCAAGAAGAGCTTGGAGTGAGGTATTTCAAGCCCTGAAAGAAAACAACCTTCAACCCAGACTGATGTACCCAGGAAAACTTTCATTCAAATTTAATGGAGAAACAAGATACTTCCATGGCAAAGAACAACTGAAGAAATTCATGTCCACCAAACCAACCCTAGAAAGAGTACTGAAAGACATGCTAGACAGAGATAAAAATGACCACAATCCACAAAACAACAGAAAGAAACTACCAGGTAGGATAAGCAATTAAATAAGAGGAAAAGCAGAAAGAAAAAACTGGAACATAACATGACAAAGTCAAGCCAGTATATATCAGTGATATCCATAAATATAAATGGCCTCAATTCACCTATAAAAAGAAATAGATTGACAGAATGGATCAAAAAACAGGATCCCACAATATGCCATAAACAAGAAACACATCCCACCCAAAAGGAAACACATAGATTAAAAGTCAAAGGATGGAAAACAGTATTCCATGCAACATGAACCCAGAAAAAATCAGGAGTAGCTATCTATTTGCAGACAATGTGAACTTCAAACCTAAAATGATTAAAAGAGATAGAGGTCACTACTTACTTGTTAGTGGTAAAATTCAAGAGGAAGAACTAACAATTATAAATATATATACACCAAATACAGGAGCACCTAACTATATAAGACAGATACTAATGGACATGAAAAACCAAATACACAAGAACAATTATAACAGGAGATCTTAACAGCCCATTGCCACAAAGAGATAGATCAACTAGACAAAAAGTCAGCAAGAAGTAACAGAACTGAATCATCGCTGTGAGCAACTGGACTTAGTAGATGTTTACAGAGTGCTCCACCCAACCACATCAGAATACACATTCTTCTCAGCTGCACATGGGACATTCTCCAAAATAGACCATACATTATCCCATAAGACATTCTTAAGTAAATGCAAAGGTATTGAAATCATACCATGCATAATATCTGACCATAGAGCACTGAAATTGGAAATTAATGGCAAAAGAATGGTAAAACATGCATAAATACATGGAAATTAAATAACAGCCTTTTGAACAACCAGTGGGCAACAGATGAAATTCAAGAATAAATAAAACAATATCTACAATTCAATGAAAATATAGAAACAACATAATGTAATCTGTGGGATGCAATGAAAGCAGTCTTAAGAGGGAAATATATAGCAATAAACTGTCATATCAAGAAAACAGAATGAGCACAACTAAACAATGTAATGCTCCATCTCAAACATCTAGAAAAAGAAGAGTAAGCTAAACCCAAAGCTCATAGAAGAGAGGAAATTGTAGAGATTAGAGCAGAAATTCATGCAATTGAAACTAAAAAAACAATACAAAGAATTAATGAATCAAAAAGCTGGTTTTTTGAGAGAATAAACAAAATTGACAAACCCCTAACTAACCTTATCAAGAGAAAGAAAAAAACCCAAATTCATGCAATAAGAACTGAAAAGGGAGAAATTATTACAGATCCCATGGAAATTCAAAAGATCATGAACACCTACTTTGAAAATTTCTACTCACATAGAGTGGAAAACACAGAGGAAATGGACAGATTTCTAGAAACATATGAACACCAAAGCTCCACCAAGAAGATATAGTAATTTTGAACAACGCAATATCAGCTATTGAAATTGAAAACGTAATTAAAAACTTATCAACAAAGAAAAGTCTAGGTCCTGATGGATTCACAGCTGAATTCTACAAGAAATTTAGAGAAGATTTGATGCCAGTACTTCTTAAACTCTTCAATGAAATCGAGAAAAAGAAATCCTCCCTAAATTATTCCTGGAGGCAAGTATGACTCTGATACCAAAACCAGAGAAAGATCCAACCAAAAAAGAGAACTATAGGCCAGTCTCACTAATGAATATTGATACAAAGATTCTCAACAAAATACTGGCAAATAGAATGCAGCAAATCATCAAGACGATTATACATCATGACCAAGTGGGGTTCATTCAAGGAATGCAGGGATGGTTTAACATATGCAAATCAATAAATGTAATACAGCACATCAACAGAGCCGAAAACAAAAACCACATGGTCATCTCAATAGATGCAGAAAAAGCTTTTGACACAGTCAAACACATGTTCATGATAAAAACCCTTCAGAAACTTGGAATACACAGTGTCTACCTCAACCTTATAAAGACCATCTATGACAAAGCAACAGCCAACATTAGACTAAATGAGCAAAAACTGAAATCTTTCACTTTAAAATCAGGAACAAGACAAGGATGTCCACTATCACCACTCCTTTTCAATATAGTTCTGGAAACACTAGCCAGGGCAATCAGACAAAAGAGAGAAATAAAAGGAGTAAAGTTAGCAAAAGAAGAAGTTAAATTATCACTATTTGCAGGTGACATGATACTCTATATAGAAGACCCAAAAGACTCCATTAAAAGACTGCTAGAGGTAATAAACAAGTTCAACAGTGTAGCTGGATACAAAGTCAATGCTCAGAAATCAATAGCATTCCTATACACAAAGAACTCACTGAGAGAGAAATTATGGAAATATCACCCTTTTCAATAACATGTAAAAAAATGAAATACTTAGGAATCAACCTAACTAAAAATGTAAAAGACCTATATGTTGAAAATTATACTATACTGAAAAAGGAGATTGAGGAGGATATTAGAAAATGGAAGTATATTCCTTGCTCTTGTTAGGAAGAACCAACATTGTGAAAATGGCTATACTCCCCAAACTGTTATATAGATTTAACACAATCCTAATCAAAATACCATTGACATACATCTAGAGAGCACACTACTAAAATTCATTTGGAAACAGAAGAAACCTGGAATAGCAAAGGCAATTCTAGGCAACAAAAGCAAGGCAAGAGGCATCTCAATTCCTGACTTGAAACAGTACTATAAAGCCACAGTGATAAAATCAGCTTGCTACTGGCAAAGAAATAGACCTGAGGATCAATGGATCAGATTAGAAGATGCAAGCACAGCTACAAAGACATTCAGCCACCTGATATTTGAAAAAGGGGCTAAATATGTCCACTGGAAGAAGGATAGTCTCTTTAATAAATGGTGTTGGAAAAATTTGTTCTCTACATGCCAAAAACTGAATCTAGATCCATGCATATCACCATGCACAAATCTAAAGTCTAAATGGATCAAAGACCTCAATATTAAAGCAGAAACACTAAATCTACTGGAAGACAAGGTAGGTAGAAGTCTTGGAGACATAGGAGTAGGCAGAGAATTCATGAACAAAACACAAACTGCACAGAAAACACTTCAAAGAATCAATAACTGGGATCTCACATTATTGAAAATTTTCTGCACCTCTAAGGAAATCACTAACAGAGTGAAAAGAAAACCCACAGAGTGGGAAAAATTTTAAACAGCAACCCCTCAGACAAAGGACTTGTGTCCAGAATATATAAAGAATTGAAAAACATCAATCCCCCAAATTCAAAGACCCTCTCCAAAATTGGGCATCTGAGATGAACACACAGTTCTCAGAGAAAGAGATACAAATGGCAAATAAATACATGAAGAAATGTTCGCCATCACTGGTCATTTGAGAAATGCAAATTAAAACAGCATTGAGATTCCACCTTACTCCAGAAAGAATAGCTGCCATCAAGAATTCAACTGATAACAAATGTTGGTGAGGCTATGGAGAAAAAGAAACACTGCTCCACTGTTGGTGGGAATGTAGACTGTTGAAACCATTATGGAAATCCAAATGGAGAATTCTCAGAAGACTAGGATTGGAAGCCCCATTCAATCCAGCTATCCCCCTCCTGGGTATTTTCCCCAAAGAACTGAAAAGTTCATATCACAGTGATATATGTGCACCCATGTTCACAGCCACACAATTTGTGATAGCTAAATCCTGGAAACAACCAAGATGCCCATCAACTGCAGAGTGGATGAAAAAGATGTGGAATTTTTATACAATGGAATATTACTCAGCTCTAAAAAAGAATGACCTTGAGGCATTCATAGGCAAATGGAGACAACTTGAGATTATCCTCATTAGTGAAATAAATAACAATCATATTTATAAATATCATATTGTGTCTTTAGTGTAAAAAGTAAATAAGAACTATAAATGTAATAAAACCAAAATGCGTAATTGCTATTATAAAAAAGAGAGGAAAAGAAAGTGTTTTAAGGGATATAACTGCATGTATGTTTGAGTGTGTAAAATAGATGACCATATTGCTGAATCTTTGTTGGATCTTTGAGCAGAACTGTTTGTAGTCTGACGGTTTGAATATGTACTATGTACCCTTTAGCTTTGTAACTTGAACAACTACATCCAGAATGACAGTATGTAATTTATAAATTACTTACTTCTTAATGGGACTTTTTTTCATTCTCCTTTTTCTTTCTTTCTTTTAGAATTCTGTATTGTTGCTACCTTTTTTTCTGTGTAAATAAAATTTTTAAAATGTATAATTTCTATTGTTAAAAAAAGAGGAAATACGAAGCAGTATAAAAGATATAGCTGCATGTATGTTTAGATGTGTAGGCTTGATGACCATATTTATATGTTCTTGTGCAATTGTTGAACAGATCTGTTTGCACTCTCACTGCTTTAGTGTCCACTTTGTGTGCTTTAATACTGTAACTTGCATAACTATTTCTAAAAGAACAATATGTAATGCAACAACTAGTGATTTCTTACTATTTACCTTCTTTTCTTGAAATTCTGTAATATTTCTACCTTTTTCCTGTATTTTTCTCTTTAAATAAAAAAAATAAAAATAAAAAAATAAAATGAAAAAGTACATGAAACAAATTCTGCTCCTCTTATATTTCTATAAAGACAACCTTTTCCTTTTCTGTAATTGTATTTTATACAACATTTTAAAAAATCAGCTGTCTTGTAACTGATAGTATTAATTTACAAAAAATGTTTAATATAAGTTATTTCAAAAGGCAATACTCTCATGAGTAAATTTATGTCTAAAATTTAGTATGTTCATTTACAAAATCACATCATTTTAATCAAATTTATATTAAACATGATATAAGATGTTGTTTTCTTAAAGTAATCTTTTGTGCCACTATGTTTACATTTATAAGTCTAAGATCTGTTGTAAAATATTTAATATTGAAGTCTTTTTACAAATGTTACAAGTGATTTGCAAACATGGTTTCATATAAAATTTCATGATTGAAAATTCTTATATTCAATTTAATTTTCTCTCAAACTTAAACACAATTGAACACATCCAATCATTTTTATTTAACAAATTTCTTAAATACTGAATACTTGTACTCAGTATTTAAATGTACAATCACTTTTTCAGTAAACGTGACCTGTGACCTGGATATATAAAAGTGACCAAAATTATCACAATGTAGCTCAGTATGCACACTAATACATATGAAAATTTTGTTCCTGACCTTGAAGAAGTATTTCAATTAAGTAACTTGACATTCATTTTGGTTATGAATCAACTACATAGAGTAAACATTAATTTAGCCACTTTTTATGATAGAGTAACATATTGAAAATTTGAACTAGAAATACGATTGTGAGTACAGGACTATACCTGAAAAGTAACATTTTCTTCTGGGCTTCATAGTAAAAGACAGAATGCACAACTGAATCACATTTAGTGGAAATCAATCATAGTTATGGAGTAGTTGTTTTCAAGCCAGGTATGGTGAATTCTTTATATTTTACATTTTCATTGCCATACTGGATAACAAGCAACTAATGCAAAAAAAAATTGTTCACACACAATTACACATGCATGTCTTCTAAAGTATTTTATGTAAGACAAGACAAAGAATAAATGTTGTGATGGTTTAAAAATTTTAAAAGCATAATATATAATAGAAACTGGAAATATTTTACAGTTCAAGGATCACCAGACTCGAGGAATTTGATACTGACATATTTTGATCAGCTGAGTTCTCACCTTAGGAAATCTTGCTTTTACTTTAGTATTGATGTTGTATAACAAATAGTGTGTGACATCCGTCCCGTTTTTCTCCCAAGTCTACGTATTTAGATTTAGTGACTCTAAACCTATTTTGCCAGATGTTTTCCGGTAATTGAGATTCTCATGATCAATGCATAATCTGTTAAATAGATTCTATTCCTTTCTGTTTTTCTCTTTACATTTTCTTCACCTTATTTGTCTTCACATTCTGTGAGAGAAAATAATGGTTCTTACATGGACTCATTATTTAAAAGATAATACACTCTAGGGCCTAGAGAACTGTGAAGGTTTTGTTATGCTTGCTAGTTGAGGATGGCTCTAGTTTAATTGGAATACACTTTAGTATGTGTAACATAATATATCTTTCATGTATGACAAAACTTCTTTAGTTTTAATGTAAGTTGTATTATATTATAAATGGGGTATTTATATTAATTTCCTTCATTTTTACATAATTTTCATGTTTATGATTACCCCAAAGTATTCAGTTCTAGTTCAAAATTTTTGATTATTGAAAATAACTCTGTTTCTTTTGTAAAAGAAGTACCCTGAAATGTCACATAGTAGAGTTGGTATGATAGACTAATCAATGATCATCTTTGAAGGGAACACCCAGCTGAACTGAGTAAGCATGGTTCTGAGGTTGCAAGACCCACCTGAAGATTGTTGCCAGAATAGCATAAAAGGAGAAAAAGATAGGAAGACTGTATGCTGTTAATTTGCCTGAAGAAGTTGCTTTTCTATGGTTTGTCTTCAGAAGGGCTTTGGGTGTAGTCTTACTTTGGGAGAGCTTGAATCCTTACCTTCATCTTGAACATCATTTTGTGGCTTTAAGGACAGATTTGTCAGGCTGCTGGTACAGATCCTTCACCCTGCTGCACAGATTTTCTAGCTTCCACCACTGTCCCTGGTGCATTTCCAGTGCTGATCCTTGATGGTTACCTATGTGGTGCTGCACTGAGCTCCAAGATCTGGAGTAAATCCCTCAGGTCTCCAGCACACAGACCGAAGTCTGCACTCTTCTACATCTGACTCTAGTAATCATTGGAGATGCAATTATGCAATTAATCTTTCTTTCTATTTGCCTAAAGACTGCAGCTTTAAACAGTATAGTATGTTTTCATTCAATACTTCAAAACATTGTAAAAAATGTACAATTTCCATTTGTTACTTTGCTTGGATAATTTGTCCTGTATCTTAATATCATGGGATTTGATGCCAGTTAAATGATTTTTATGGGAAATTCAAAGTTACCATTTTCAGACTGTTTTTGTCAGAATAGATTTAGTATTAGTCAATTTTTAAGAAGATCTGAGGTTGAAATGAAATATGTGGTGTAATATGTTGCACTCCACCCTACAAACAAGTTTATAGTCATTGCAATGGTGAGAATAAGAGCTGAGATGAAAAGATGTGATGCTGAGTGCAAGGTATGCCCAATTCTGTTTTCCTTGTCTTCTTAATTTGTTAAAAATTACATTAAAATATATAAGTTTTAGTCTTGTTTTCAGCAATTTTATAACACTGTGCAAGGGACAGTTTGTTCAAATCAGTGAATGGTCAACCTCCCTAGACTTTGACATTTTACAACTTGTTGAACATTCAATAGTCATTTTATACGCTTAATATAAGATTAATGGAAGAAAATAGAAGAATATGGGATATGAAGTAGTGCTCATGTAGTCATATTAGTAATTAAGTATATTATGAGTGGAAAATAAGTGCATCATAAATTGTAGTCCCTTTATAGATTGGATTCCACCCAAAGGTCTTAGTGAGTGCTGTGTACAGAACACATTTCCTAAAATGTAGAAAGAGAACTATGTAGGGAGCAGCATGATAGCTTCATGGCTGCTGCTCCATCTCTCCCTCCTGTGGGCATCCAGTGCGTTGGCCTACATTTCCCAGGATCCTCTCGCCCCACCCAGGAAATGACAGTGACCCATCCGTAACTTCCCGCCCCCGCTTCTTTATAAGCCAGGAGCATTGTTCAATAAAATGAGGTTTGATTGGGAAACTTCAACTTGCCTCCGTCTCTCTCTCTTCACCCTGCCCCAGCCCCGTTTTCCTTCCTCTAGGGGAAAACCCACGCATTGGTCCGCAGGCCGGATCAAGTGGCGCCCAGCGTGAGGCCCCAATACGAGGAGGTCAACGAAGGATCGTTCACAGAGGAAAAGCCATGGCCACGGTAGCTGGGGGGACTCTGTCCCTGTGATCTGTACAGACGACTGCCTGATGTCTCGTCCAAATCACGGTAAGTGAACGTAATCGGCATGGGTCAAGCGTTAAGTGAACACGAATTGTTCATTGCCGGCCTTAGTAAGGCCCTCAAAGTGAGAGAGATAAGGGTTAAAACAAAAGATTTATTAAACTTGCCCCTGGTTCCCTCCAGAGGGCTCCATTGATACTAAAAGATGGAAAACATTAGGAAATGCTTTAAAATACTAGAGTTTTCTGGTCCCAAAGGGGACAGGAGAAAAGTCCCGATGACCTCTTTTGCATGTTGGACCTTAATTTCTGAGCTGCTAACCCAACATCATGCAGATCCCCAAATTAACAAAACGCTTACTCAAGGTGAGGCTGCACTACGCTTCTCCCGCAATCCTACCCCAAAGCTGCCCTCAGACACGTCCAGTGTGCCTAGTCGTCCCGGCTCTGTAATTTTTGATAGTAAAAAGCTGCTTCAAAATGGCGACTTGCCACCACTTCCTTTGTCTGGGACACACGAGGACATTCAAAATGGCTCTGCCCTGTTTGATATTCAAAATGGCGCCGCCCTGTTTGACACTCAAAATGGCGCCGCTGGCCCCGCAGGTCATTAAGGACCCATACGCCATTCACAGTAACTACTTTGAAGGAATTAAAAACAGCAATCACTCAATATGGCCCTACAGCTACTTTCACCCTTGCTGTTCTAGATTCCATGACTCAAAGTTAAATTATCCCAAATAAATGAAAGGACTTAGCCAAAGTCACTCTTTCTGGGGACAATTATTTGCTTTAAAAATCTAAATTTTGGACCAATGTAAAGCCATAGCTAAAAATAATGCCGCTCAATAAAACCCCTAGACCCGCCCCATGCTAGCAAAAACTGGTGACTTTAGTACAAAAAAAAAAAAAAAACCCAAATGCAATATGATCCTGGCCTTTTTACACAAATTAATACAACCCCCTGTAGGGCTTAAAAAAGGCTCCCTTCTCTTACTTACTAAAATTAAACAAAAACCAGAAAAACCCTTCTGTGATTTTGTTGTTCGCCTCTTACAGGCAGCCGAGAGCCTTTTTGGCTCCCCTGAGAGTAATTCTGCCCTAATCAAACAATTAGCATATGAAAACGCAACATCCACCTGCCAGGCTGCAATCAGGCCACACTAAACAAAAGAGGACCTCTCAGGTTACATCCGCCTGTGCTCTGACATAGGCCCCGCCCATCTTCATGCCCAAGTTATGGCTGCAGCTGTAAGAGAGGTTCTTCTCGCACATAAACAAGGAAGAAAAACTAATAATGGCAAATATTTTAAATGCGCGTTCTCCCTCAGGGAATGGCCAACTCCCCTACATTATGCCAGGCTTTTGTGGCCACTGCCATACAACCAGTTAGAGACCATTGGCCAAATATATATATTCTTCATTATATGGATAATATCCTCTTGACAGGAAAACATAAAGATCAAACCTTACAATGTTACACATATAGTGACTTCATCTTTGCCACCCTTCAAACTAAAAAAAACTAGTAAACATATTATAGCTCACATGCTGTCAGCCTTCTCGGTTCTGGGATGCCCTCAACAGCTCAAAACCGATAATGGCCCCGGCTATACAAGTGCTTCTTTCGCTCAATTTTGCAAGTGCCTTAATATTCTTCATACTACAGGTATACATTACAATCCTCAAGGACAGGGCATTGTTGAACGTGCACATCATTCTCTTAAGTCCACTATAGATAAAATAAAAGGGGGAACATGGTATCCTACTTGAGGATCCCCCAGAAATATCCTTTCACATGCTCTATTCATTTTAAATTTTTTGACCTTAGATGCCTCAGGCTGCTCTGCAGCGTCTCGTTTCTGGCATACACAGACACAAACACAATTTGCATCTGTACTTTGGAAAGACCCAATGACCAATATATGGAATGGCCCTGACCCTGTTCTTATCTGGGGACAAGGCTCAGTCTGTGTTTACTCCAAACAAGAAAAGGAGGCTAGATGGTTACCTAAATGCCTCATAAAGCAAATAGATAGCCCTTCATCAAAAACATAATGTGATGCCCAGGAATAATATTCTTTCCTGAGGCACAACCCCCTGTGTTCTCTTACAGACGATACAACCTCCCAAATCCTTATGGGCCATCGTCGGACTCCTGACACAACTACACCTAACGGATGACAATCCCCATCAACCCTGGCAGTGGACCATCGCTCGCTGAGATAATCAAAAGGTGGTTCGGAAAGAGACCACCTCAGAAAAACCTCCCTCTCTTCCATGTGGGGAGGGCTTTTTCCTTACATTGCCCCCTTATTAGGCCCACTAGCTGCTTTACTGTTATTCCTAACTGTTGGCCCCTGCATTTTCCAAAGGATCATGACACTCCTTAAAAATAGGCTCGACACATTCATGGCCAAGCCCATTCAGATACATTATCATCAATTGGAGATGGCAGATCAAGAAACTTGGAGGGAAACAACCCCTACAAATGGCCCATGTAATGATGTGTGAGCCAACTGCCCTGAGACACTGGATAGGCAGCCAGAGACGGGCAACTGGGACACATATGTTACGCCACCGGCCACCTAAGACAGGCACAGGACCAATTGCTGTCCTGCAGGCCCATGACGGGTAAGGCCTGGTTGGGTTCATATGAAGAGTCCTTGACCTAAGACAGGCGCTGTCCTCGCAGGGCCTGCCATACTCTTATAAAGTGATAAGGGAGGAGATGTAGGGAGCAGCATGATAGCTTCATGGCTGCTGCTCCATCTCTCCCTCCTGTGGGCGTCCAGTGCGTTGGCCTACATTTCCCAGGATCCTCTCGCCCCACCCAGGAAATGACAGTGACCCATCCGTAACTTCCCGCCCCCACTTCTTTATAAGCCAGGAGCATTGTTCAATAAAATGAGGTTTGATTGGGAAACTTCAACTTGCCTCCGTCTCTCTCTCTTCACCCTGCCCCCGCCCCGTTTTCCTTCCTCTAGGGGAAAACCCATGCATTGGTCCGCAGGCCGGATCAGAACTATAAGCTTTGTATCATATATCTGTACTGCTTTTTATGAAAAATATCTTTATCACTCATACAGAACCTATTTATGTGAAATCACTATCCTCCTTTATGAATCATAAATCCAATTATATAGAGGAATGAGTGATATAGGAGAGATTAAACTTTTCTTAAATAGGCTTTAAGGACAGATCTATCAGACTGCTGGTGCAGATCCTTCCATTCAGGCTAGAGCTAATAATCCAAACTATTCAGGCTGGGGCTAATAATTTATAGGACAACAAAAAGATTTTGTCAAGAATACAGATAGAGCTAGGGGTGGTGGCATGTCCCTATAATCCCAGCACTCTGGAGGCTGAGACTGGAGCATCCTCATGAGTTGGAGTCCTGCCTGGGCTACAAAGTAAGTTCAAGGCCTGCCTGAACTGCATAGTGAAACTCTGTTTCAAAAAGACCAAGGGAAAAAGGAGATGAGAATGTAGCCCAGGATGAAGCTCCTGGGATTGGTTCTCAGTGTTGGAGAATACAGATAGACTAGCTGAGTGTGATGGCACACCCTTATAACCCCTGCACTCTGGAAAATTGGGACAGGAAGAATATGAGTTTGAACCTCTTGGCAGCATAGCAAGACCCTGTCTCAAAAAAGAAAATAAAACTGTAGTGGTACAATCTAGATATACATAATGATCATATTCATAAGGAACTGGTTCCTATACATATCTTTATTCTTTTGTTTTCCCATTCCACTCCCTTCAAACTCTTTCCCCACCTTATTCACAAAGGTTTCTTTCCATTTTGTGCTTTTCTCTTTTTTTCTTTTCCCATCCTTCCTTTCACACTTCTCCATCATTAATTATCTTTTCCTTTTGAACCATTTCTTCATATTTCATAATATTCATTGAACATTTTGGTTCTTATTTATGCTTTCAATTTCTCACAGCAGAGATAATGTAATATTACACAAGTGTGTCAAATTTGTTTCACTTATGAGTATGGTCTCAAAATACAACTACTTACCTAGAAATGTCTCAAGTTTATCCTTATTTATGGCAAAGTAGTATTGCACTGTATTAAAAAAAATCTACATCTTCTTTGTCCATGCATTGGTTAATGAGCATTTAGACTGTTTCCAAAATTTAGCTATTACAAGCAGTGCTGCTATAAACATGGGTGTGTATATATTGCTGTGGCATGATATTTTTAAAAAAAATTCTTAGAAGGGGAATAACTAGGTCAAATGGGACCTCTAATCAGTTTTTTGAGAAATCTCTACACTGATTTCCACAGTGGTTGCACCAGTCTATACTCCCAGCTACAGTGGAAAAGTGTTTCTTTTATCCTACAACCGCAGAAACATTTGCTATTGGTTGTTTTTGTTTGTTTGTTGTTTTTTTGATACTACCATTCTATCTGAGTGAGATGGAATCTCAGCATTGCTTCAACTTGCATTTCTTGAAAGATCAGTGATGTTGAAAATTGTTTAACGTATTTATTTGTCATTTGTATTTCCTCATCTGAGAATCTGTATTCATCTCAGGTGCACATTTTTGAAATGGGACTTTGAATTTGGAGGATCTGATGTTTTCAGTTCTTTATATGTTCTAGGTATTAGTGCTTTGTCTGAGGAAATTTTTTTTCTCAATGTGTGAGTTCTCTCTTTCTTCTCATGTTGATTTCTTTTACTGTACCAAAGGGTTTTAATAAAATAAGGTCCTAGTTAGTATTTCTGTTTTAATATTTCACTTTTTGATCTATTTTAATTTTAGCTAAGTGCATAGTGATAGAATGAGTCTAGTTTTAGTTTTTGGTATATGTAGAATTCAGCAGTAAAAATATCAGGACCTGGACTTTTCTTCATTGATAGATTTTGAATTATACATTTAATTTATTGAGTGATATTGTGTTATTTAGGGAATTTGTATATCTTCTTGATTCAGCTTTGATAATTCATAAATGTCTAAGATTCTGACCATTTCTTCTGTATTTTCTATATTAATAGAATTCAGCTTCTTGGAATAAACATTAATAATCTGGATTTATGCAGAATCTGTTGTGATTTCACCCCTTTTATTCCTACTTGCATGGATGTGTCTTTCATTTTTTATAAGGTTAGCTAATAGTTTAGCACTTATTTACTCTTTCAAAGAACCAACTCTTCATTGATTCTTTAGATTGTTTTCTTAGTCTCGATTGCATTAACTTTGTCTCTAATATTTATAATTTTTCCCTCATATGAGTTTTAGGTTTGACTTATTATTTTTTTTTTTTTAAGAAATTTGATGTTGGGTTGGGGATTTAGCTCAGCCACATAAGCACATGCCTTGTAAGCACGCGGTCATGAGTTTGATCCCCGGTAATGACAAAAAAAAAAAAAGTTTGATTGTAAATTAGGTTATTTCACTACATTCTGTTTTTCTTACTATGAGAATTCACCACTCTATATTTCCCCTCTTAGGATTGCTTTCATTTTGTTCCATAAATTCTGAAATATTATATTCATATTGGTGTTATATTTGTATTGGTTCTTTAATTTTGTCTGTGGCTCATTGGCTCTTCTAGAAGAGCAAATTTACTTAATTAATTAGCCAATTTACTTACTTAATTTCCATGTGTTTAAGAAATTTTCTTGGTTTCTTTTGCCATTGATTTCCATTTCATTGCATTATGATCTGACAATATGCATTGGTTAATTACAATTCCTTTGCATTTAGTTAAGCATGTTTTATGAGCTACTATGTGGCTTATTTTGGATTATGTCTCATGGACAGCTGAGGACAAGGTGTATTTTGATATTGTATGGTAGAACACACTATTGTGGATGTCCATTGCATCCACTTTTTCACAGGTTTGATTCAGTTCTGATATTTCTTTGCTGATTTTTAGCTACTGTTTCTGAGTGTCAGTGGGGTACTAAATTCTCCCATTACAATTGTGTTGCACTTGTTTGAGTTTCAATGTCCATTAATATTTTTATGCTGTTGAGTTTTATATTTGGTATATATATATATATATATATATATATATATATATATATATATGATTGCTTTTCTTCTTCATGGAGTTTTCCCTTATGAAGAATTTAGTGACCTTTTCTATTTCTTTTGATCTGTCTTGTATTGAAGTTTGTATTGTCTGCAAATAGGATAACTATCCCTGATTTTAAAAAGAAGCAGGGAAACAGCTCAATTGGAAGGCCTCAAATACACTATATTATATATAGTATAATATTTATTTATATGTAGGGAGAGACAGAGACAGAGAGAAGATTGATTTATTGTTCTATAGCCTTCCTTCAAAAGTATAATGAAGTCTATTTTAGGCCAGTCACTGCACTTTTACATTAAATATTCAGCAGAAAAATTAACTTTGAAGAGTATAAAGTATGTGAATAAAGGTAATTATACTGGAGGAAATTCAGATTCTTTTTTTGTGGTAAACTGGTAAACTGAAAGTTAATCAGGAGAGGGTGAAGGGGGAAGAACAATTAAGAAAAAAAGGAGATATGAAAATAGTTTTGCAAGCAGATTAATTAATTTACCTCAAGGGGCTAGAGCAAGCAGTTTGCTTGTTGAGAAGGCTCCATTCAAGATTTATGGCTCTAAATTTAGAGGGAATCCAGTTAGCATGGCTTCCAGAATAAATGAAACAGTAGGAGGGAAAGAAAACTGCAAACGAGATTGTTTCATTCATGTTGAGTGTATTTTATGATGCCTTCCAAATTGTATTTTGTTTTCTATTTGTAAATTATCTCTTCTGGTAAGTTAAACACAATTGTAAATAATTTAACTCATTAGATAGTGTTTTCTTAGTAAAAAGAGACAAAATTATTTGATACAATAGGTGTGAACAAAAATAAGTATTGGTAGTATAGCTTTATAAATAATTTAATAAAATATATTTACATGTCATACTATGTACTAAAATGTCAATGTACAATTCTTTTTATAGTTCAGTATTTTAATCCATCAATTGACTTTTAATTTCATTATTACATTGATATAATTAATATATCAGTAATAATTGTGTTTGAATAAGAATTTACTATAAGTGGAAAACATTAGCATTTTCAAATATTTGAATACTTTATATGCACAAAATTGGATTCAAAGGTAAGGATTTTGATTGGAGCTGTCAGAATATTTATTTTTAAATATTGTGTTCAAAGTAAATGATATGTAATATGTAGATATTATACATTCATACATATTATATTAATTCAAAAATAAGAGGATATGTTTTTAACAAATGTGAAAAAATTTAAAATGTGTTAAGCAAGCAAAAAAATCATACAAAAATTCACTACCACATAGTTTCTATTTTATTTTGTTTTTATTTATTTATTATTTATTTGTTTGTTTTTTTATTCACCGGTACTGAGGATCAAACTCATGACCACATGCTTACAAGGCAGGCGTTTATGCCGCTGAGCTAAATCCCGAGTCCATAGTTTCTATTTTCAATAGCAGTGTGAAAACAATGAATGTTCTTACTGAAAAAAAACAAAAACCACTGAAAAAAAATTATGCATCACTAAATTTTATTTAGCAAGTAATTGACAAATATATGGTAAACTAAATATAAATCATTAATCAAATTTATTAGGAACTCCGTGCGCCTACCACCACCACCAAAACCCCTCCCCATTAAGCAACTGGAAGATGTTGGGGACAGCCGGGAGGTGATAGCAGCTAAGGCACATACAACAACTAAATGCTTGTTTTGTTGAATTGATTATGTTGACCTGAGGCCAGAGGTCTGATCATCTCTTGGGAGGGTGACCATATGCAATATAGTAAATATGGGGGATTTCCTTCTATTGTCTCCTTGTAGGCAAATATTGTTTTCACTGTTTTACTTTGTTCTGGTCAATTGTCCTGCTCTGTTCAATATTCTGTTTCAATAGGTTTTATAATGTCCTGTTTTGGGTTTGATTTTGCTATACCTGATTGAATGAACAATTATTGTGAAGATAATGAGATATAGTGTGGTACCTATTACTGTTATCCCGGTATCCTGCCCTGAAGTTGTGTACCAATTTCACTGCATTGTTTTGATTGTCTTTGTTCTGTCTTGTTTTGTTTTATTTTACTACCTTCAAAATGTTATAGCATAAATCTTTTTAATAAATAAATCATTTTCATAAAAAATGCTATAGCATAAATCTACATAATTACATACTTTTAATTTTTTCATTTGTATTATATGACTAATATGTGATATAAAGAAATATGCAGCATAGAAAAAAGTCTTGAAAGACACAATGCCATATGCTATATTGCAGAAAATTCATCCAGTCATCTGACATGTAGTTACAAGAATTTTTTAATATCTTACTGATCTCTTGTCAAAATGCACGTTCTCTCCTGTCAGAAATGTACTTGATAATGCAATATAAATGGGTATTTATCTATCAAATTTTCCTTTACCCAATGGGAATTAAAAATATCAGAATTTACCAAAAATTGAATGCTTCTAAGACCATAGTGCAAGCAGAAAATACATTGTGTCTGAGGTAAAATGTTAATGAATTCTGACATTCTGAACATATCTGACACATCAGATCCTAAAGTTTCTAGTGTCTCTAACAGTAAAATTGCCTGAAGAAATAAGCATTTCAGAATTACAGTTTAATCATTATTAATAATTTAATACATATTATAAATGAAAAACTAATTATATTAAAGTTACTCCACAGACTATAACTGTAAATTGTTTGAATTGTCATATTGTTTTAATCTCAAATTCATCATTTGAAATGGATTTCAAGATAATATTCAAAATTATTGTTCCTATACAAATTGATATGGCCTATAGAATTCTAATGGAATAAAAAAATATAAAGTTAAAGAAATACAACTGATAGTAGATACATTGGTAAAATGTTTTGTTACATATACAAAGAAGCTAGTAATTTTATGGACAAATTACAGACAAGAAGCTTTTATAAAGAATAATGTTAATTGTAAAGACTAGCCAATTAAAAACTGTCTTCTTCACTACATCTTTAAGATGGTTCTATAAATTCTTTGATATATAAAGAAATTAACAATGAATATGATGCCAAAAACATGCAGCAATATGTGATAGATTTGTGTCAGTCATTACTAAAAGTACTCTAATGTTTCTGAGTTTGGTAAGGCTGTGTCATTCACTGGCACTTGGAAATTATAATCAGTTATAGTCTTTTTTGTCATTGTAAATAATTCATAATGCTATGTATAATGTTGGTATGGATTATATCTTAAATTGTATGAACTTGAAGTGTCTAATGATGAAAAGGGTCCTGGTTCCACTCAGGTAAGGCCATAACTGATTTTCACTGCTCATATTAATTCAGCTCTCAGTAATATTTTCTGTGGTACATGATCCTTTCTTCTGGATAAATTTCCTTTCTTTGACTTAAAGATACAAAAGTCTCAGCATTCTTCCTACTGCAGCCTTAGTACTCTTTCTTCTGAAATTACACTTACTTTTAGATTTTAGTCAGTTCCAGAGCTGGGTAAAAATGACCAAAATGCAACAGTGTTTTGGAACTCTCCAAACTCTCTGTCTCTCTCTCTCTCTCTCTCTCTCTCTCTCTCTCTCTCTCTCTCTCTCTCTCTCTCTTATTTGTACCAAGGATCAAACTCACAACTTGTGTTTGTCAGGCAGGCACTGTACCAGTTGAGTTCTATCCCCAAGCCCCAAACTTTCTCTATTAATCATAAGTGCTCATTAATTCTAGATTGCTATGTACAAATTCCTACCCCACATTTCCAGGTCAGTGTATCTACTGCGCATCACAAATGTGTCAAACTGAATTCCTGAGCTTTCTTTCTTAAATCCATTCTTTCTGCAGCTTTCCAGTCTCAGTTAATGACAGTTCCTCCTTGCAATTCTTGCCCCGATCTTTGTTTTTCATGATTTTTTACCTTCCCTCAAATAAAAGAAGCATGCTTCTTCTTCAGCATAATTTTACTTGTTTTCTTTCTATTTGAAAAATTGTTTCTCAATAAACAGATGGCTCAAAACTGCAAAAATTGAGGTCTTTTCTTAAATGATACCTTCTCAAGGGAGCCTTCCTTGACTATTTAAAGTATAACATCTTATACCACTAATGCATAAAACTTTTTATGAATTATTTTATCACATCTAGTGAATTACATAATTTCTTCATATTACAAATTATGTATATGTGTGTGCATGTATCTACATATATACATATATGTAGACAGAGAGTGAGAGAGACTTCTCCGGAGATGATGATAGAGATATTTCCTTTGCTGTTTTTTGACTAGTGATTTACTCATATGAAATTATACTTTATACGTTGTGCATAGAATTTCCTGAAAAATACAATTTGTGTATTAAGCTTAAAATATTGTTTACATATTTGTTCACCAAAAGTATTTTATCATATACACATTATATTATTTTTAAAATGTATCTTTTAATATTCAAAGGTTTTAAAATGAGAAAAAGCCATTTAATATTTCTATAAGGAATAAATCATTAGTCATAGAATTCTATTTATACACATAATGATATATTTATACATTTTTTAAATGCCTAGATAATTTCATATTATTAAATGTAAGTAGCAACAGTAGAAAAATGAACAAAATTCACAATAAGTCCCAGTTTACTTATGTTTACTCTTTAGTGACAAAATATCCATCTGCTATACTGTAGCTTACACAAAGACATCATTATGAACAATGAGTTTCTTATTGTTTTAGTTTCTTTGTTCTGCTTGCTGAGGCAAAACACCTGACACTCAAAGTTAAAGGAGGAAGGATTTATTGTAGTTCAGTGTTTGTAAAGGTTTCAGTTTATAGTCCACTGTAAGGACTATAAAGGCAGGATGGCATGGCAGATGGGAATCTCAAAGAAGAAACAGTTCATGGAAGGCAGAAGGCATCAAAGCAGCAAGTAGCAAATAAGAAGCAGCAAGTGATGACAGTGGCCCTCTTTGTGTCCCTTATATTGTTCTTGGCTACACACCCTTAGAAGTAGTAGCACTCACATCACAGTGTGTTTTCCCATTATCTCCACCCACAACTATGCCGAACCAATCGATGGACTAATTACACACCACTAATCCCAGAGTCATACACCTAATTCCTGCATCACATATTCTAGATCCAAATACCTCTGAAAAGCCCCACCTATGACTGAATGAGGGTTTGGGGGAACATCTCTACACAAGCCATGATTCTTGTGTTATAACTGGGATAAATATTACTGTTATCCCTAATAGAATAATTTAGAGTTTATTCAAATAACGCTAATTAGTGCAGGATTTCAGATCTAAAGCATGGTTATTTCAGTGGGTGACATTTAATAAAGCAAGTGAAAATGCCAAAGAAAACCTAAAATTTATTTGCTTATTTATATGTCTTTCATATTTAAAATAGCTATTAATGCAGTTACTTGTATACCCACATCTTCTTGAATATAAAAGGAAAATACTCATTCCACTAAGCAAGATTTTCTCAAGAGTAAGCACATATATTTTGTTTTAATGTATAAATTAATTTACCCAATTAAAAACTTTCTAATGTTTCTAATGTTTTCTATAAATAGCATGTCTTAAAAGGCAGTATCAAAATCACTACATAAAAATATTCTTGGTATTTCCTCAAAAATCATTTTATAATATCTATTTAAGTTTCATGTTCATTTTTAGTGATATTTTATTTTTATCTGCCATTTTATGCAGAAATGAAACATTAGATTTCTTTTGGAAAGTATGTGACAGGAAAAAAGCCAGGTAAAGAATGAATTTGTCAAGAAGTTCTTATAGAAGACTAAAGCAAAACTTGCTGCAATACAGAGTATTACAGTGCCATATACAATCTCTTTTTGCAGTTTTCCTGCCCAGTATTAACAGGAAGTTGTATTTCATTGTCTTAAAATGATTTAATCAACTTTTACTTTTATCTGCTATTTAGAATTAATTAAGAAAGAGCTTACTCATTCTTCAAAATAATAAAATGTATGTATGGCATTATTCTAAGTCTAAATATTATAGAATATTATTTCAATTTCTAAAAATGATCTATTCATGCTCATTCATTTTGTAGTCATGTTAAGAATTTTGTGTTTGTTTCCAGTACATTTATGCACCATGTCTAAACTTTCAAATGTATTTGTGTTTTGATATAATATTTTTCTTTACCATATTTTAATCTCTTTTTATATTGGTTATTTTACCTTTCTGAGTAATCAACTTTGTTTGGAATATCTTTTTCTGCAGGAATTCTTGTTAAATGTCAACTTAAATTATTAATGTATCTCATACTGTCAGATTTTAGTTTTATTAATCATCTTTTTAACTTCATTTACATCTAATAATAATCTTTATTATTGCATTTGCTCTGTACTTTTCTGTTTAGGCTTTTGCTTTCAGTAAAATTCAGTTAGAACATTTCATTTACTGATTTTCATTTTTTACCTTCTAATAAAGTTGCTTCTTTCCTTTCAGCTTTAGCTATTTATATTAACTATCAATTGAAGATATCATAAACCTGAGTTGACAAATTAATCTAAAACTTAGTTCCTGAAAGCAATCAATAATATCTCAGGATTTGTATAGATCAGGATTTACATGTAATTTAAGTAATTCAAGTTCATCATGGGACTGAAGTCAAGTTTTTGGCCATAACTGAAGTCCCCTCTGTAGAGTTCAGTGCTAAGTTCTGGTTTAAGGTGAAGGTTTGTTGACAGTATTCATTCTTTGTGAGGTATGGACAGTTGTCTTTAGTTCCTTGATACTTCGCTTCTCCTCAGAGAAAATTAAAACATAACCTCCTACTTCAGTGGAGCAAGAAAGGAAGAGAGGGTAACTATAAAGGTCACAATGTTCTTTTATAATATTATCCAAGAAATAATATCCTTTCTGCTATATTTAATATTTAGAAGTGCATTATAGGCTCCAAACCACATTAAAGAATGAGAGTATGCAACACACTGAATACCAAAAATTGGCTCATTGGGATCATTTGTTGAAGTCCTTACCTCATCAAATTTTATTAATTTTCAGCTGTCTTTTTCAACTTGTATTCAAACTTTATCTTACAATTAAAGTTTTACTGTTATCAAAGGTTATATTATTTTTACTACTAGATGTATGCACAATTTTTAAAAAGCAATCACTTTTTTCTATTCATAAATTTCTTACTTTGTGATCCACAAAAACTTGATCTCAAAATTGTGTATGATTTCTGTTCTCCATTTCTGTTCCTGTCTCATTCAGCATGTGTCCATATGTAGTCACTTTGATTAAATATGTTTTATACTGTTTACTTGATAGATTTATATGGTATTATAACCCTCCTTTTAAAATGATACTAATAAATCTAAAGTATTGCAATAAAGTTAAATAACTTTTTATAATCCCTAAACATGGAACACTTTTAAAGAGAAACTCTTTCAAAATGCTTCAGTGGTTTCAAATTGCCTTGTATAATGGGGAATAATTTAATGTTACTGGAGCACTGTATTTCTTTTAAATGTTTCAGTATAGAATTGAATAAAAGAACATTTGAGAGTTTGTTCATCAGTAAGCAGATATCACATAAATAATTTCTGCTACATTCCTGGAGCCTAAACAAAAAGAAAAGAATAAGCAAGAGAGGAATGTATACTATTTTTAGCATATGTTAATATGTATTTCATAATTTATATAGAAATAAAGTTTGGAATATTTCACAAGATAAATACATTTCTCTTTTTAACATTTCTTTAAGATTTTATTTAATAAACAGAATTTTCTAGTCTGTTGATACTGGAAGAAAATGTTCTGTTTAAGAACTTTTCCTGAAAATGTTTTAATATTCTCTAAAAATGAATAGGGACTGGGTATGTTTTGACAATGTAATGTCTATTGCAGAGATACAATGTTTAAACAATTAAATGTTAAGATAATTCTTAAAATCATACTTCGGTTTCTCTTCAGATCATATAATTCTTAAAATCAAGTTAAAAAAAAAGCCTTCCATTGAAGTAGCTTAAGATTAATTCAATTTGAAATGAAGACTGGCCCACAGAGGAGTTGGATTTAGAAACTACTAACTTCAAATGGACAAATTTGGCACTTATATAAAACAGCTGAGCATTTTTATTCAAATACATAATTTTAGAGATTTGTAAATATTAGTTTCACTTATGACAATGTCTACATATCAGTTTTTTAGTTTTTTGTATACATTTTTTTTGTAGCAAAAAGCAATAAATTTTTTAAAGCCATAAAGTAAAATGAATTTAAAAAAAAATAAACAGGGTAAGGTGCTGGTTAATAACAGTAAATTTAGTTTATATCTGCTATTTTCTCCTGAAATACTACTAAAAGAAGGCACATACAACTGCAAGATATAGTACAGAAATAATTTTTTGTTCTTTACCCATTTTTCTTCAATGCCAATATTTTATAAAATTATACAGCACAATTTTAGAACCAGAATATCGATAAAACCCAAGATGGAAAGATAAATAGATCTTTTGTGAGCACGCTCTGTCTTCCTTCCCCATAACTGACAAAAACTGGTCATAGCTGTTCTTTTCTTCATTTTTATGATTTTTGTCACTTTATGAACATTATATAATGGAATTGTACAATATCTAACTTTTGGTATTTTTTTTTATTCCTTCATCAAAATTTTCTGAGATTGGTCCAGGTCACTGGTTGCATCAGTGGTTCTGTGTTACTGAGTAACAGGCCTGGTGTGAATGGACCACAATCACTTTTTGGAAGAAAACTGAGGTGCATCACTGTGGTGCTATTATGAGGACAGTTGTAGATATGTGTAAGACTCTGTAAACATAAACTTGTTTTTGTATCTCAAGGTTAACTTCATATATTTTTCCCAGAGCAACATATTTTAGTATCAAATTCCAATTTTTCTAACTTTGTTTTTCCATCCCTTTCTGTCTTTCTTTGTTCTTTATCGCAATAGCTTTGTAGTATAATTTCAAATCACAGATGTGAAACTCAGAGCCTTGCTTGTGTTGCCCAGAATTACTTTTGCTATTCTAGGACTCTTCTAAATCCAAATGAAGTCTAGAAAAGTTCCCTCTAGTTCTGTGAGGTATGTTAACAGTATATTGATTGGGATTGTATCAGATATGCATAATAATTTTGGGAATAAGGCCATTTTCTCTATTCTGGTTCTTCCTACCAAAGTACAAGGGATCAATTTTCATTTTCTGATGAGCTTTTCATTTTGCTTTTTCAGAGTACCGTAACTGTGATTTCAATGTAAATGTTTTTAATTCCTTCAGTAGATTGATTCCTAGGTAATTTTTAAGCTATTATGAAAGGTGTGGTTTCCCTAGTTTCTCTCTCTATGAGTTTGTTGTTTGTGTGCAGGAATGCTGTCTATTTTTGAGAGTGGACTTTGGGTTTCTTCTATGTGGAGTCTCATGTAATTATTAAATATTTATAATTTAAATTCTTCCTTTCCTACCTTTATTCCTTTTATTCTTTTCTCTTGTCTAATTGCTCTGGCTAATAATTCCAGAAATCCATTGAGGAGGAGCGGTGATAGTGGACATCCTTGCCTTGTTCCTGATTTTAGAATGAAAGCTTTCAGGTTTTTGGCTATTTAATATGATGCTGGCTCTTGTTTTGTCTAGGATGGCTTTTTTCAGATTGGCATAGCCACCCATCCATTTCTTTTATTTTTATTTTCAAAATGTAAATGAGTTAACTCATTTACTTTTAATCTATGTTTGTGTTAGAACTAATTTTTGTAGAAATTGTACAGTTCTGTTATTTTTTAGTCAGTTCTGATATGTCCATTAATTGACCTACTTAGATTATTTGTATTTAATATTGTTATTGACATATTAAGGTTTATATATATTTTATTTTTATTTAATTTTTTACCCATAGGCTTTTTATTTCTGTTACTTTACTGGTTCTTACATTGGAAAATTTATATAACATTCTTTTTTGTGTCTTGTTCTAGTCTGTGACTCAGTTGAAGTTGCACTATATAAGATGTGGCAGTTGTGTCTTTACTACCATATTACTTACACTAATTATAGTTACATTATGCTTTATATATTTTGAGCCCTTGTTTCTTTTTTCCTGTAGGCTAACTGTAGATGGTGAAGTCAAACAACTACTTTTTTAAGTAGCTCTGTAGTTGTCAGTCACTATGGAACCAAGCAGAATGTAGAATTAATTTTTTTCTGTTGATAGAGCGTTATACTCTCTGTGCTGCTTGAAGGAAGGTGGTCTTGTTTGGAGTATGTCTTTCTTCTGTAGTTCTATTACTGTTTCTCTTTTCCTAAAGTTTTGAATTACTTGTCTCTTATATGTTTGGTAGCAGAACTTTGTACCTTAGCATAATATTAGTGTCTTTCGGCATTGTTTTCTTCCTTTTTTTATTTTAAAGAAAAAAAACAATAAAACAGTTTCAAAACAGGTTAGTAGGAGAATCAAAAAAATTAATACATCACATATTGTTGTCTTCATACTAGTTATTCAGAGTATAAGAAATAGGCATGATATCTTGTCCAAAGAATATTAGCACAAAACTGTCCTTTCAATGAACTAAGAGAAATTAGCTGTGTAACTATCTTAACTACCTTGAGTATAAATTTATCTTTTTCTTTTTCCCTTCCTTCCTTTCACCCATCACCATTGGTCTTTTCTTTTGAACAGTCTCTTTGCAATTTGCAATATCTGTTGAACATTTTGGACACTATTCACCTATTCAGTTTCTCACACTAGTGTGACAATATGATATTTACCCATATGGGTTTATTTCACTTATGGATATGGTCTTGAGTTGTATCCATTCACCTATAAAGTCTCAGTTTTTCCTTCTTTATTGCTGAGTAGTATTCCATTGCATAAAAATACCACATTATCTTTTATCCATTCCTTCGTTGATGGGCATTTGGGTTGTTTGCAGGATTTAGCTATTACAAATTGTGCTGCTGTGAACATGGGTGCACTGATATCATTGCAGTATGATGTATTTAATTCTTCTAGGAAGGCACCCAGAAGATGAATAGCTGGCTTAAATGGGCCCTCGAACCTCAGGTTTTTGAGGACTCTTCATACTAATTTCCATAGTGGTTGTATCAGTCTACACTTTTTACCAACAGTAGAATAAACTTCTTCCTCACAGCCCCAACAGCATTTGTTATCAGTTGATTTTCTGATGACAGCCATTCTTTCTGGAGTGAGGTGGAATCTTAGTGTTGTTTTAATTTGAATCTCTCAAATGACCAATGATGTTGAAAAACTTTTCATTTATGTATTTTCCATTTGTATTACTTCATCTGAGAAGAGTGTTTTCATCTCAGATGCCCATTTTTGGGTTGTGTCTTTAAATTTGGGGTAGTAGAGCCAATGTTTTTCAATTCTTTTTGTGTTCTAGATATTAGTCCCTTGTCTGAGGGACAAATGGCTAAAAATTTTATCCTACTTTCTGGATTATCTTTTCACACTATTCATGATTTCTTTTCTGTGCAAAAGCTTTTTAATAAAGTGATATCCCATTTGTTAATTTTTTTATATTTCCCTTATTGTCTGGATTTTGTTCATGAATTCTCTGCCTACACCTTTATCTTCAAAATTTTCACCTATGTTCTCTTCCAGTAAACTTAGTATTTCTATTTTATTATTTAGATCATTGATCTATTCTGACTTTATTTTACTGCATGTTGTCTTGTATGTTGATATTTTCTGGGTTTTTTCTTTTTTTCCTGTCTTACTTTTCCTCCTCTCACGTAGACTACTTGAATATCTTGCTATTCATTTTAATTGATATATAACAACTTGTGTGTATGCTTGTATACTATTCTAGGGATTTGTCAAAATGTAACACTGTGTACACAGATATTATTGTAGTGCAGAAGTATAATGTTTTTATCATTTCAAGGAAAATATAGAGACAAATTATAATGTAATTTTCTTAATATATATATATAAAATATCACAATACTGGTTACAATTTTGTCTTCAAACATCAAATATATTTCAGAAATCTTAAGTGTAAAAGGAATTCTTGTTGTATTTGCCAATATTTTTCTTTCCATTTTCTTTCTTTCTTCCTAATACCCTGAAGTTCTTTTTTTGTATCTGCTCTATTTAGAAAACTTCATTTAGACAGGTCTACAAACAACAAATTTCTTTAGTTTTCCTAAATTATCTTTACATTCATTGGAGGTTATTTTTCAGAATTTACATTTTTAAAAAAATTTCAATTCTTGAAATATATTTTGTTACTTCTTCCAGAACTACAAGGCTTCTGGTGAGAAGTATACTGTCACTTAAAATATTTCTACAATAGAAAAATACTCTTATTCTCTCTGCTCTTTAAAGATTACCTCTATGTCTTCTAGATTTGTGAAGTAAAATTATGATGTTTTGCCATGATCGCTTTTGGTATATTCTCTTTCAAGTACTCTTAAGTCTCTTGAAATTACTAAATTTTTCTCACAGTGCTTGAAAAACTTTTAACTTATGTTTTCTTCTTCAGTTACTTATTAGTTGCCTCTACTTTCTCCTCTTTGTCTAGAATTACAATGTTTCAATTATTAGATTATATTAATTTTATGGCTCCCATTGGACATATTCAGCAGTTTCTGTCCACATCACATAATTAATACATCCATCTTCAAGTTTATGGATACTTTCTTTTTGTAACTCGTGTTTTTGAGGCCATCATGAAAGATTTATATTTTAATTATTGACATTTTTAATTCTATCATTTCCATTTGATTCTTCCTTTATACACTTTTGCTGAAGCACATTATTATTCCTGAGATATTGTGTTTTTTCATTTATTTTAAGCATTCCCATAATTGTTAATGAAATAATTTTATTGTGACTACTTTAAAATTATCACCAAACACTTCTAAAATATTTGCATCCTTTATGTTGATATTTCTTAGTTCATTTTCACTCAGTTTGACATCATCATGGTTCTTAGCATAAGTTATATTCTTATGAGATGGATATTTTCTGTACACCACTCTCTTGGATTGGAACTTAAAGGAAATTGAGAATTCAGTGTTTTAAACTGGTTACCAGTTACAGTGATTTTATGAAAGTACTTCAAGGTGGTAAGATACAGCATATTTTTCAGTTCAGTAGTATTATTTACATTTTTACAATTTGGAATTATGGCATGTGTGACTCCATTTTTCTTTTCTGTAAATTCTATGAAGCTTCCTGACAAAAAGTAAATGGAGTGACGTTATAGATAAAAACTTAGAATATTTCTATATAATTAAAATATATAAAGATAGTGGATAAGCTATTTAAGATAGTCTCAAGAAGAATGATAGCTACATTTTAAAGTAGAATTTAAAGAAACAAATGAGTGAAGATGGAACGATAAAATTTATTATTACAGAAACACACACGCACTCATGAGTGCGCACACACACACACCAATTCCAAGAAAGAGTGCTATGAAGTTCCTGGTAGTGCTGATTTGAAGCACAAAATGTGGCAGAATAATAGTTGACTCCAAGAAATTTCATCAAGAATTTAAGAACATCTGAAATGCTAAGAAGAATTTACAAGTGTCCAGAGGGGTTGGAGTGGGTGGAGAGACAAGACAAAAAGAAACACGTAACACTGAATCAAAATTCTCAACAGCACAAGAATCTGTAGAGCAATAGATCATGTTTTTGTTGTTGTTGTTTTCCTTTTTTGGACATGGTGAAAGACTATTTCCCACCTAGAAAGTACACTCTGCCAAAGTATCAAAATGTGTGAAAACAGAGTAAAGAATTTTCACATAGAAAAAGAAAATTTATGCCTCAGAAAAAACTCTAGGAAAAGTCCAAGGATATGTACCCGTAAACTACAGGCATGCACATAGAATGAAAATAACTTTTGATATTAGAAACAGTAGTTCCTCAGATTTATGGAGAGAAAAAATTTTTGGAATGAAACATTGTATCAGAATTAGAAAACAACCTATCTAAAGAGCATATTGTTTCACCTGTAAATATTTCAAAAATAAAAACTTCAAGTGTATTTCACAATGTTCTGAATTGGAGAATTCAGTATCAAATAACTAGCAGCTCATCTGATTCATCAAGACCAAAAATAACCTAAAAAGAGTGGAATCTTTTGAAAAGGATATTTAGTATTTATTCTCAAGGACAATATTGAAGAGTAAGCAGAAATTTCTGATGAAATGCCCAATAATAAGTTCTGAGAAGAGCTAAAATTCATGATCAAATTGTAATTTAATTATTTATGAACCTTTTCTTCTGATATTCAGTGAGAAAGTATTTGTGAAATATGTTGAGAGAAGCGATGTATAAAAGAAATTCATAGTAAGTTCTTAACACTTTCTTTAAATTGACAATATTTATACAAAAGTTGTAATAGCTCTGTGCAATTTAAAATGTTATTGCAGCAGCACAGATTTTATATCTGACCAGAAGCTAATAGTCACTATAAATACAGTTTTGTACCAGGAATCATGCTACATAAAAACTGTGATAGTTAATGTCTTGTGTCAAATTGGCTGGGCCATATGCTCTTTTCTGTGGTCAAACATTATTTGGGGCATTTTTATGACTGTAATCTGTAATGAGATCTGATTTAAATCAGTGGATACTGACTAAAGAATGTGTTCCCAGCATGTGTGCGAACCTCATCCTTTTAGTTAAGTGCCTGAATAGCAAAAAAGACCCACTTTTCCAACAAGAGGGACTTCTGCCAGCATACTTCCTGCAGACCTCAACTGCAACCTTGACTCTCCTCTTGTCTACCCTGCCTGCCTTTAGACTCAAAGGGTAAGTCCTTGAATCTCCTTGCTGCAGGCTTTCCTCACAAGAGTTTGTACTCACTAATTCTTTTAATTGCACAGGCTGATTCCTTAAAATGAAAACTGTTTCTATGCATACAATTTATACCTATACTATTTGTTCTATTTCTCTGGAGAACACTGACTAATACATTAACTAATCTTTTTTCTCCTACACATAAAGGTATGACAGACTTTGAAAATTATTACAACTTCAGAAATGTGGAAACTTTGGTTTAGAAAGCGCCCTTAACGCACCCAATATAATGCATTAAATTACAGAAATGGAATCCAAACCTAAGCAGATTTGACTCACTCAGGGTCTGAAAGATAATGGATCATGTTTTAAGGGAATAAGATCTCAAATGTAGCTTTTCAAAATTTGGCAATTATGAATATTGACAAAAGTATAAAAAAATCACAATGTCTTTTATAATTTATGCCAGGACATCCTATGCCATTAAAACTGTAAGGTATAACTGTACATAATAGGTACAAATTAACATAGATTGTTTTTAGTATCTAGTTTTGTTTTGTTTGTTTTTCTTAAACACCACATAGAGAAAAAGATAACATGTAAATGGTATTGCACAATTCTAGAAATATTTTTTGTTTTAAAGAGGGTAAAATTAAACACAACAAAACAGATAATCAGGAAACAATGTAACAGACACAGATTTCAAAGCAAGACAACAGGAGATCTTCACTGCTTATCATATTGTCTCTTGTTTTCTTCCAAATAGTTTTCCATATCTTCACATACTATGAATTCATACAAAACAAAATAGTATAAAACTGATCAGAACAGTATGAGGAAGGCATTATAGGTCTTCAAGACCAGACAATAGGGAAATCAACAATGACTGCCATAATGTTTCTCATTCTCTTCAAAATAGCTGTCCATACCTTCATGTATGTTGAAATTAAACAAAATGAAAAAGACTAAAATCACTCTGAACAAATAATAATATTGCTGGATCTTACATCATGACATTACAGAATCAGCACTGGGTAACTTAGTGTCTCTTTTTCTTAAAAGTAGCTATTCATTTCATTGTGCATTATATAATTGGTTCTCATAAACTGTTTAGAAGTTCTATGCATGCGTGGGTCTCAACATGTATACCTATCCTTTCTGTATTAGAGGGAAAAACAAAACAACTTCCTAGAAAAAGTAAATGAAGAAGACATAAACAGCAATAGCATAGAGCCCAGAACACTGAAAATATAGACCTTCAAAACAAGGTGGTATAAATATAACCAGGGTTGCTATTTTACAGAATGATCTACAAGAGTTCCTCAGATCACCATACAATGATATGCACAATTGTTCTAATCCTTTGAATGTTAATTATTTTGTTCCAACAACTTAGAGTATTTGAAGCACAATCATCTGAGTTATCTTAAGTGTGTTTATATAATTTTAGATATTTTTTCTTTTCCCTTCTTTTTTCTTTTTGCTCATTTTCCCTGAGATATTATTTTTTGTCTTTAAGCAGATTAGTGTGTTTATTGAATTTTTTTGTATCTTATGTACCCTTACCATTTCTTACACTAGGGAAACTATATGGTATTTACACATGTGAGTTTGATTTATTTCACTTAAGAGTATGGTCTCAAGCTACATCCACTTACTTATAAATATCTCAATTTGATCATTATTGATAGCTGAGTTGTACTCCATTGAATAAATATACCACATCTTTTTTATCCATTCTTCAGTTGATGGGCATTTAGGCTGTTTCCAAGATCTGGCTATTACAAATTGTGCTGCTATAAACATGGATGCACATATATCACTGTGGTATGTGTTTTCAGTTCTTCTGGGAATATGCCCAGAAGTGGAATAGCTGGGTCAAATGGTACTGGGAATCCCAGCTTTTTGAGGAATCTCCAGAATGACCTCCACAGTGGTTGCACCAGTCTACACTCCCACCAACAGTGCAGAAGAGTTCCATTTTTGCTGCAGCCTCTCTAGCATTTATTGTTGGTAATTTTCTTTATTCTGGCCATTCTTTCTGGGGTGAGATGGAACCTCAGTGCTGTTTTAATTTGCATTTCTCTAATGACCAGTGATGTTGAACATTTTTTCATGTATTTATTTGCCATTTATATTTCTTCATCTGAGAACTGTGTATTCACCTCAGATGCCCATTTTTAGAATGGGTCTTTGAATTTTGGAGATCTGATTTTTTTTTAATTCTTTGTTTTTCCCTCTAATACAGAAGTCCTTTATATAAGGAACCATCTACTAAGAATTTTTCCCAATTTGTGGGTTTTCTTTTCACTATGTAGGAGATTTCTTTCTACATGTAAAAACTCTGTAATAGGTCACAATCCCATTTGTTGATTCTGTGAAGTATTTTGCATACAGTTTGATTCTTGTTCATGAATTCTCTACCTACCTCCATGTCTTCAAGATTAATACCTACTTTGTCTTCCAATAAATTTAGTGTTTCTGTTTTAATATTTAGATTTTTGATCCATTTAGATTTTAGTTTAGTACGTGGTGACAGGCATGGGTCTAGTTTTAGTTTTCGGCATATGGAGAGTCAATTTTTCCAGCACAATTTATTGAAGAGACTATCATTCTTCCAGTGGATGTGTTTGGCCCCTTTATCAAAAACAAAGTGGCTGAGTGTGCTTGTAGTTGTAGTTGTATCTTCCAATCTATTGCATTGATCTTCAGGTTTGTTTTTATTCTTCTACCATGCTCATTTTATTACAGTAGCTTTGTATAGGGATTGTGATGCTTCCTGACTTGCCTTTGTTGCTTAGAAATGCCTTTGTTATTCTAGGTCTCTTCTGGTTCCAGATGAATATTAGGAGTGATTTCGCCAGTTCTGTAAGGTATTTTGATTGATTAAATCTGTATAACAATTTTGGGAGAATGGCCATTTTTACAATGTTTGTTCTCCCTAACCATGAACAAGGGATATCTTTCCATTTTCTGAGGTCCTCTTTGATTTCTTTTTTCAGTGTATTATAATTTTCCCTGAATAGATCTTTTACTTCTTTTGTTAGATTCATTCCTAAGTATTCCACTGTCTTGGTTGCTATTGTAAAGGGTGTGGCTTCTTTTATTTCACTCTCAGTGATTTTGTTATTAGTTTATAGGAGTGCTATTGATTTTTGATTGTTGACATTGTATCCAGCTACATTACTGAATTTATTTAGGAGTCTTTTAATGGAGTTTTGGGGGTCTTCTATGTAGACTATCATGTCATCTACAAATAATGATTATTTAATTTCTTGTTTTCCTATCTTTACTCCATTTATTTCTCTCTCTTGTGTAATTGCTCTGGCTAGTACTGTGAGCACTATATTTAACAGGAGTGGTGATAATGGCCATCCTTGTCTTGTTCCTGCTTTTAGGGTAAAGGCTGTCAGTTTTTGGCCATTTAATATGATACTGGCTGGTGGTTTGTCACAGATGGCTTTTATCATATTGAGGTAAAGACCATCTATTCCAATTTTCTGTAAGGTTTTTATCATGAATAAGTGTTGGACCTTATCAAAAGCTTTTTGTGCATCTCCAGAAATGATCGTGTGATTCTTATTTTTGCCTCTATTGATATGGTGTATTACATTTCTTGATTTACATATGTTGAACCATCCCTGCATTCCTGGGGTGAATCCCATTTGGTTGTGGTGTATAATTTTCTTGATGATTTGTTGCATCCTGTTTGCCAATATTTTATTGAGAATTTTTGCATCTATGTTCATTACAGAGATTGGCCTGTAGTTCTCTTCTTTAAAAGGGTCTTCCTCAAGTTTTTGTATTAGAGTAATATTTGCTTCCAGGAATGAGTTAGGGAGAACTGTTTCCCTTTCAATTTCATTAAAGAGTTTGCAGAGTGTTGGCATTAAATCTTCTTTGAATTTCTTGTAGAATTCTGCAGTGAATCTATCTGGACCTGGGCTATTCTTTGTTGGTAAGGCTTTAATTACATTTGGAATTTAATTAATTGAAATTGAGTTATTCAGTAATTTTACATATTCTTGACTCAGCTTTGGTAATTCATATGTTTCTAGGAATCTGTCCATTTCTTCTGTGTTATCAAGCCTATGAGAGTAGAGGTTTTCAAAATAGGTATTGATTATCTTCTGTATTTCCACAGCATCTGTAGTGGTTTCACCCTTTTCATTCTTTTTTGCATGTATTTGAGTTTTTTCTTCCCTTTTTTAATAAGGTTGGCTAGAGGTCTGTCAATTTTGTTTATTCTTTCAAAGAACCAACTCTTTGATTCATTCATTCTTTGTATTCCTTTGTTAGTCTCTATTGCTTTGATTTCTGCTCTGACCTTTATAATTTCTTCCCTTCTTTTGGCTTTGTGCTTGACTTGTTCTTCTTTTTCTAGATGTTTGAGGTATAGCATCAGGTTGTTTATTTGTGTTTGTTCTGTTTTCCTGATGTGGGAACTCAGTGCAATAAATTTTCCTCGGAGGATAGCTTTCATTCTGTCCCATAGGTTCCAGTAAGATTATTTGTATTTTTGTTTGCCTGTAAATATTGTTTAATTTCTTCTTTAATTTCCTCTGATTACTTAGGAGTGTATTATTCAATTCCCTGTGTTTATGGGGTTTTTGCAGTTTCTTTTTCTTTAATTTCTAGTTTCATGGCATTATTATCCAATAACATGCATGGGATAATTTCAATTCTTTTGCATTTACTTAAATATGTTCTGTGGGCTATTATATGGCCTATTTTAGAAAATGTTCCATGTGCTGCTGAGAAGAATTAATATTCTGAGGTTGTTGGGTGGAATACTCTGTATACGTTTGCTAAGTCCATTTGTTCACAAGTGTGATTCAGTTCTGTTATTTTTTTGCTGATTTTCTGTCTAGTTGATCTGTCCCTCTGTGTTAACGGCATGTTAAGCTCTCCTGTTATAATTGTGTTATTGTTTATTTGATTTTTCATCTCTATTAATATTTGTTTTGTATAGCTGGTTGCTCCCAAATTTGATGCATAGATATTTAAGATTGTTATCTCTTCCTCTTGAAGTTTTCCCCCAGCTAGGATGTAGTGGCCTTCTTTAGCTCTCTGGATCATTCTTAGTTGAAAGTTCACATTGTCTACAAACAGAATAGTTACCCCACCTTTTTTTTTTTTTTTTAGATCCTGTTTCATGGAGTATTGTGTTCTATCCTTTCACTTTCAGTCTATAAGTTTCCTTTTGGGTTAGATGGGTTTCTTGTAGACAGCATATGGTTGGATGTTGTTTCTTGATCCATTCTGCCAGTCTGTTTCATTTACTCAGCAAATTGAGGCCATTTATATTAATGGTTTTAACTGATATGTATTGGTTTACTTTTGACATGTTATCTTTCTGCTGTTGATTCTTTACCTTTCCACTCTGTTTAATTGTCTGCCTTGATTAATGGCTTTTTCCTATGTCTATCTAGAATATCTTTCAGTATTCTTTGTAGTGTTGGTTTGGTAATTATGAAGTGCTTCAGCTGTTCTTTGTCATGGAAGTGTCTTATTTCTCCATCCATTTTGAAGGACAGTTTTGCAGGGTACATGAGTCTGGGTTGACAGTCATTTTCCTTTAGGATCTGAAATACTTCAGTCCATGCGCTTCTTGACTTCATTGTTTGTGTTGAGAAGTCTGCTGCAATTCTGATAGGCTTGCCTTTAGAGGTGATCTGTCTATTCTTTCTAACAGCTTTTAATATTCTGTTCTTATGTTGGATTTCTGAGATGGTGATTATTATATGTCTGGGTGTAGTTTTATTTTTGTTATGGCTATTTGGAGTTCTATATGCTTCACAGTTTCCATTTTCATGTTTGGGAAATTTTCAGCTATTACTTCTGTAAGTAGCCTCTTGATATCAGTTGTGTTGTCACTTTCCTTTTCATTTATCCCTATCAATCTTATGTTGTTTTTCTTTGCATCATCTCACAACTGTTGAATTGTTATTTCCTGGCTCCTTGTTATTTTTAAAAGATCTTTCCTTTCCTGTTTTCTAGCTGCAATCTTGTCTTTGAGGTCTGAAATTCTATCTTCATTTTCATTGAGGCACTTTTGCCAACTTTTGATGGAATTTTTGATTTCCTGTATATCTCTTTGAATCTGCTTCATTCATTCTGTTTGTTTCTTATATTGTTCATTCAGATTTTTCCATCTCTTTGGATGGAAAATCTGAATTTTTTAACCATGTCTTCTTTAGGTGTGTTTAGCATTTCCTTCATTACATTTATCATTTCTTCTTTTACCTGGGAGACTATTTCTGATTTGCGTTCTTTTATAGCATCCTGGATTTGTGTTTTTACTTCACTTGTTATCATTTTAGGAATTTCAGTTGTATGGCTTATATTTTCTTCTGTGTCCATGTCTTCTATGCTTGCTTAGGTTGGGTTGGAAGTTTGAAATTTTATTTTGTTCTTTTGTTTTGTCAATTTCCTATCTTTCTGGGTTTTGAGTGGTGTTTCAAAGCTTCCCCTGTGCACTGGGAATCACCTGGTCCAGTTTGGGATCCCAGGGCAGACTATAGGCAACTGCTAGCCCCCTGGAGTTCAGTGGGAATGGGCCAGTTAGGTATGTGGGGACTCCTCTGTGTCCTTCTGTGATTTCAAGCAAAGGAGGTGGTCTTACCACCTGGTAGCCAAGTTCCAAGGTTTTACTGTGCACTGGAATTCAACCACCACATGTTCAGGGCCCAGGACTAATTCTAGTTTTAAATTGTTAAATTATGAAAGGTTTGAAAAAGAAACAACATATATTTAAAGCAAAAAATCTGTTAATCATATGATGCACGGGTGCCATTGTTCATGGTTTTGTATATTTTTAAAATAAAGATATTGTTTAACATTCAGTATTTTAACTTTATATCATTGTCTACTTTCTTTTAAATATATGAGTAATTTCTCATATTGTAACATATTCTTTAAAAGCAAAATTATTATTTTTATAATGTCCCTATAGTACATAAAAGATAATCCATTTAACATTATTAACCTACACTTATACATTTAGATTATTTCTATGTTTTATATTTAAAAATGAGAATTTTATGAACATTTTATATATATTTCATTGAATATGCATTGTGTACTATTCTATTTTCTGGTTAAAAGATTTATAGCTGAATTTACTGATCAAAAGTTGTTATAAATTAACATATATTTTGTAATTATTATAAAATTCTTTCTTAATTCTAAGTGAACAGATTTTTAATGTTCCTAATAAATATTGGCTAATGTGATTTACCAATTTGGTTTTTTAATGCTTAAAACAGGACATTTTCAATAGATATGTCTATTTAGAAATACAATATAATGTTATTTTAATTCATTTCATGTCAACTTTGTGAACTTTGTGACAAAAATGAAGTTATAAACCAAGATTAGATTAAGATCTTAAGTGTAACTTTACAATTGTTGACCAATTACTATAGTTTTACTTTTTCACAGAGAAAGAAATGCCCTAAAACTATCTAATTTTAAAATGCCAAAGCAAAATCCTATCAAACCAAATGCAGCTTTTGTGTCAAGGTTGATAGCTTTAAAGCTCCTTTCTTACTTGTGATAATTTGGAACAAATTAGAGAGTTTGGCAGTAAGCAATAGTCTTGTCACAGAGCTCTTAAGAATACAAAATCTAACTGCAAGAAAACTTGCAAAGCAGGACTTTCCAATCTGATTAACAAAACGTCAGCTAAAGATTAGTGGTATTATTTGACTAATACTTTCTAAATTAATTCCATTTCTCTAACAATTTTCTATGTAAAGTTGCTTAATGTTTGATATCATGTCTAATACTACAATTGTGAGATGCTGGTCTTTTGATTTTCATTGGTCCACGTTCTGTTTCATTTTAAGTAGTAACAACATAAACAGATTGAGAGATGTACAATTCTACATTAGTCAAGTATAACTCAGGCAAATTAATATTTTTCTTTGAGTTTCAACTATGTGATCTATCAAACGAAGGTAAGAGTACCTGCTTCACATATGAGTTCAGACAGCTAATTGAATTAGTATTTGTGAAACCCTTAGAATTTAGTGCTTAGGAGAGAGAAAATATAATATAAAAATGCTTTATCTTAAAGAAATGTATAATCAGGAATAGTAAAAAAATAACTTTGGGAAGTTAATGTGTTTTCACTGATTTCAATATAATCATTCAACACTAAGTACCTTATGAAACAATGAGAAAATACTCCTAAAATTTTAAGAGCAAGTTGCTACTTTCTGTTTTCATCCATGCCATCACATAAAATTATGATGAATGAGTATCTAACAAAGATGCTACAATGGTCATTATTTCATCCAGTAGTGTGTGGTAAACTAAGCCCTTGGAAAATGGAACTGTATTTTGATTTTATTTCAAAATTTCAGATTATTAAAATTTCAAAAGTGAAAAGGACCTCAAGCGCCATGTAACAAAATATCATTTCGGGGATTGTTATTGTTTAATGAAATGAATCATTCAATATTACTCATCATTTCTGGATAACCATTAGGAATTCACCAAGGTAATTTAAAAATGTATGTCACTGCATGTCTGAAATATGACCAACTGAATTCAAATATTTAGGTGATAACAAAATTTGTCAAAAGTCCATAAGTCAAGAAATATTCTTTGAGACACTGCAAGAAAATGCAGGAAACTATAATAACTTAATATTGGTGATAAAATATTATTTATAATATCATTTAAATTTGAATTTTTCATTTAAAATTTAAAAGTCTTTGCAATCCCTATTAATATTGGTAATTGAAACTTTCAATCCTGCCTCTTACATAGAATCTTTAATTTTTACCTTATATAATCTTCAGGATCATACATATTTCCCAATATGCTTCCAAGGCAGAGAGGATCAACTACCATTTTTTGAACAATATTTTATCACCTTCATTCTTCCCAGAATTTCTTACTTTCAGGCCACCAAAAGAAGTCCTTGCACCTTCCAGTGCTGGTTTCCAAATAATCTCCAATATTCTTGCCTCCTGTGCTATCTGATTCACAAGAAAAACCAAAGCCTAGATGTACAATATCTCAATTCATGAACACTTATGTTTGCAAACAAGACCATGGCCATCTTCCCCAGAATCCTAAAACAGATTAAGTTTGTAAACCTAGTTACCACTGCAGTAGATGTTCTAGTTTCAGTGCAGGTGCTTAGAATAGCTTTGCCCCTATTATGCCACATCTTGTCACCTGGTTGCTGAAGCAACGCTAGACTAGGTGAGAGTTTTATAGAAACTCATCTCACTGTTTTTATCCTGAGATATTGTTCATGCAGTGAAACTTACCAAATTTGAACAACTACAGTTGTAAGAAAAGCAACTCTTTAGATTACAAGCCAAACTGCTGTGGTAATTTACATTTATCCATAGTAACATTTAAATTTATTTTCATAGCAGATTCATTGTTAGTGAATGAGTGACTATTTATTCATATTTGGTTAACTAAAGAACCACCTATAATAGTTTTCTAAAACAAAGGCATTTTTATGGTAAATTGGACTGTGTGCAGAGGGGAATTTGTTAAATCCAAATAGCATAATTTTCTCAAGAATTCTATGAGGAATATTTTAAAAGCCCCAAATATTGCATTACCACTTCCAAAATATTAAAGTATGCATGAACTGTATTTATCTATCAATATATATATATTGGCATTATATATATATATATATATATATATATATAATATATATATATATATATATATATATATATATATATATATATATAAACTTAAAGTCATGAAATTCTTCTTTCCTGTTTTGATAGTACCCTTTGTATGTATACAGACACTGTTTTTGGAAACAGGGTCTCACTATGCAGTTAGACTGGATTTGAACTCACTGGTAGTCCAAACTTGTTTCAAATGGCTAGCAATCCTCCTGCCTCAGCCTCCTGGGTGCTGAGATTACAAGCATGCAGCACCACACCCAATGATAGACAGAATTTTTACACCAATTCTTATGGTGAAAATGATAACTAAATGATTTATTTTTTTCAATTGTGGTACTGAGGATTGATTCTATAGACTTCACCCTGAAATATATTTTCAGCACTTAAAAAAAATGTATTAGAGTCTCACTGTATTGAGTTTGAACTTGTGAACCTACTGCACCTCCTCAAGGTGCTTGGATTTCAGGTGCTTGGTTGGCATTTCTATTTTTTTAACAAGATTAGAGACAATCATATGACCACCAAAAAGTTAAATTTTCCATTTTCCATGTAGCTTTAAATTTGTTTCACTACATTTAAGTCTATTATTCTTGGATGCGTGTCATGATATTCAATGTATTGCACTATATTTGCTTATTTATATGACAGAAAAACAACAAAATGATTTCCAATATATACATGCACACTGAGAGACCCCAAATATAGATAAAGAGAACAATAAAGGATCGACAATAAGAATTAGGGAGATCCTTGTTCAAATGGGGCAGTTATCAAAACATGGAGTGAGGGTGAAGAGAGAGGAGGGAAAATGTACATTGCAAAACTGAGACATGTTGTGCGCATGTGCTGACTGCCACAAGGGGTGTAGTCCTCATGTACTGCAAACACATACTAGTAAAATATAAAATTAAACAAAATAAATGGCTAAGAACCAAGTGTGTTTCTTTTAGCTTAAAGTCATCATGTCTTTTCAAATGAAATGAATTCAGTTGGTTGACTGTATGAGAGAAAACCACATAAACATTTCATCACAAAATTGTGTTTATTATTTCTATTTAAATGTATTTACACACCTGTCTAATGCAATAGGTATTTGCATGTATGCTTGCGCCTCTTTCTTATTTTATTAGCATGTACATCAAGTTTGGAGTAGTGCCTAGTATGATTTTAGTAAAGAAATAAAATGCACAATCACTTTTCTTAACATTTTTCTTAAAAAATGCTATTTTTCTTAACAGGTTTTATATCTAGAAGAACTCTTGCTAAACATGTTAGATCTTCATAAACAGTTACCAAGAATTTTGGAGTTTCTAAGATTTTTTAATGCAACCTGACAAATTAATTTTGCAGAGTATCTTAGAAGTTGACCAAAGGTGGCAACTCAGGGGCTTAAGGGTAGTAGTATGGCAGACAGTTTGAAGTTCATATTAGCATTTCTTTCTCTTCTCCCCTAATCCCTGTGGTGGGAGAAGCAGAAGAAGGTCTAACCTCATACTGTACTCACAGTGGGTTTTTGTCATAGGTCAGGAATGGTGTGCATAGAAAACAATCATCTCACAAAGGGTAGCTGTCAATTCTGGGTAACCATCAACCCATAAGGAAATACTCTTATTCTCAATAAAATATATCTGCCTTCCTCCCTTGCAATGAGATGCTGTCTCCAGTTTCCAAAGTTTGCATTCACAGATCTCCTTGAAAAAGTAGTTCAAAACAAAGCTGTGAGTGCTTCTAATCAAAATATGTAGACATTGAACACACCAAGAATTTTCTGAAGTAATCATTTCAGGACTAACAAAGCTATCAAGATTTGAAAACAAAAAAATTACTATTAGTAAATAAATCAAAAGCAACATTCCCACTAGCTAAGCCATATAAATGTTAGTATAGTGAAATTTTACTAAAATTACAAATGTTTATCTCAATTCTAATTTAGACTGTGCCATTTAAGATATGAGTATCAGTAACTTTTAAAAAATATTTTAAAACACTAAAACCTGCAGTTGTTAACTACTTACAGTAAATGTCTTTTGTTTTTAAATACTCAGCATCGGTTGGTTTGGATAAATGCCTGCCTCTCCACTGTGTGCTTCTGGTAAATGGCCAATCACTAGATGTAGAAAAGGTGACGGGTTTTAGAACAGTAACTGACATAGAGCAACCATAACCTGCTTAGTCATTCGCTAAAAAATTATCAACAGCGTTATCATGAATTTATCACCTTAAGAACTGATGAAAGGGTATAAAGCATTCTCTTTGAGTTAGTTCTCTGTGTCTGGGAGACAGAGGTAAAGATATTAAAAATGAAACACTTGATGCAAATGAAAATAGCAGGGTCTCAAAGGAATAGAAACCAAATTGAAATGGGTATAATCATGATG
Organism: Hydrochoerus hydrochaeris; assembly: GCA_004027455.1. Taxonomy (NCBI): domain Eukaryota; kingdom Metazoa; phylum Chordata; class Mammalia; order Rodentia; family Hydrochaeridae; genus Hydrochoerus; species Hydrochoerus hydrochaeris. The sequence continues at coordinate 49,141 of PVLA01000165.1, read as the reverse complement.
CTTTAAGGTAGGAGTAGAATGATGATGGAAATGTTGTTTTTAAAGAAACAAGGAAATGAGTACATAGAAATAAAATTGATCATCAACAAATCAGATACTCTTTGAAGTATATTGGAGATAAAGAGCTACATAGATATATCATGATATGTAATTTATACGCAGATATTATAAATATAAATATATTTATACAAATCTTATTCTGGGTCATTGTAGTATATAATCGATGCCTCTTAAAACAATTTCCTATTCATGAAACTGAAGCAGACATAGAAGGCCAAATCATGCAGAGAAATGCTTTGCAAAATGGCCACAGATAAATACCATGAACCCTTCCCCTGGAGAGGGGATCTAGTCAGGTATGTAGGAGTTTTACCCTGCTACTCTTATGCAATTATTTAACAAGTAATTTATCTGGGTTAAACTCCACAAAATTAGCCAACTACTGGTATAATGAATATTCTGGTAATTATTTAGTATTGGGGACCACAGAGCTTCAATCAAGTGAATAATGTTCATCTTGTGACACCTAGTTAAACTGAATCAGCATGGTGCTAGGTGTGAAATGCCCACCTGAGGATTGTTGCCAACAGCATAGAAAAGAACTAGAGAGGAAAATGGTGTGCTCTTGATCCTCCTGGGGAAGCTATGTTGTGCTGTTATCATTGGCGGAGCTCAGGTCTTTGCTTCTGCTGAGGATGGCTGTGATTCTATTTCGGGTGCTCTGTTCTTGACTGTCGCTTCCTGGCTCCAGTGCACATTCCTTAGCCTGCTGACACAGATCCTTCATCCCACTGGTGCAGAATTTCTAGCTTCCATCACTGACCTTTGGACCTTCCCAGTGCAGATCCTTATTACAGACTTGCATGTAGCGTTGTTGGGAGATCTAGGCCTCCAGTAGGACTCACTGACGACACTGCCGTGGGATCCAGCCCCTCAACTGGATTCTTCGGGTCTCTACTGTATGGATGGCTCCCCTGCACTCTTTTGCATTTGAGTCTTTGAGTCAATATTAGAAAATAATCGTATAAATTATGTGTCTTATATTAAATCTTTTACCTTATATACCCTGACAACAACAGCAGCATTGCTGAATATCTGAAATACCAGAGTATTGAGAATAATCATAAGTGAAGCCCATTCTAACTCTAGAATGACAGTTATAAAAGATATGGGTGAATGTCACTTAGAAACAAATGAGTGGAGCAATCCAATCCACCAAAAATTTAATGCTAGAAAATGAATAAAACCACTATAAAATCAACAAGTAACAGATGCAGTATCTTCAAGAGTAGTCAGTCTAGACCAATAATACAACATCAAAGAAGGAGCAAAATCTGAGCTAGAACAATAATAACAGAGATGACACATAAAATTTTCACCATAGTTGTATAAAGAAATGATTATAAATATTATTTAAAAATGAATTCAAGAGTGCATTGGGGAAGGTTGATTATAATTAGAGTTTAATTTGCAGTTAAGAAGCAATTAGATTTCTGGTGATTGCACAATAGGATGAATATAGATAGTAAATATGTTTTATAGATTTCAAAATAATTGAAGATTTGAATGTTTTACCATAAAATAGAGATAAATCTTCAAGAGGACAGATAGTTTAATTATGTACATACATACTGATACATTGCACAGTGCTCCATTACTATGAATAATTTTTTTGTGTTTTATTGACTAGCTGAAGTTAGTTTAAAATGAAAAGAAGAGATTTTGAGTAAATAAAATGTCAGTTAAAAATCACTAGAAATTTTTCACTACAGGAAATGTTAAAGAAGTTTTTACAGGGCAAGATAATATGATATAAAAGGAAACAGCTGTATGTGACATAATGAACAACATTTGAAATTTGTAAAGCTATAAAAATATAAAATACACCTTAATATCTTGCCTGTAAAAATATAATCATTTACTTAAAGCATTAAGAGTAAGTTGCATGATGATATTCAAAAGAGAAGGCTTAATAAGCAAATGGGGTTTATAGTCTTACTCGGTGTATGAAGTTGTATAATATTATTGCCTATATTAGAGATGAGTCCAGTATGCATGTTTTAATTCCCTGACTGATAATATACAAATAAAATAAAAATGCCTATTTAAAATACAAATGCCCATTTAAAATACATATTTTAATTCCCTGACTGATCAAATACAAATAAAATTAAAATGCCTATTTAAAATACAAATATAAAATGAAGTTTTTATATAAACAACCAAAACATAAAGGAACACAGAAAAAATTTTAGAGGGAACAACTAAAATCCAAATAGTTTGATCAAAGCATAGTGTCAATGTTGTTGATAGTATGTTCCATTCAAGTCAATTAACTATTTAAAGTGAGAGTAAAGGTGCTACACTTGTACTTTGCATTACTGATAATGTAACACAGCATTTCGTAGACCTCTTATAATTATGTAGATAACAGATTCCACAGCTGGGTATTCTATCCTGACACCCTGATTAAACTACTTAAATTCAGTCATTTTTTTCACAGTTTTTTAACTTTTATTAATACATATTTGCAGTACATAATGATTGCATTTTCCATAGAGAGTAGATACATGTGCACAACAATTTTGAATTCCCTTTTTTTCCTTACCCCTTTTATTTTTCCAACACCAGATCATTTATTCATCTTACAAGACCTTTTAAATTTAGTTATCATCTATACAGACTGAAAATCAGACTAATGCTCTAAGGAACATAGAAAACACATAAGAAAATTGTTCTACATCGAGATACACTTTTAGATACATTGTTCACACTGGATCGTGTTATTTTTTTCTTTCTTTTTGTTCCAATTATATGTCATATACATGTATGTGTGTGTGTGTGTGTGTATGTGTGTATATAATTTTTCATACAAGTGAAACTACCTGATATTTAAACTTGTGTGTCTGAGTTACCTTAATTAATATTATGGCTACAAGGTGCATCTATTTTTATACAAATGACTCAAGTTTATGCTTTATATGACACAGTAGTATTCTATTGGATATATATAAATTCCATATTTTTATTCATTAATCTGCCAATGGACATGTAAGCCTTTTCCAAGAGTTAGCTATTCTGAATTACACTGCTGTAAACATGAGTATGGGTACATTGCTGTTGTATGATATTTTTTATTCTCTTGGGAAGATGCCTAGAAGGACAGTAGCTGGGTTGAATGGAGTTTCTACTCAGTTTTTAAAAAATCTCCATCCTGATTTCCAAAGTGGTTGCATAAATTTATAGTACAACCAACAATGGAGAAGGGTTCTTTTCTCCCCAAAGCCTCACCAGCATTTGCTATTGATTTATTTCTTGATGACAGCCATTATTTCCAGAGTGAGATGGAATCTTAGTATTTTAATTTGCATTTCTCAAATGACCAGCAATATTGAACATTTTCTTATGAATCTATTGACTTTTTATTTCTTCATCTGTGAAGTGTCTACTCATTTCATATGCTCAGTTTTTAATTGGGTCTTTAAGTTAGGGACATCTAATTTTTAAAGTTCTTTTTATATTCTAGATATTACTTCTTCAAGGGGTAGATGGAAAAATTATTTTCCCATTCTGTAAGTTGTCTTTTAATTTTGTTGATTTCCTTCATTCTGCAGGAAATAGTTTTATATGGTCATATTTGTTGATTCTTGGTACTATCTTTTGGCCAAATGGGGTTTTGTTCAGACAGATTTTGCCTAAACCTATGCCTTCAAGAATTTTTCCTATCTTGCCAACAGATTAAGTGTTATAGTTCTAGTGCTTAGATATTTGACTCATTTTTACTTTGGTTTAGTGCATGGTGAGAGATATGCATCTAGGTTTAACCTTCACCACATGGATAGTTAGTTTTCTGAGCATCATTTGTTAAAGTTATCTTTCCTATAGCAAAGGAATCTATACCCTTTATCAAAAATAACATAGCTGAGTATTCCTCGAGTTGTTCCTGTGAATTTCACTGTGTTCTGTTGATCCACAAGCCTATTTTTCACTAGTATCATATGGTTTTTATTACTGTTAAAGTTAATATCCAAATTTGGCAGGGTAGCAGGATACAAAATCAACACTCAAAAATCAATAGTGGTCCTGTGTAACAATAACAAATTTATTGAAAGGAAAATTAGAGAAACAGTACCCTTCACAATAGCATCCACAAAATGATGTACTTAGGAATTAACCTAACAAAGGAAGTGAAACTCTCCTAAAGTGAAAATACTCTAAAAAAGGTGATTGAAGAGGATATCAGAAGACAGAAAGATACCTCCTGTTTCTGCACAGGCAGACCCAATGTAGTAAAAAAAAAACATGTTTTCAAACTATTGTAAAGATGTAATGTATTCTCAATCAAAACACCAATAGCATTCCTTACAGAACTGCAGAAAGCAATCCTAAAATTCATAGGAAACAAAAAGAAAGCTAAAATAGCAGAAGCAATTCTGGGCAACACAGGCAAGGGAGGGGTAATCACAATCCCAGACTTCAAGTTATACTAAAAAGTCAGTCACATTTGAACTTTGCCTGGAAATAAAAATAAGTGGGGAGGTTCTGCAGAAAATCCGGGTTACGTTGCAAGATTTTCTACCATTTCTTTCTCCCTTGAGACAAACTCAACTGAAACAAGAGTGTGTACAGCAGATAGAGATGTTTTAAATTGCAAAAGGACGCAAGAGAGTAGTAGCAGTGAAGGTCTAGGTTGCAGGGCAATGGCAGGACCTCTTAAGTGAATAATTAACACTCATTTCAAAGTAGCTCCTGTAGCAACATGTTCTATCCATAATAAAGCACTGGTAATCGACTTGTGGTATTTCTGGGTCTGTCTCTGAAAATAAGCAAAACATATATTTAATAATTTTCTGGCATTGATTGAAAAATTATATATCTCTATCCTATCTATCTATCTATCTAATTTATGTATCTTGCTTTTTAAATAAGCCACAAAAATATCCCAGGCTTTATTTTGGAAAACTTTCTAACCATGCCTGTAAAAGCTGAAACTTATGTGAAATAAGATCTTGCATAGCCGAGGCTGAAGTGAGAGGAGCTGGGCAGAGAGACAGTGGCCTTCTCTTCACCTGGTGGGAAAGATGGTGAAGTTGTACACATGCGCAGGACGTGTGCAGTTTCATTGTGTCTATGTGTAGTGAAAAGGTTGAAGCTTAGAACGCCTCTGTCTAAAGGCTGTGAGAAAGAGCTAGAAAGAGCAAACTGTTTCTTTGCTGAAAGCTAGAGAGAATACTAGAGTTTCAGTACTTCTAGAAAATATGGGAAATTCATCTAGGCTGATTATAGTGACTTGAGTAAATCCCTGGTATTTATTTGAGAAAAAACAAAACAAGAATTATCACACCCTATGTCAAGGGTTTCAAACTGTGATCCATAGATCAAAGTCAGTCAAGCACCTGTTTTTGCAAATAATACATATTTAGAAAGAAAATAAAACAGAGCTACACATTCATTTCTGTATTATTAAAAGCTATTTTCAATGCTATGAAAGAAGAGTTAGACACAGAAGAGTGGAGTCTGTAGGGCCTTTGAAACTTAAAATAGTTACTAAATTTCTTAACCTTTACCTTAAGAAAAGGACCATTTATAGGACTAGGTTTAACGATAAAATAAAGATATCACAATAAGGAATAAACCAAACTACACAGGACCAAACTAATCTCTGAGTAACTGTGTAACAGTCTAACAGAAAACACAGAATATCCAGAATCTATCAAGTATCCTAGAATGTCCAACATGAAATAAAAATGACAAGATATGAAAATAAGCAGAAAAACATATACAATAAGAGATTATCAACAGACAAAAACACTAAGAAAACTAGGTATGGAAATTAACAAATGTTGTAATCTATACATATAGATAAAGCATCTGTTATAATATTTTTAAAAGGAAAGATATCAAGTGAAGTGTTGGGAAATTTCATCAAAAATTAAAATGCTGGAAGGAATGACTTAGAATTCTAAAATTAAAAATAATATAACATATAATAAAAATACCATAATCACTATATGACCTTACCAGCAGCTTGAAAACCACAGAAATAAAAGTTCATTTACTTTGAAAATAAGCAATTCTTAATGGAAGGCACAACAAAGACTACAAAAATTTGAAGAGCTGTTCATCATCTGTAAGAAAAGATACAACATATTAACAATTTATGCAATCCAAATTTTAGGAAAACCAAAGGGAAAGACAAATGCAATAGAAATACTTGAGAAAAGGGAAAAGGAGACCAAACTTTTTAAAATGAAACTGTTGAAAATCATCAACTCCCTTGTCAATGAAGGATAATAAATCTACATATACAGAAAATCATGCTTAAGGCTCAGAAGTCTCACTGATTTTCAAAACTCCTAAAACGTTTAAAACAACCAAAGGACAGTAGAAATTGTTAGCTTTAAAAATTATCTTTAATATTTCTTTCAGAATGTATGATCTTTTCTGAAGTTTTACTTACATACTAATACTCATTTTGGCTCTCTATAATCAGTTCACATGCCCAGGGGACAACAGGGAGGAGCAGTTATCACACCACACATAACAGAATCTGTCATGTAGATGATAAATGCTGAAGAATGATATTAGTTTAAAAAACAAAAACAGGTAGTTCTTCCTCTCTCCTTTTGAAATTTTTTCCCCCTTTGAGACAAGATAGAAATAACCAGGCATTCTCACTCTAAATTCTTTTTTTGGGAAATAGATTTTTTCAAGATCCAGAGAGTCATAGCATTTATAATTTTATAATCTAGAAATGTCTCCGCAGTCTGAACCTCCTTTTACATGTAAACACATGCAGTGGTTCCTCTGTTTACGAATTTGATTTTGGGGAGGATGGCTCTGCGTGTCTGTTGCGGGGGAAGATGATCCTTCTCAGGTTTGTCACCAGTGAGGAGTTAGAGAACTAAAGCAAAATTTGGCCCAGTGCTTTTTTGTTTGCAAACGGAACTCTTTGTAAACACAAGTGTTAGAGAACTGGGGTCTTACTGTACTTAGAAGTTTGGTGAATTTCACCTGAATTCTCATTATTCACATAGTTATAAATTAGCACTTGGTACTTGCCTTTATATCACAATATTGTTTTAATAAAAATCATCCAGAAATCCTTGACACTGTGAAAACATAAGGATATTTTTTTCCTATCAGAAGAACATGGTAGAAATGTTACCCATCAGCATCGGTACATATCAGAAGACAATAGAATGATATCTTTAAAACAGTGAAAGGAAAAATACCAATGAAACATTTTACATTCATTTAATGTAATTAGTATGAAATGAGTACATTGGCAATAACCAAAAGCTGAGAATTTTCAAAAGCCTATCTACCCTGCCGATGCTAACGTAAGATTTATATGCTGATGTGATAAGAAATCTGATTCTAATTCTGAATAATATAAGCAACTGATAACAATCCCAGAAACACAAATAACTAAATAACAACATAATAATAGTGTGCTATAGATTTTATGTTAATTTTTTTGTGCTATAGATTTTAATGTAAAGTATACATACAATCACACGGACTCTTTATTTCTTTCAAAAGAAGAAAAAATAGATTTCAGAAAATATGAGTACAACAGAAAGAGAATAAAATATCATCAAAGGTATGAGCACATTATGGGACAAAGGATGTTTCATGATTCAAGAAAATACAAGTCCTAAATATGCAAGTTCATTATATCGAAGTTTTTAAAATGTTGTGACAAAAACAATTAAAAATCTAAACTGAGAAATCGACAAATCTGGAGACTCTATCTTCCTTTTCTCAGTAATTCAAGAACATTTAGGCTAAGAACAAATGAATAAGGACAAAAAAAAAACCACTGAGCACTATCAATCAGTTTAATTAAATTAGGTTACTATATTTGTAACTGAAAATGATAGTCAACCAGTTGTATCTTTCAAGAGTGAAAGTTATTGGGAAGAATTTACCAGGGGTTAAAAATTTTTTTTTCAATGAGAAGCTTTGTAAGATGGTAAGTTGAAGTCAAACTGGGAGATAAAATAGCATATGATTAAAATCATAAGCTTCAAAACAATTTGAAGAAAAGGTGTTAAAGATTATGGTATTATATATGTTTTTTTAATTTGCATTTTTATGTTTAGCAAGATTGCCAAGCAGTATTATGATTTTTAATATTGCTTTTTCTCTCATATTGATAATTATATATTGCTTTTTTTTACATTTTCTTGTGTAGTACAGTTTATAAATTTTAGCTAGTCTTTAGATCGTTTCAACATTGACAACTTTTTGCCAAGTGTTGTAGTTCACACCTATAATCACCCCTCTGCAAAGGCCAAGATGGGAGTTTGTAAACATCCTGGGCTGTATAGTGAGTTCAAAGGCAGCATGTCTATGTGGTGAGAACCTGTCTAAAAAAAAAAAATCAAAGTAATATTTTAAAAAGTGTATCCTATTTATATATTAGGGTGACAATTGTATAGAAATGTTCAACTTCAGTTTAGTTGCATGTGTAATATTCTTTATGTGTGCCTATTTGAATCTTTGCAAAATTTAAAACTGCTTAAATATGATAAACATTCTATATTCTTTGCAAAATTTTATTTTCTTTTTTGTGTGTCAACATGTGGTGATGTATTATATCACCGCATTTAACTAAATGTGTGCTCTGTATGTACAGTTGTGAATTATACCCTATTATGTCTTCCATAAAATTGTATTTTTAATGATGTCAACTACAAAGCTATGCTCTACATTTAGCCTAGTATTATTTTTGAAAAATTTTTATCTACATGATGATTTTTGTCAATAAGATGAATAACTCAGTTGAGGTTATTAAGATTTTTCAAATGGCTGACATTTACATTCATATTCTCAGAATACTTCTTCACTTGTTTGAATCGACTAGTTCTAGCACATTTCAATTGCTCCTCTTAAATGTGTTAGTGGCTGAAAAATTCTCTAATGAGTGGTTCAGTATCTGAGAAATTGACCAAGAAAGTTAGACATAAGAAAAATAGAGACTGATGATATAGCTCAGTGTCACAGCACCTGCCTGGCAGGTTTGAGACCGTGAGTTCAATTTCAGGAACACACACACACACACACACACACACACACCCCCATACACACACACACCACACAAAATCATTTCTCAGTAACTAGGAGATAATTTAATTTATACAATCCAACATTCAAATACCACAGAAACACATTTAAAGTAGTTATAAATGAATGAATATAATGGCAATTTCTACAGATCAAATGGTATAGGTATTACTTTAAAAAAACTGAGAATATGACAAAACTAGACTATGGGTCATCTCAGGTAGATTTCAGTGAGTAACTTTCAAGGCTGTGTATTTATAACTCTTTCTGAAAACTTTATATAAAAGATTTTGAAATGTAAAGACTTTCCTAAGAATACAGTGTTGTAATAGTATTTATAACTAGATAATGGAAAAGGAATACTGAATTCTATTATTCATGAAAATTTGCTGCAAGTATAAATTTAGAAATAACACATTTAAACCCTTCAGTAGAGTCCCAAAATTAGTCCACTGCATTTTAAAAGTAGAGCAAAATCCAAGATAAATACAGTGTTGGGATCAAATGAAACCATTAACAATGCCTGTGATGAAAGAAATTACACTTTTGGTGTAGGGGCTGAGAGCAGAAACACTGAGCTGAAAATGCTAAATATAGAGGAGAAAGAAATAGCGATATTATTGACCCAGAAGCACTGAATCTAAATATATTCTTTTATTCATGATAGAGAAAAATGTCAAAGAATTGAAGCTCAGTTGTCTTCTTCCTTTTCTTAAAAAAAAACTACTTTTAAAAGTAGAAAATGAAACTGCTTGATTATTTATATGAAGGTAAAGAGATTAATGAGGAAAAGATGATTATCCTTTTGATGAAAGTGGCTGTCAATGGAATATATACATGAAGGGACATTTTTGACCAATAGTTTCAATATCATATTTTGAGTGTATTATTAATGATTACTGTTATTGCTACTATGTAGAGAGTGTTCACTTTGTGTGATGTTAACATATTAAGTATTTAATCAGGTTATATGATCAATCTGGTCTTCATTGTAATAATGCTTACTAACAGTTAAGTAGGAAGGTCTTAAGTCTGAGTCAGACCCAGGCAGAATCTTTCATGCACATGACACTCTGCAGTCTGATTCAAACTAAGTTTTAGTCATTTTGCATATTTGAATTTTCTTTCTTCTAAGGAATTGCAAATGAAAATCACAGATATAGAAACATGGATATAGATATAGATGCTATAGACAATGGAGAAAAATATAATCTAACATTTCAGAGACTTGTAAATACTGACTCTGAACCAACACTGCTTCCTATGAACATTACCTAAATTTACACTTTGAATCACCAATGTGAGAGTCTGGTGATTAAAAATATCTTAGCAGTATTCAGTTCATGTTGGGAGCCGTAGAATTATGAAAACATTGATTATTTCTGGTTATTTCTCACATGACATCAGAATCCAAATGTTCAAATAATGCTATCTTCCACACTATGGCACAAATGTTTTAGATAGTGTTAAAACACCGTTAATTCACTATAGAACTAATAGGGAAAAGATAAATCAAAATTAAATGTTGCATCCCTGGAGGTAGTAGAAAAAATTCTATTTCTATAAAAACTTCATTGTATGTGAGCATATTTTGTCATATTATTTATGTAATTTTTCAGCTTTATAAAGATCATTGCATCATGTGAAATATGATAGATTCATAGAAATAACATTGATGACTCATATTTTGTTTCTCAAAATTAAGTCAACCAGTGGCATTGCGTTTGAGTCTATCCTGTTAATAATGTCTAATTTTATGTAATAGGGACAAAGAGAATTTTTGGCATAAAAGAATATCAGAATGTAATTTCATACAGTATTATTATGCAAGTTTCTCTGCTATGAAATTTACAGTTAGCTTGAAAATTTCCTAACAACTTTCTCTTACTACTAGATGTTTATATCCTTCATAACATGTATTTCTGGATAGGTTTATGTAAAAAAGTGTTCAGAAGTGTGGATTTCCTGGTTGGAGTATGTGTGAGAAGAGTAGTGAATTTCCTGCTGTTCCAGGCAGAATCTCTCATGCACCTGACACTGGGTTCTGCATCAAAATAGATGCTTAATGAAAAAAATATATTTTCCATAATCTATGTTCATTTCCTTTAAGGATAACATATTCCTTTCCCATTCTATTTTAGTCAGGTTTGAGTCATTGGAACAAAAATATCAGCTTAAAGACTGATAGATTTATTCCGGCTCATCATTTCAGTGATATCAGTCCATGGTCAGTTGGCTCCATTTTTATGACCTGTGGTGAGTCAGAGCATTATGGAATGCAGAGCTGTTGGGACAAAATTGCCAACTTGGAAATCCTGAAGCATCTTTTAGTTTCCTATAAAAGATACTTGTTAAAATCTGACTGCATAACAGATGAGGAGTTCAGTAGAAAGCACCTCTACAGTAGCATGTAATCTTTTACAGTGTCAAGAAATTTAGATAAAAAAGTACAAGGACCTCAAGATGAAACAGACAGGAAATGAATGTCACAGAGAGTGGATTTAACTGACAATGATAAAGCAATAGGTAACTGCTTCTTTCCCACTTAGGATTCCTGATAGTCAAAGCTCAGACTTCAGGTTTGAACCTTTACAGTGACACAGGAAACCACAGAGACATTACCCTTTGCGCAGAATTGATATGATGATCCTTGACAGACAAGACTGATTTCTTTCTCTTGGCATTTGCATGCTTTGAAACTGAGCAGAGCGAAAGGCTAAATGACTGCACATAAAATTCCTGAAGAATAGAAATGAATTTGCCTCAGACGTGGAGAACTACTTAGATAAGGTCCCTAGGCTCTTGACTAAGAGGTTTGACAAAAAAAGGAAAACCACAGTAGTAACAAGGACAAATTAGAATGAAACTAAAATGTATTAATATTGCATTTGACTCCCATCCAGATTAGACCAGGATTATAAGTAAGATAAATTACCTCTATCTTTATAAGACAGTACAAGGGACCTCTACTTTAGAAAATAATACCTTTTTAAATGTGGCTTTTTAATTTTTTATTACAGAGGGTTTTTTTTATTTCTTTGCACATTCTGATTTTATATCTTGGAATGTTATAGTTGGTGTAACTAATGTCTTTGTGGGTTGAACATAATAGAAAAGATTCCATTTATGGATATATTGGAAGAAATTCAATGTGAGGCTACAACATTGTTGATCTCTATTATTTTGAAAAGAATCCTTGTTTCTTACAGTTAGTTGAGGGAATTTTGATCTGTGCTAGACCTTTCAAAACTGTGAATTAGCTTAATGATAGTAGGTATCGATTGCATTTTATATGATACACAGTGTGAGGGTCAAATGAGGTAGTTGGTGTAAAGGTACACAAGGGATCTGTACAAGGATTTAAGTGTGTCATCTTTGAGAGTGTGATTACTACATCAAAAGAGAATCACGTTAAGTGAGTTGGCACATGTGTGCAATCCCACTGCTTGGGAAACTGAGGCTAGAGAATGGCGAGGTGGAGGCCAACCTACACTACATAGGGAGACACTCTTAAATACACAAACAAACAAACAAATGGGGTGCTAAGGTAGTTTGAAGATAAAATTTTATAACATGGTTTTATACAGACATCACTGATTAAGCAGATGATGAAAAGAATGTGTTTCTGAAGATCATTCAAGAAAGTGCTTTAATGCCACCTTTTGGTTTAGAGCAGTTTTCATAGGAAGTGTATCACTGATTGTCCCTCCTTATAAAAGGAACCAAAATTCCTTGATGGCTTTACTGCTTACATGACTGATGATGACCAATCATTTTATATTATTGTACAATCACAGATATTTGTATGTGACTTTCTAGAGTCAGGACTCCAGCATAGAAAGTTATCCATATTTGGAGAATAAATGTCTATGTTCTTGAGAGTTTTGGGTTATTTGCATGGATTGTTGTTTGGTATTTTCTTGGGACATTTCAAGATTCCAAGAAATTCATAACATGTCTTTGAGTAAGTAGCTTTCTTACTTTAAATGTGTGGAAATAATTTATTAAGTCAGGGAATTTGCCAGGATGAATAGAACGAGAGCATTTAACATGCCACTAGTTTTCCAGATAGGCATATTTATGAAGGTAGGTAAGATCATCAGGGCAAGAAGTTCATGCCGGAAAAACCTGGGGCTGTACATTAGATTAATTCCAAAAGAAAAGTCTCTTTTCTTTTTTTTATTTAAAGAAAAAAAAACAGAAAAAAAAGGGAAGCAATAATACAAAATTCCAAAAAAAGAAATAAATAAAATAACCACTAAGATATCACTACTTGACAAATTACATACTGTCATTTAGAAATAGTTGTTCAAGTTACAGAATTAAAGCACACAAAGTGGATATTCAAACCGTAAGGCTGCAAACAGTTTTGCTCAATGATCCAACAAAAACTTAGTAATATGGTTATCAATCCTACACACTTAAATATACATACAGTTATATCCTTTAGAGCACTTTCTTTTCCTCTCTTTTTTATAATAGAAATTACACGTTTGGGGTTTTATTACTCCTACACTTCTTATGACTTTTTTTTAGTTGATAAATTACATATTGTCCTCTTAGAAATAGTTGTTCAAGTTACAAAATTATAGCATACAAAGTGGACATTCAAACAGTGAACAGTCTCTTTTCTTAAGTTTCTTATAAAACACTGTTGGCTTAAACTTGAGTGTGGCTTGTGTGCCACAGATCAACCCCGGAACCCCAAAATATGTATAACAAGTGAACACAGTAGGATTCCTTCTGTCTAATAGAGGCAGCATACCTATCAGGATGTAAATTTACCCCCTTCCACTGAGGTCTGGGGTAAACGTGTGTCAGTGAGTGTCAAAAAGCATTCTGGACAAACCAATTATGGGCTTTCCAACTTCCTGAATTATGATGGTTAACGTGGAAGGAAAAACTCTGGTAAGGACATCTTGGCAAGTAGTATGACGTGGTTTTTTTCTCAATATTTGGGACAACTTCTCTCCATCAACTGGAAAAGCTGAGAGTATAGGAATCTGGAAAATAGCTTACTTGAGATTTTCTTAGAATTATATTCAGAAAATGAGGATATTGCAACCTATGTCTAGAGAAATATGAACAAATGAAACTAATGTTATAAATTATAACAGACATGATTTCCAAATGATCCTTGCTGCAGGAAGGCTCTAAAAATAGTTTTTCTTCTAGTAGAGATTATAAATCTTTCTATTCTTTTCTAAAGTCAAGAAAGAAAGTGCATAGTACACTGTATATGACTCTACATTAATTGGGGTTGCAGTAACAAAACACAGTAGACTTAGTAGCTTATGCAACAGATATGTATTTCTACCAGGTTTTGGAGACTAGGAAATACAAGATTAAGGTTCTGGCAGATCTGATTCTTGCCAAGCACTGCCTTTCTGTTGAATAGAAAACTTCCTTCTTATTATGACCTTATAAGAGGGAGAGAGAGAGAGAGAGAGAGAGAGGCAGAGACAGAGACAGGCACAGAGAGGCTTAAGTCTTGTCACCTTTCTAAAAAGACGTTCATCATCCTATAATGGAAGAATCAACTTCAGAACCTCAATTAAAACTGATTACTTCCCTTAGGCCTCAGTTTCTACTATTATCACATTGGGTATCATGACTTCAACAAATGAATCTGAGGCCATAAACATTTTTTATAGCTGAGAGTTGAGAATCTGCTTTGCTGCTACTGCTATGAAGTAAAAGTGGGTTGAGTAATTGGGTTTGAAATCCCATCTTATTACAACCTTGGAACTAACATACATCAGTAGTTGTAACCCGAATCTCATGTACTGCCTTCCTTCACAGATGTCACAAGCCTTAACTACATCTTTCTTTATGTACAAAAAAGCATATATTTTGTTTACATCTTAATAAAATTACATGGAGTTGCAGAAAGATATACAGAAGTAAACTCCTAAATATTATTCTTTAAAGAGAGGATCTAATTCAGGAAAATATAATAATAGTTAAGCATTGATATGTTAAAATACTCAAAAAAACCCACATTATCTATGGAGAACAGAAAAACTATCTTGTGACAAAATGGGTAACTATAAATGAGGTAAGTGGTGGTTAGTGGTGCAATGTTACTCAAAAATGTATTTCCTTTCTTTGTTTCTTTGAATTTATTCTGTATTCTGACTTGACTTTAATTTATTAAAGAATCATTAAAATTTTTATTTTTGTCATGGCTTATATCTAGACATCCTCCAAAATCTCATGTGTTCATACGTGGGGTTTTGGGGAAGAGATTGGATCATGTGGGTCTGATACTCATCAGTGAATTAGTCACTGATGAGTTTAGCTCCAAATGTGGTATTGGTCGGAGGAGGTGGTCAGTGGGGCATACCATGTAAGGGTGAGACTCTTGGCCTCCTGCCTTGATGCCGCTCTGCTTCTGCTGCTGTTATAGTCAGAGATTGTGCAGAGAACAATTAGAATCAGGACATGGAGTTTATAATATTATTTTTATGATGGTCACCCAGGGTTAACACAAGAAAATGCAGGAAATCTATCCACAATGCTAAAGACAGAATATTTAGCCAAGGGCCTGAATCTCACAGCAGTGTCACTCATGAGTCCAGATGAAGAACCAGAGCTCATGACAATGCCTCGCATGAGTCCAACTGAAAGTCTGGAGCCCACAAGAAGGACTCACACCAGTCTCTTTTATGGATCCATGCTGGGAAGCCCCAAAGGTCAGCAGTGGAAGCTGGAAAGTCTATGCCAGAAGGGTGAAGGAACTGTGCTGGTAGGTTGAGGGTTCTATGCTGGAGCAGAGAAGTCACACTCACAGCAAAGACCAGGGCTGTCCTGAAAAGCACCACAGCCATCCTCAGTGACAAGGAGGCCCCAAGCTCCTCCGATGATAAGCACAGTCACGTACATGCCAGGAAGCCAGTGTGAGGAGTTCATCCTGGAGACCAATTGGCACATGTCTTCCCCTCCGGATCCAGGAAGCAATGCTTAATGTGAGGACCAGAGCTTCTCCAGGAGAACAAATGGCTCAAACAGCAGCACATAGGAGAACCCACAACGCCTCAAAGCCTTAAAGCCTCTCTTCTCCCTCTCCACGTCTCTATTTATGCTGGAAACTTTCTGCAGGTGGAACATCTATGCTCAGCGCCATGGTGATTTAATTCCGCTGGTGTTAAGTTGACTACCTGTTTTTAATCCATAGCAGCTGCCATCAGCTGTTTCTCCTCTGCCATATGCTCTGCCATGTCACCAGGCCTTGGAACCAGCAGACTCTGTATTGAAACTTTTACAAAGTGAGTGCCAAAATAAACCTCTTCTACTTTAAATTGTGGGTATTGGTTATTATGTCTGACCAATAAAGAAAGCAAGCAAGACAAAATTTATATCAATAACTATAAATTAATTCAAAATTAATGGCCATAGTTGTGATATATTGCTAGTTTTGTACAAATAAGATGTACAGCTGAATTGGGAGTCATATTTTTGTTTAGTAAATATAGTTACATGAAATTACATTAGTTATCCTTTCCTAAGCAAAACCATTAGTACTTTTCATTATTGAGGATAATGAAGAATATTGTGCACATAATTGTAAGTACTTACATAAAAATCTTTATTCATAAAGCAGAAATACTACTGAAACTTCTCTACCCTTTAAACTCAAGAATTTAGTGGCAAATATCATACACTGATTGTAAAAGATTTTAAAGTACATTGCTTCCTTTGAAATTTACAATTTTATAATGCTTACTTAATTGCACTTAGCGGCACTTTTATACTAATTTTCTTAAAGCATTTAATGTATATATATATATATATATATACCAAATAATTTCCATCTATCTTTGTATTAACGATCCTTTTGTCTCTAAACAAAAATAATTAGGTAATATTATTTATCTTAATTATGTAGAAGCTATTATCTTAATATTCATAACAGTCAAGAGAGAGGTGCTATACTATTTCACACCTGTCAAAACAAATAGGAAAGGGGTTAATTAATTTGCCTGTGGTTAAGCAGATGGTATACAACTAGGATTTAAACACAGAACTCCATAGTTCCACTCACGATAAACATAAGATGTTGACTCTCTAGCTTAGTGGAGATTTATGTTTTTTTATGTCCTTCAAATATTATATATTTTAAAGTTAGAGACATGCATTTCTTGGACTCAATTATATTATACACTATGCACCCTACTTTCATTAAAATGGTTTTATACTTTCATTAAAATGGTTTCAGAATTATAAAATGGTTTTAGAATTCTAATTTCAGGTAAAAACTAATTTTTGATCTGTCCAGTTTGCTGTTTGCAGTGTTAAGCATTATAGAGGTAATTCACAAGGGGAAGTAGATCCCGATATGTCAGCATCTGTCATGGATTTTTGTTGTTGATGTTGTTGTTACAGTAAAGGTTCATCTCCCTCCCTCCACCTTGATCTCTGTCTCTATTTCCTGCTGCCTAACTCTTTCTCCTCTCCCATGCTTCTCTGCCTTAGAGTCACCTGGGTATGGAATGGCAGGGGTCACACCTAGTGCTGACAGTGACAATAAGTAGCTTTGCTCCCTATAGAGATGTAAATAAAGTCATTAAGAAACTAGTATAAGCTCTCTGTATAGGAATCTGCTACCAATAATAGAATAGGAGAGCAAAGAGTCAGTGCAAATAATCATGGCAGACAGGGGCTGATGCTAGATAGAAAAAAAAAAGGGAAAATTAAACATGGAGATGCTGTACAGAGACATAAAAATGAAACATAATGCAGAAGAAAAAATTCTACAATGGGTAAAGTTTGGAAATGGTTAAAAGTGAAGCTACATAAAATTACTACTTTTTTTTTTTAACATGTCAGAGATTTCAAGCCAAAAGTGGTCATGCACATTTATTCTAGAGTAGTAGTTTTATAACTTGATTGTCCCCAGTTAATGCTAAAAAATGCTAATGCCTAAGCTCCAGGCTTCTACAGTTTGACTCAGACCAATTTTTGATGAGAAAGAAATACCTATTTTTGATTGCAATTAGAAGTCAATTCTATAAGACCTTTATAATTTTTTTTTCTGGTGTACTGGAGAATTTCATCTGAGTGCTTAACAGTTTGGATATTGAGAAATCAACCATTTTATTATCTCAAGGTACTATGCCTCATAGATTATCATCACAAAATGGTACCCAGCCTATATTAAAGGAATAAAAGTAAATTTGAGTACTCTTTAGAGGTCAAAGTTATATCTCAGTGCTCATAAACTTAATGTTTAAATACTTCAATTTCAATTACACTAATTACACTTACCAAATGTGGCCAGTGGCACCATAAGTAGGTAATTCTGCTTTTTACTTAGCTAATCAGACCTGAATTGTTTTAGTTACATGGTAATAAATGTGTTTAGGAAAGTAACTTTCAGGAAATGATCCATGAATAAACCAATTATGTACACCCATTATGGTAATCCCACTCCCTTCTGCCAGTTATTGGCTTATGATTGTGCACTGACCCATTTCTGATCTGAAAGATAATAGAGGAGCCCTTCCAGGGCTTCTGGAAAAGATTTCTCATCACCAGAAAACAAAACAAAGCAAAACAAAAAATGAAAAGAAAAGAAAAACAACCTGAGGTTCTATAATGTCTCCTTTACTGTTGTGGGTTGTTATTTTGTAAGATTCATGATGCTTGTGATTGATTATGCTGGGAACTGCTATGACCATCTTGAAATTAGGGGAGAGGTGTGACCAATAAATGAGATCCTAAAATTCAAAGGCCAGGACGCCTGGGGATACCTTACAGACTGTGCACAAGTCCTGCTGCTGCTTAGCTCTGAACTTCCTGTGACCAAAGATCACAAACATTTTCACTGATCAAGTCATTTTCAGAAGTGTTGTATTTCATTGGACCTGATAAGTTGACTGGCAGTTTTCCCTTCCTAACAAGATTTTTTTTTTATTAAATTCTGATTCAGAATTTTAAAGCTCAGATGGCTCCTGTACCAGACTAGTTTCTTTGTCTTTAACAGTGCACCTGTCAGCACATTTCCCCAAGGGTCTTACTGCTTCTAACTGATGATTTCAGCAAGGGTTATTTAAATTTTCTCGAAGAGGACTAGATTTAAAAAAAAACAGTATCCTGGTGTTTTCCATATGTGCTGATTAAAATGAGCAGTAGAGCAAGGTGAGTTTATTAAAAACAGCAAGAACTGTAGCATGGAAGAGAAAGACCAACAGTAGGGAGTACCACAAAATTAAAATTAAAACTTAACCAAGCTGTGCTGTCAAAATCCAGTGATTTCTATCTCTTAACTCCAGTGTAGAAAAGTGAGGAGGCCAAATGAAAAATATTATTTCTGGGGTCTGGGGACCAAAGAGGCAAAGTAATTCCTGGCTAGAGAAAAGTAGTTTGGTTCAGCAGGGTTGTATGCAAGCTGCCGGAGATGACAAGAGACAGAGAGAACACAGAACTGATTAAGAAGATCCATCATCCCTGAATGCATGGAGCTCACTGTCTTAGAGGGGAGTTCTAGTGCACAATTAGTCAAATTCCAGACAGAGGTGCAGTCAGTTCTGCAGTGATACCGGATTCTATACAAATCTATGCCTGTCATTAAAGACCTTAAGACCTGGTGAAAGATAATTCATTTCACAGTTTCAGTTACAAATTAGAGACAATAAAGGAAGCTAATAAGGAGAGATAAGGAGATAACATATGCAGTCACCTCTATGAACCACTTAGCATAGTCCTGGTCCATGATGACAATGCCTCTATAAATTTAAACCACATATGTATGATAGATAGATAGATAGATAGATAGATAGATAGATAGATAGATATCACATACTTTCATGTTTATCTGGAACATTATATAAAGAAAGGAAGTGGCTAATTAGGTATCAATAAATGATTGAAAAATATATGATTAATTTTTCAAAACAATGATGAAATGATCTTTTATTTAGGTATGTTACTTAGTTCAGTAAAGAGAAAATTACTAACCAGAAACAGACAAACAGAATAGTAAGCCAGATTTTTAGTTGAATATGCTAGGAAAGATTTTGTGTGATGAAAGCAAGCCCAGGGAGTTCTAAAGCCTATAATATTTTTTTGTCTGCATCACAGCTTTTCTAATTTCTTCTTATGGTGAAATCGTTTCTATACTATCCTTCTGAATAAGTGTTTGTTTAAGCTTGCAAAGGGCACTGGACAATGTCTGGAAACATTTATTGCCATCACAATAAAGAGATACCACTTCTGCCTACTGAGTAAAGGCCAGGAATTTTACTAAATATTCTATAGTATACAAGACAAGCTTTCCATTCCCCTGTATCAAAGAATTATCTGTTTTTAAATTGCAGTATAAAGATTATGAAATCCATTTTTAAATGACTAATTTGTTTTTAAAAGTAAGGATCACCAAGGGCTGGATGTGTGTGAGTCCCTGCGTGCATCCCTGTGCAAGAACAAAAACATTCATCACAAATATAAACTTTCTATAGGCAGGCCAGTGGAAAGGGGAGGCCAAGAGAAAGCCGGTAATCACTAGGCATGGACACATGGATAATTTATTGAATTTCAATGGCAGATTTAAGACCAAAATCCACGGGTTAGGCATACTAAAGCGTGGTATAATATCTGGGATAATTATTTACATTTTGTAATCAGAATTAGCTCTCTTTTTTTTTTTCACTGAACCAGGACATATAAATTCAACTTTCTGAAAAAGAAGTAATGATAATTCTGATTTAATATATCAAAAATACTTTCATTATATTTTATAGACTTTCAGATTCCAAATAAAAAAATATTTTGGAATATTTTAACATTTATCCACTGTAGAATTTGTAAAGAAAATAATTCATTGTTTTAAACATAACATAACCTCTATATTTTGTCCTTCTTGCAGATATCATATAACAAAAGATTATGTGCTACTCTGTGCACCTTATGTATTGTTTGTATTTGCAACTATGATCATTATGAAAAACAGTAGTATTTTCCTTGTTAGCAGTACAAGTTCAGATTCAGAAGTAAAATTAATCGCAGTAAGTAATATAACCTTGACTTTCTTTTAAAATGTGTGTTCATAAGGGATGTGATTTCAAAAGGCAGAAAAGGGTAGGAGAATGTCTATACTCCACAGGGAGGCACAGTGTTGCTAATTCAAGTAGCTTAAACTGCAGAGAAATAAAACATGCCTTTAACCTCCTCATTTTCATCTTGTACTGAAGCAAAGAATTATGAGTCTAGAACTAGTGATCCCATAGTCTCTTGGTGAGATTCTGTTTCCAACAGGCTTCCAGGTCTACAGTCAACTGTTTCCTTGTGAACTTGGACATGAATGTCAAACACAGGTCTTCTTTTCCCCATCTTTCAGCAAAGATTGTAAAGGATGGCTGGCTGACAGTCAGAGAGTCATGTGCACAGTCTTGAATACCCACAGATTTTCCTATCCAAAAAATCTGAATGGATCCTCATTACTAGAAATATTCAACATAGGATAATACAGTTCTAGAAATAGTAGTGTTGCCTGAGTGGCAGACATAAGAAATGTCTATGTTTTCTTCCATGCCTGATATTTTCAGAATTTTATTCTGTATACTTTCTGTATTATTATGTATAAGACAACAAATATCACTATAAAAAGGTATACCAACATAGCAAACTTTTACAAATTTTATGGCTAATGTAAATTCTCACAGTTATTTTGATAAAGTATTATATATTATCCCAATTTTTCTTAAAATATTAATATATTAGAAAGTTGCAGCTTTCTAAACAAAAGTATAAATATATCAAGCATGTTTGCTATTAGTCACTGTGATTTTTGAAGATTGGGCATGAGGTAGACATAAAAAGTTCATGTCCTAATCCCCAAACCTGTGAATCGAGGTGTCAAATGAAATTAAAATTGATAATGTGGTCTTGAAATAGGAAAATTGTCCTGGCTTAACCTATTGACCCCACATTAACCACCAGGACCTTTAACAATGGAGGAAGGAAAAAGAATGAGTGATGTAAGAAAAATCCAAAGTAATAAGGCAAAGAGCAAAAGAATGTGATTAGTTCCTAGAAAAGAGAAAAGCTTTTTTTTTTTTTTTCTTCCATCACCAGTCTACTTTGGGGCAGAGATGACAAGGTTTCCCTGTGTCTTTCAGGCTGGTCTCACACATGCTGCATAACCCAGGCTGGCCTCAAATTCGTGGTGATCCTCTTGTCTTGGCCTTTAAAGCGCTGGAATACAGGTGTGTACCACTACACCTCTGAATACTACTCCATTTCTCCAGGTATAATCCTCATCTCACCTAGCCTTCCTGGAAAAATGTTTGCAGGCAACAAGAGGTCCAGGTTAGAAAGGATTCTAACTCCAAGATTCACCATGAAATAAAATTTCTAATTCGAACCAAACAAACACAAGAAACATGTCAAGAGTCAGCCTCACCATGATATCTATTGTTTCACTAAGTGGTCAGATTGGAGAATAAGAGTGGATGGAGTGGAAGTAGTTTCTTAAAAGAATACTTTACAATAACAGAGAAAGAGGGACTTGCAGATAAAGGCAGAATCTACAACACAGCTTTTCATAAATTCACCATGTACATAATAAAAAGCAGATCAATGCTGCCATTCAAACTGTAACAATGATGGAAAGAAACAAATGATTATATAAATTGCAAGAATCAGGAAAAGAAATATACATGTTCTTTACAGATACTCAAATTGTCTGTAGAAATTGATTTAAGTGTTGAAAGAAAAGAAGGTAATTAGAAAGCCAAGCTTTAACACTTGGAGCTTTAGGCTATTACGAGTTTTGTGTTTTGAAGTAGTATATATAATGAGTGCCTAGTCTTTCGGAAACATTAGGTTAGCATTAGGTTTAGGAAATGATCACAGGAATGATTGCAAGGAAGAAAATGTAATTTAGACAGTCTAATGTTCTCCATTCCATTTCTTTTCCAAAATCAGTTTCATTAGATTTACATTTGCTTACTGTCAGTTTTATCTTTATTTGTTATTGTGTGTACTCTTCTTATGATTGGGGTCTTCTGAGAAGAGACTTTTCTTTTTAAAGGTATTGTTTTTCAAGAAGTGAGTTTAAAGTCTTTCTCGATGGCAGTTGTTCTATTTATCTGTCAAACAGCCCTTAGGGTGTTTTTTATTTTTCTTTGTGTATGTGTGTATGTTTGAAGATTTATATTAAAGACAGGTAAAGGAAGAAAATCTTTCTTTGTGGCTTTAAAATAACTTTTTAAGGTTTTTTTGGCAAACCTGTCAGAATTTATTCAACTTGTGAATCTCAAAGAAAATTATGCAATACATGATTCAATAGCAATGTTCTACAACCCTCTCTATAGAATGATTATGTTAAAACCTTCATGAAAACACAATTAACTGTGATCCCTTTTCAAAATTCTGAAAACTCTCACTAATTTGGACAGGAAGTAATCCTCATCACAAATTTCAAATTTGTATACTTGGAATTATTGTTGGATAGCAATACATCTACAAATCAGTTTTCATTTTATATAGTTATATTCATCATGTTCAGTTTTAGAAATACTTATATTTATTATTGTTTATGATAAGTTTAATTTTCATTTGATTTATTTTACTTTAACCTCTCAAATATATTGAATGTAGTTTTAAACTTCGTCTGAATTTTTTCATATAATTGACAAATAAATTCATAATTTTTAAATGACGATATAAATATATCAGCTTGAGAAAACATCATGTTTTTAGGAAATAAAGCAAACATGGCTTAAGTCATTTGGAGCCTTCATAATGTCAACATGTTTAATATCAATGCACTACTAAATTTAAATCTTACAGCTTTCTAGAGAGTTCCAGGGCTAAGTAGGTACCTACATGGTGAGAAAAGAGGTATTGCTGTATTAAAATTGTGAAGGAATGTACTTTAGATATAACAGAGACATACTGTTTAATTTAGTGTGGTTTTATAGACACCAAGGAGCAACTTACTCAGAATCAAATTTGGCTTTTTCCACAGATGTGTCAAAGTGATACACCACCTATCAAGTAGTAAACAGTGTGGTTTGACACAAAGGGATTGTGGATGTGGCTAACTGAATTCTGGATCTTCAGGAATAAAATGTGCACACATCAAGCTAGAGCAGTATTTTATGTATACCATAGGTAAGGATAAGATTTAGTTGAATAGGAAGCAGATGTGAGTTACTGTCTTCTTGGAAAACTTAAATGAGAATTGTGGAGTTGTCTAGTTTTAGATTATCTTTAAAAAGCTATAGCTCTAGGAAATCACTGAAAAATGCAGTTTTGATTTTCTTAAGCAGCAGTTAACAAAGTATGATTCCATGCCAGCAACATCAATATTACCTCTAAACTTGTTACAAATGTAGCTTCCCTAAGCATACCATAGATACAACAATGTTTCCCAGTATATTAACTGTGCAACCAACTGAATTTCTACTCCACCCTGATCTTCTTTATCTTTGAGGTTGGAATGTACAAAACAACATAGTTCCTCTTCAGGTGGGCCAGCCAAACCTGTGGAGACTAAGGTAGCTACAAGTGTGACTGCCACACACCCTCTAACTTCATTTATATTCTAATATTATATTAAATGATATACTTACCAGCTGTCATGACAGTAAATACCAGACCATAAAAGGAGTTGACAGGGGTGGTGCCTAAATTCCAGGAAGTCTCTGCCTATTCTAGAAAAATACGTGAATATTTCTCCTTTTTATTAGCCTATCCCTCCCTGGCCTTATTGTCTTCCATTTATTACCCTCCCAGTGCAAGTAGGTCAAGACGCTGATTTTTCTTTGTTGTTTCTCTTATTTGTGGCCAAGAATAAAAATTTCTTTTGTTGCTTTTTCAGTGTTCAGTCTCATTATTATTGGCCATGCAAATAACTTCCAGAAAGAACAGTGACCCAAGTAATAATGTTACATCAGAAATTCAGGGTTTCAGCCCAGAAATCTTTTACAATGCCGAGCAGGTGATCTTGATGCATAATCAGTATTCTTCACAGCAGCAAAACTCTTGTGTAATTTGCTTCACTTGCACTTATAAAACCTGTACCCATTTTTCAAGGTGACTATGCACTAGAAAATAAATATTCTCATATTTTGGGAATATTTTTAAATAATAGTTCTTAATTATCTTTTTTTCTTTAGCAGCCAAAATCTCACCCCTCGAGAAAGGTGGTTTAAGAGGTGAAATAAATAAACTTGGGGATTGGAAATCGCACAAATACTTTCTGAAGTTGTTTCTTGGGATCTTAAAGGAAAAGTGAAAATGTGAGCCTTGTTAATGGGTCCCTGACATAAGAAGTGAAGAATAATATTACACAAAGAGCCAAATAAGAACTCACCATAAAAACAAAACTGCAAACAAAAGAAACACTATGTTCCTGGAAATTTCCAGAGAGCTGTGATACCCCTAGAAACTTGAGAGAGGCACAAATAATGACTTTTTTTTTTGTACCAGGGATCGAACTCCAAACCTTGCGTTGGCCAGGCGGGTGCTTATGCCACTGAACTAAATACCAGCTAACAAATGATTACACTGCCCTTTTACATATTCTGTTTTGTGAAAAATTGGATGGATCTTGCAAGTGACCATGGGCTCATAATGAAAACTGAAGTCACAAATGTGGCATCTTTGCTAAGGTATGTAAGTATTCTTCCCAGCACCTTGTAGTTTAGTAACAGGAAAGTTTATGCTTTTTATACCAGTCAAAACAATACTATAGCAGTGACATGGCCAGAAATCCAATTGTATTTTTGTAGAACTATTTAAAATCTGATTTAGTCTATACATACATAGTTCTCAGGGGTGTTTTGGTCAGCTTTCTTTTTGTTGATACAAAACACCAGATGCATCCAACTTAAAGGAAGTGAGATTTAATTTGGCTCATAATTTGGTGGTGTCAGTTCATGGTTTCCTTGCTCCAAAGCAGATAAATTATGGTGGCCAAGAAGCAGAGAATAGAAAGGAAGTATCCGGGGACCAGATGTAGTTACCAAGTCTATGCTCCATGACTCACACAAACATACCCAGAAGTGTGCTTTAATAATTCCTTAGGTGCATCTCAAGCCAGTCAAGCTAACAAGATTAACTGTCACAAGGACCTGAATTATTTAGACATCCTATTAAATTGCATTAGCCTACTACAGTGATATCATGACATTGGCCCTGGTGAAGAAGTGTCAGGTACTCAAGTAGTCCAAATAAAGCACAAGCATTTGAGTTAAACTGAAATATCATGAGAGATATTCAGGAGCCTGTCACCTCAATGAATTTCTTATGGTTTTTATGATACAGATTATTGAACAGACATAATGAATAAGCAAAGATGATTTGCTTTGCACTGCCTACAGCTTTGAAAGAGGTTCAACATTAAGTAAGATTTTGGATTTTAGAGGCTAGATATGTTTAGATAGAGGCTCTGCACTATTTACTGTATAAGCTATAATAGAAGACTTTGAAATAACCCAAAAGGTAAATTCATTACTTTTCCTGAGACCTGGGGCAAGAGAAGTTTGTACAGTAATTATAGTTTCGGTATGATCTATGGTCCAGGAAACTATAAAACTTTATCCTCTGTTTCTCAAAGTGTCATTTTTAAGAATTTTGCACATTGGCCAGCTCACAAGAATATCTTTTGTGGAGTCAGCACCATTTTTGGACTGAAGGGAGAGAGAACAAGGCCTCACCAGCAAGCAAGCCCAGTCTGGGATCCAGAACCATACACGGGCCACTGCCAAACTGGGAAGAGCCAGACCCCAGCCCCTTCTAGCACATGGACTGGCAAACAATAAGTAGCAATTCCTCCTTCCCTACCCCCATAAATGACCAATTTTTCCAGAGAAACATAGGCTATGATGCTAGCTATAGAGGTGAAATTCAACTGGCTGCATGTGGTGCTTCAGTGTTAACATTGCAGGCCTGGAGCCAGTGGTCTGACCATAGATTCAGAGGATAGTGGTACACAATGTAACATCTAGGGGAATCTCTTTCTGAGGGTTGCAGCCATTGTTGATTCCCTATAGTCTTGTTCTGAAGTCCTGTATCATTTCCATTGTTTTGCTGGGTTGGGTTTTATTCACTTTTGTTTTGTTTGATTATGTCAAATCCAATGGCAAGAGCAGCTACTTCAAAGATAGAACGATATATTATGGTAGCAATTTTGCACTTACTGTTGACTTGTTTTATTTCATTCATTATTTTGTTTTTATTGTTTCCATTCTATTGTGTTTTGTTCAATTTTTACTATGTCCAAAGTTATCTGTAGCTATTTTGAAGACATCAAAAAACATTATGGTAACTATTGTTGATTTCATAATGTTTTGAAGTTCTGTATCTCTCACACTGGTTTTATTATATTTTATCCTCTTTAAAATAAAAAAATTATCTGAAACAAATATAGAAATTAAGATGAGAAAATTGAATGATAGATATATAGGTATTTATTATGTTAACCTTTGCCCTTTACTATGTGCTTGGAAATATTCTTAATGAACTTTTATTTTTCAGTAAAAAGAAAAGAATATCTTTTGCCATTTCCTGCTGTTTACCATTCTTCTTTTGAGAGGAATATGACCAGAAAGAAGAGTGAAGTGTTGAACAAAGAATGAGTGATGATAGTGTTAGAGAAAAAGTACTCAGAGATGTTGTGTTATCATACAAGTTATAATTTTTGAACCAGTGGTGAACATATGACAGTGTTTTCATAAAGGTGCAATATGAAAGTCAAGGGACCAAAGTATAAAACTTGAAGTGGCCACTGTCAATATAGGATCATCTCATCAACAACTTACCTTTAGAACTTTTGTTCCCAATGCAGCCAACCTTGGTCTAGTTGCTTGTTAATTTTTTTTTTTTAGTTGGTACTGGCAATCGAACTCAGGACCACCTGCTTTTAAGGGAGGCATTATGCTGTTGAGCTAAATTCCAGTCCCGGTCTAGTTGCTTGTGACTGAGAGGATTACAGGGAATACCCCCTTCTCACAAATTCAGTACTGTATTCTATTTATAACTGAAAAGCTCTCTGAGATATCAGAGACACTCCTGTGTTACTGGCAGAAAAATATGCAGAGAATGGAAGACTTTCCTGGTTTTGTTGAATTGTCTCCTTTTTTCAAGGATAAATATATCTAACATGACTTCATAACAAGTTTCAACAAATTCCAACTGAGGCATCTGCAAATACAGTTTGCCCCTACAGTTTCAATCCCTGTTCCACTATCGGATGAAGTGCTGGGGTACTTTTCACCCTGTTAATTCAGAAAAATAACTTGTGTTTGCATCTCAAGAAGAGGCAACATTTCTAATGTCTTGCTGGTTTATTTTAGCCCTTAAGGTTCTCATAATCTCCTGTGTATTTCCCAGTTTATCTACCAACCATCTAAGGTAGAAGTTTCCTCTGTGTCAAACATTGCATAGTTTCTGTTTTCCTGGAGAGACCATGCTTGATACAAACCCTGAAGATACTCCATTGCCCTGCAAAGCCAGGCCTTCAAGTGAGGTCAGGAAAGGCCAGAGACAGGAAGGCTTAACCTGTGTGGTCAAATCCTTCATGTAAGAAGGGTTAGGGGATCATTAATCTCTGTAAAGTGAGCTTCTTCTAGATGCTATATGTGACTACTTCTTGTCACTTTCTGAAGCAATTTTGGAAACCATCTTTCAGGATTATGTGCATGAGCTGTGATCAAAAATATGGTATTTTCTGGTGTCAAGTGGAAAGGTAGGCTTGTAGAAGTATTTTGATATAGCTTCATTTAACTTATTCAGCAAATGTAGCCTTGTGAAACTTCCAGGTGTTCCGCAGTCAAATGATCATGAAAGGTAAATGTTTTTAATGATTCACAAGAGAAGAATGTTTAGAACTATTTCAGAAAGTAGTAAGAGTAATGGAATAAGTGTATTTGTAATGAGAAAGATTAATGGCATTGTGATTTTTTAATGTAATGATTTCTGTCACATTTTTCAATCACATCTGATATATTCTTTGTGCTAAGAAAGTTTGTTTAGACCTATTGTTACATCTATATAAAGTCTTTATCTCCCAATGTGTCTAATTGTGACAATTTCTTTTAGAATCCATTCTCATTATGATTGACACACCCTTTTTTTTCCTTTTATGCTGTATTTAATGGTGTAATAGTTTGCCAGAGATGTTAAAAAGAATTAGCAGAAACTGTCTTAAGCGGCAAGGCTTGTTTTCTAAAAATTTTGGATCAAGACCTTAGTAAGGTTTGTTTCTTTGGAAAGACTAGGAGAGAAAGATCTGTTAAAGCCTCTCTCCATAGCTTATCTTAGATAGAACTTTTCTATTCATGCCTTTACATGTACTGGTGTGTGTGTGTGTGTGTGTGTGTGTGTGTGTTGATATTTAGATGTCTTCTTCTTACAGAAACATTAGCCACTTGTGAGTATGACCTGGCCTAGTAACCCCATTATATCTCACTTAACTCTTTCAGACTCCTATCTCCAAATGCAGTCATATTCTGAAATATTAGAAGCTGACATCAATATGTGAATTTTGAGGGACATAATTCAACCCATAACATAGAATATAACAATTATTTTTCAGAATCATAATCTTTTCCAGAGCATATACATAGCTGGGGATAATGTTATCCAGCCTATTTCTGCTTTCCTTTTTGTGTATTTATTGCTTGTCTTTAGCAAAGACTACTGCAAGCAATGACTATTATTGCTGTCCAAATTATTCAAAGATAATTTTCACATGCTTGTACTTTTTTCTTTCTGCTATTTATGCACTATCAACAAGAGGACCATAATCCACTGGAACAGAAATCAGACAATAGAGTATGAGGAAATTATTCTTATATTAAGCAAATCAATACATTTACAAACAGGTACACTGGCATGAAAATGTTATATGGCTACTAGTTGGACTAATAGTCTATTATGTCTCTAAAAGTTTGGCAATTAAGTTTATGTAATTTTAACCTAGTTAACTTATAAAAAGGTAGCAAAAATGGGATACTCTTATTGAATTAGCAGTCAAGTTGTAGATGAGTAGATAGCAACTACAAGATGAAATACTGGGGACTTACATAATGTCTGAGGGAATTATTGCTAACAAAAGTAATTTTGAAGGCAAACCATGCCATAATTAACTCTATAGCTATAAAAAAAGCATTTGAAAGTCTAAGAAGTCTCTTATTTGTTGATTTTTATTTTGTATTTTACCATGGTGCTGTAAAAATGAGAGATGATAAGAATTAACTAATTCAGACAAGACAAGGGAAGAAATTTGCAGCTGCAAAGTCTCGAGTAGACCAGAAGCTTCGAGACCCTAAACTGTAAAATGTACTGAGAGAAAGAATTTTCATAACTAAGATTATTAAGATTTCTTTACACAAAGGATTTCAGTCTTCAGGTGAAAATTAGATTAGGAAAGTTTCTGTTCCAAGAAAATCATTTTAGATTAGATGACAATAATAGGAAATAAAAGATTAAAAAAGGAGCTAGAAAAGAACTTTGATGTGTTAGCTTCCATCTGACTGACAAGCAGCAGCTCAGTCTGAAGCTCCCAAGCTCTTAGAGAATAAAGGAAAAAAAATGTTCACTAATGTCTTGTTGACCTAAACTGCCACAAAACGTATCCAGTTTCCAAGATGTCACACCCTACAGTGCTCACTTCAGATACAATTATGGAAGACATGATGATATGAAGACCTTCTCAGAGATTGAAATCAAATGTCAATAGAGAATGATGGAACTCCTAGTCTTAATGAAGGAAATTCCTCCTTTTTTAGAGAAGAATACAGCAGGAATTTGCCATTTCCAGGAACCACTGAGTGTCTATGTTTTTGACTCTTCTATTCTAATGTTTTGTTCATACACAAACTTTGTGTATCCTCATGGATTACCATGTAATATTTTCATACAGGGATACACTATATGATGTTCATAGCAGGATAAGTGTATCTGTCTTCTCAAACATCATTTCTGTTAGACACAATATGCAAAATCCCTTCTTACAGCTTTTTTGAAATGTGCAGTACATTATCATTATCTGTGATTACCTTAAATTGAAATTAGGATAGCAGAAATTATCTGATGATAACAAAGTACTGATGGATCAGGTGTTCCCTATTTCTCACTGTCTGCTACTTTCCCCAGGGTCTAGTAACTAATATTTTACTCTAAAATGTAATGAGATCTGCTGTTTTAGATTCCCTATATGTGAGAACACAGCAGATATTTATCTTTTCCCTGGTTCACCATTGATTGCATGCAAACTGTGGCAGTTGGGCCAGGAATGGATGGTTCATTTTTACTTTGTAAGATTCTAGACCATGAAGCAACAAGTCTGGACCTGATGTTGGGCTCTGAGTGGGTGAACTTTGAGATGAGGCAGTGCCTGGATTATGCATTGTGCTTTCTCCTTCAGGGAGGGAAAGTGTTTAAGGAAATTAACTCTTTTGGACAAGGAAGGTCAGACTGTGAAGAAATGGCTAATTGTTTTTCAAATCCATTACCTCTGTTTCTAACCACAGGGCTAGCTAGATTTCACCTCCCAGAATCCCTTGCAATTAGGAGAGACCATGTTGTAGAGTCCCTGCGGAGGAAACTTCAGGAGAATTACTGTGTACAACTTCCAAACTTTACTCAAAATCTTCTCATTCATGATTATCCCATCTCTTTCCACTAGCTGGGTGTCAATACCCAGGTGCTTCAGTCAGAAGGCCCCTGGTGATTTAAAATATTGCCACTCTACTCTCTCTTTTCTACCAAAAATAAGTATATTGAATTTTGTTCAGTGAGGAATAACTTTCATTTTGCTCCACCATCGAAATGTAGATTCACTGACTAGAGTAGTTGGCATAACCTGATTATCATGTTACGCTTGTTTTGTCCATCACCTTCTTTACTAGTAAAAAAATATGTTCTGGAAGCAGGTTTATAGATTAAATTGAATATTGGTTATTTTTAGAAGGTTCATTTAAAAATTTCCATTCCATTAATCAAAATTCACAGACACCAGTGTGAATTTTTGTGACTAGCGGTAGCTAAACATGAGAATAAATATAGAGAATGAAAACCACAGAATATATAAAGAAGAAATCAATATAGGAGATTAATGTACATAATAAATTCTTTTTTCTTTATGATTTATTTGTAATATATTATTACAGAGAAAACCTACTCTTGTCACCTCATTAAAGAAATATTCTTTCCAAAAACCTTATCTACCTGATAAATGACAAGGTCTGCCAGGGATAATAGCACATTCTCAAAATCTCAGAATTTGAGAGACTAAGGCAGGGGAGTTGCTGAGAATTCAACAACAGACAGGATTTTCAAAGAACAGTTTGGGTTATATAATAAGAGTCTATCTTGAGGGAAAAAAAAAGAAAGAAAAACAGGAAAGGAGAGAAGAAGGAAGGAAGAGAAAAGGAATGAGACAAAGAGAGGAAGACAGAGGGAAAAAAAAGAAAGAAAAACAGGAAAGGAGAGAAGAAGGAAGGAAGAGAAAAGGAATGAGACAAAGAGAGGAAGACAGAAAGGAAAGAAGAAGGAAAGAAAGAAAGAAAGAAAGAAAGAAAGAAAGAAAGAAAGAAAGACAGACAGACAGAAAGAAAGAAAGAAAAAAAGAAAGAAAGAGAGAGAGAGAGAGAGAAAGAAAGAAAGATAAGATTTGAAGAAGGAAACTTTTACCATATTTGCCTGTTAACCATCATAGGCAAAGCGACACACACGTGCCTTATATAAATAAAGAATTAATATTAGGAGTAGGATTATTTCTTTGGCTAAGTGTCTGGCTTTACATATTTCTGGTAAGTAGGCAATTTTAGAAGTGTAAAAATAGAGTTCTTTGGCAGCATCGTATTAGAAAATGAGTATCTCTTTTTTATTTTGGGTTAGCTTTATCCTTTAGTTATCTATCACATGTAGCTTCAACATTTCCTTCATTGTATTTTGCATTTCCTTGAATGATTTTGATACTGAAGTGTTTACTGTTAGAGAGCCATTTAAAAGACAGAGTATTGAGGAAAAATTAAGTCTGAAGTTCTTCCTTTTTAGTAGTGCTGTATTCCACTTGTATTTAATTCTCTGTAATTATCTGTGGTATATCTCATTATATTTCTACCTGTGAGAAAGCAAAACATCTCCTTACTTTTTCTCTACTGTTCTCTAATTTTTTGTTGTTACCTGAGCATTGGAAGGTTTGTGGAGCCACAAATCTAACAGTGTGCTTTTCCTCTGTTGGTGTTGAGAAACCTATACGCTGTCATCTCAGTAACACAACAGTAACACAACTGTGGGTATAGACAGATACAATGTGCAGAAATGTGGGAAGTTCACAGGGAAGCTAAGGGTAAGTCACACCGAGCCATTCAAGCGTTACTTTTTCTAGTGTAGAACAGGTAATGTAGCTGCGCGTGCTGTCCAGCAGAGGTTTTTGGAGAAACATTTCTTCAAATATTTATATATATGTTACCTCCCCTCTCCTATGTACTAACTCATACTTAAAGAAAAACTGCCTTTTATGTTTAATCTTGGCAGTATATCAGCAGACGAGACCACTCGTGTTTAGGTTCAAGTTATTTCATACCTGGAATGCATCACTCTTTTGTCATAAATTCATCAGAAGTAGATTTAATTGTTTTAAGAATTAATAGTAAAAGTAGAGGAGTTTTTTGACTCACCCAACATAGTTTCCTAGCTTATTGGTGGAAAAGGAAGTAGAATCCAAGGCATCTTAACTTTGTTTATTAGTCTTTGTCTCCAAAAAACCTATTTTAAAAACTATTTAGGCAATGATTATAAAAATACTTTGCAAAGATGACTTCTTTCAGTGACTTTTTTCTTTCTCCCTATTAGTAATACAAGTGTAGTATAACAGTGCTTTTTATTGTGTAAGAAGAAGTTGTTAGAATGAATACAGCATAAATCACTATTGAAAGAATATGGGCCAGAATGAAACCATTCACATAAGAGAAATTCTTGGTAGTTTAGGTTAACAAATCAAAGAATAAACTGAACTAGAAATAGCCTAAATGAAACATCTTTAGCTTTTTGCAGTTGAAATGTTTTAATATATTTCATATTTTGCTTGGATATAAGTATTTATTATATTTTCAATAATTCTATTCAGAAAATGTGCTTGAATTATCGTGAAGATTTTGAGTTTCACAGACATAATTTGTTTAAAGGTTTTATTATATACTCTTGGTTAGACAAGGAAATTTCACAATCCATTGTTTAGCTTCAGACAAACTGAAACAATTCTGAATTGAATGAACTGAGATAGTGCTAACATTCTGTCTTCCCATATATTACTCATCCCAGTGAAGACACCCATTTAAATTTAGAGAACCTTGTACCAACAGCAATAAAATCTTATCTTCTTGGAGGTACAATCAATTTACCTTGTTAACTTTTCCTAAGACCAACAGTAAAATGCAATAAGGTTCTATTTTATTTCCTGTAAACTAAAAGAGAAGAAGTCTTTAAATTTTATTCATAGATTGCTGGTTGAGAGAATGCTACCAAGCAACTCATAAATTGCATGTAGGATGCACAAAGCAGCTGAATAATAATTTTACATAAATAAGCTTTTAGGACATTAAGACTTCTTGTTTTCATAGTTCATTAGAGAGAATAGTGAAAACAGGAAAGTTCTGTGAAATTAAGGTTTTCTGTATGAAATGGTGCTGTGTGTGATAAAGATTGATATTTGCTATTCCAAAACATTTTGAAGTTGTTTTTGGACATATTTAAATAACAACTCCTGTTTTCCATGAGGAAATGAAGAAAAGTTCATGAAAATTCTTACTGTAAGGTAAGCATACACAGTACAAAGAGCTATTTTACGTGTTTCTCATGATGTTGTTGAGTTTTAAATGTTACCATCTATGAATTCAAAATGAGTAATCAACAATGTTCATTTTACTTGCATTACAGCCTATTATATGTGGAGCTGGCTTTTCAGCTATTCTCAGTTTTTTAATAAGGTAAGCTCTTCTCCCCAGTGTATACCTTAAGTCTTGCTTGGCATAAGATTTTTCCTTATTTATTTATTTATTTATTTATTTATTTATTTAATGGTATCAGGGATCAAACACATAACCTCATGCTTGCCAGGCAGGTACTTACACCACTGAGCTAAATCCCCAGGCCTTGATATGATGTTTCAACATGTGCCCAAGAAATTCAGGAGTTACTACCCCTCAAATAAATTTCCTTTTTATGAAGTAATGGTATAATAAAATGATAATGGAGATTGGCCAGGAATCTCAACTAGGGAAATGAACTAAAAAATGTTGAGATCAAACTGAGAGAAGTGAAGGAAGAATCTTTGCCGGGATGGTGCTGCCATTTCCATCCTCTCCAGATGTGTCTCATTCCATTCAGAATCATCCACTGTTTTGCAAGAAATGTCCTTTCAAACCTTTTATATCTTCTCCATGTGTACTGAAATTTCTTGTGGGGAGTTGTTACATGTATATAACATATTTTAACTGTCTTTCATCCTCTTTTCTTTTTCTCCTCATCTTGCATCCATTTCTCATATAAGGTGAATAATGTGATATCTAAACTTGTGTGTCTGATTATTTCCAATTAAAATGATGAGCTCAAGGTGTATTCAGAATCCTAAAAATGACTCAAGTCTATCTTTCTTTACGGCACAGTGTACTCAATTGTGTGTAAATACCGAATTTTATTTATATGTTTGTTTATTAATAGACATACAGGCTGTTTCCATGACATACCTTTTATGAATTGTGCTACTATGAACATGAATATGTTTGTATCACTGTAATATGCTATCTCTAACTTTTTTGGGAAGATACCTAGATGGGGAATAGCCGGGTTAATTTTCATAATGATTGTGTCTTGATTTCAATATTTTCTTCAAATAATCAAAACTAATACCTCTCTAGTTTGCCTATAGAGTGAATTTGTACTCGACTTCTTGGATTTGCCTGCATGTTTCCTTTTTCAGAAGAAGAATCATGATATTTGGTTTGGAAGATGAGAACATGTAATATCTGGAAAACATATGAACATTGGCATTTAAAATTATGCTTCTGTTGAAGAGATCTGTATTAAAATACAGCATGATGTGGATGCCAAAGGTAATTCTTTATGAACTATTTGTATTTATCTTAAGAAAAATTAAATTGAACAATGCTGCATAGATATGAATTCAGTACAGGAACTCCGAAGCCAACACTTCTGGGTTTGATAATAACTTTTTTTGAGTATTTTTATTTTTTTCTTGTTTTGTTTCCTTGTATTCCCAGTGTCTAACATATGCCTACCAGATATTAAGTGACCAAAAGTTATTTGCTGAGTAAGTCAATTCTGTCAGCTTATTATTGTTATTCTTATAGTGCAATATGTGTCTTTGGCTGTTTGCTTGTCGGATTTTTTTCCAATAAGATGTTTGTGTTCAACACTTTTACATAGAGCAGACTATTGTTTCTTTCTTGTTTTTTGATATTTGATCATGTGGTTGGTTCGTTGATTACCTCTATCATTCAGTGCCTGTGACCTAAATTAACTGATTTCTCCACTTCCAAATAGAATTCAAGATGATTTATTTGTGAGTAGTTGACAGAGACATTTATGTATATCCAGAAAATGCAAATATATAATTTATATATAATATTATAAGAAATAAAGTATTTAACTGCAACTGAATTCTCTGCCAAAAAGCTCAATATTTTCTACTGGTAAAATCTTCTAAATTTTCTTTCGAGGAAAACATTGTCTTTTAGTGCATTTCAAGTGGTTTTGTGTTTCCTTTTCCTGTTCAGCAGAGTGCAATATAGTTACAACCTTTCACTACTAAGTACAAGGTCGCCTTTCTTACGTGTATGTGTTTGTATGTCACCTTTTCAGAAGCTTACGCTTCTATAAAGGGAAAGTGATGCAATTACACATTACACCTAGTTTCCTAAGGGTCCAATAATGAGGAGCACAAACTGGGAGCTTAACTGATGAAAGCTGACATCTAACATTCTGGTGGTGAGAAGAAGTTTCAGATTAAATGTCTTGGGAGTTCATCCCTCCAGAAAGTGTGAGGATGAATCTGTTTTTATGTATCTTTCCTAATTTCTGATGATCTCCTGGAAAACTTTCATATTTCTCACCTGTAGATGCATCGCCTCAATTTCTATACTCGTGATATAGTGTCATCATCTTTATGTACATGTCTGTTTCTTCGTATTTCCCATGTTTTACAAGCTCAGCAGTCCTAACAGATTAAGTGTGTATGGTGACCCCGCTAAACCTCATGTTTGTTGTTCCATCTATAATCACTCTGTTTTAAAATCACGTCCCATTATGAAGTACCATTGGTTGGAACTTCATCATAG
Organism: Hydrochoerus hydrochaeris; assembly: GCA_004027455.1. NCBI lineage: Eukaryota > Metazoa > Chordata > Mammalia > Rodentia > Hydrochaeridae > Hydrochoerus > Hydrochoerus hydrochaeris. Next base: position 11,753 of record PVLA01000165.1, on the reverse strand, counting down.
TAATTTTGGAGAAAACAATTCAACAAATTATACTGTATAAATTATAACTACCATCCAGATTGAATTTTTATGATTGATTTCTGAAGAATGAAAAAATCTAAATCAATCTTTTTAGTGTTTGATTTATTGGCTTCAAGTAAATATAGACCTGAATTTATTCAACATCTCTAGCTTACCTCTTGATCACAGTATAAGATATGTATTTGTTTATGAGCTCACTATTACATTATGTTAATTATGGTATTTTTTTTAACCTCTTTTCCTACCTGGTGGTCAGAAAGAAGGGGAGTGTTAGAAGATTTAAACTATTGCCACATTTCTACTCTGAGAGTATACTTCTGTTTCCAAAATTTTTTTTTCTTGGTACAGTATTCTTTATTATAAACAATCACAATACAATGTAAGTGTGCATTTGAAGGATAACTGAAGCCAAGGTTATTATTATCAAACACATTACTTCATTCAAATAGTTTGTTTCCAAAATTTTTAAAAATTCATAATTATCTTATAGTCTCATTTCTTCTTTAGTTTTAATTTCTATGCCTCTAATTTTTAAGTTTAATCTCCATCTTTTCTTACCCCCAGTCTATTTATTGATAAGTAAATGCAATTACCAAATACTGAGTGACTATGCAACTCAAGAGGTGAAGAACTGGGGTAAGAGAAAGGAGAAAAGGAAGAAGAGAAAAGATTATATGTATATAGGTATATACATATATGAATGTATGTGTGCATATACAAGATAGATAGATAGATAGATAGATAGATAGATAGATAGATTACTAATCTCTGTTAGTTCATCCAAAAGAACCATTTGTGCTTTCATTGTTTGATTGTGTTCATTTTTTGTGCCTAAATTTTGTAACCTGAACAACTACCTCTAAGATAGCAATATGCAATATACTAATTAGTGTTAATTTCCTACTAGTTTTTTAAAATGTTCTGTATCATTTCAGTTCTGTTTTTGTTTTGCTTTTTAAAATTAAAAATACTAAAAACAACAAACAAAAAACCTAACTGATGTACATTTCTTTCCTGCATAGCTATCAGCAATTGCTTGCCTTTTTAAAGAAAAGTTCATTTCAAAAGCTTGACACTCATTTATTTTAATTGTGTTCACAACACCCAAGAAGATGACTGGTCTTAAGTATGCAAGTTAGTGGTTTGAGTGGGTTAAAGAGAAATGTGTTTTTAAAGTTTGGATTCTTTAGCCGAATAAAGAACACCAGGAATCTGAATTTTAATACTAAATAAAATCTATTTCAAATTTTCCAAAAATAAAAAAATCTGGAATCATTGTATTATTGCACTTTGAAACTAGCTGATGACTGAAGCTTTTAGAAATGGTAAAAATACTTTCTTCAGAGTAAATAGGCTTTTGTCCCTAGTGTATACTTTGAACACCATACACTATGCAATTATGTATTGCTTTTTTCTATCTGCACTGCATATGACCTATCTAAATTTAATCAACCAACAATGCCTTGGCAAAAATAGCTCAATATAGAGTATGAGTTTTTATTAATATATCTCTTCATCATTTTTGAGCATGTTAGGGAAAATCAATACATCAAAATCAGTTTTTGAGGTTAGGATAATGACAGGCTATGTGCTAGTTTATTTTCAAGTCTCCAACCTCTTTTTGATTTTAAGCCTATTTTACAAGTGCATCTAATGAGGTCAACAGCAGCACACAGAGAACAGAAATGTCAGCTCAGGCTAAATCTGATGGTTTACTCCTTACTCCCTGTCAAGTCTAGCTTATGAACTTTTAATGATAATTCCAAATGAGAAATCCTGGGAAAAAAATGAAAAATAAAACAAAATAATTAGTATATATGATATTAGCCCATGTTCCTGAATGATAAAACCTATCCCTGTAACTTTATAATTTTATAATGTATATAAATTTTAAAACAATTCATTTTTATCCAATCTTTGATATTTTTCTTTCATAATCTATGTTTATTTATGTCACTATTTTCTAGAGCAAGATGACTCAACAAGTCTGTTTCCTTTCAGAAATGAAAGTATAACATTAGCTATAAATATTGAAAACCCTGATTGAAGACAGGTGCTGTTTATTAAATATGCTTATTTTTCAAATTTTCTGCTGTTTTTCAACTCTCTATGACCTTTTGCTTAACTCTGCTGATTCTCTAGTTTTCCAGGGGTCACATCTGTTTTTAAGGAAGTGTGGGAGGGAGTGGGTTGGGATTTGAGAGAAAAAAAAAAAGTGTCTGGTTGAACTTTGCTGTAAAGGATTTTTATTTGTTGCTAGGTCTTCTCACATTTTGCCCTGACCTTCTCTGTTGGCAGCTCTGTTAGGGTTCCATCTTAAAAACTGTCAGCAAACAGTACAACTTCGAGAACAATACTGAGCAATTTCCTTGCTTTCAAGGAAACTCTCAACAATGGGGATACAAATATAAGGAAAGTGTTCTGTTATAAAATAATACATAAACACTGAATGATGAAGTCTATGTTACTAAACAAGGATTATCTAGGACTTGTTATTTGTGTCTGAATTAGCAAAGTTTTCAGCAACTGGAAATATGGAGATTCCATATATTTATAAATGAAACAAGGCCTAGTCTAGAGATGATATGTAATTTTGTATCCAACTACACTATTTTATTATTGATGATAGGACAATATTTTCTTGTGCATTCCACCTTTTAGAACTGGCCTTCTATTACCTGGTTCTCGTTTCCTCCATCTTCAAATAGGGTGGCAATGAGTTAATTCTGTGCTGCATCTCTCAGATTTATGTTTCTGTCTCCCCTTTTCATTTTTAGGAAATCTTGTGAACATATAGCGGCCCCCTGGTGATAATCCAGGATAATCTTCCTGTTTAAAGGCGAGTAGCAATCTTAAGGCTGTCTCCAACTTTACTTATCCTTTATCATACAATCTATTATACAAGTACTGGTGATTATGATGTGGACATATTTGAAGTATAGTCACTACCTTGTCTATCACAAAACACTGTTATATTTTAATTTTTTTGAATTTCTTTAGAATACCATATCCCCATTCCTTGCTAGATTTTTATTAAAATTGTTGCAGCTATAAAACTCGTGCTTATGCATATGCATGCTCTATATTACTTCAATGTGTTTCATAAAAAGAATTGAATAAAAACTATTTTTTCAAAGTTTTTCATCTGAATATAATCAATTTATCTTCTACAAATTTAGTCTCATAGATTAGTTCTTAAAGTTTGTTGACAAGTTTTATTTTATGGTAATATTTTTTAGGATCTCTGTACATCTGGAAATAGATGTCTGCTGATTTAACACATAACAGCTTAATTTTCCATGTATAATACTTATACATTATAATTATTATCCATTACAGATCTATAAGAATATATTGTCCCTATTATTCAACATTGCATGAGTAAAATCTGAGCCTAAACTATTAAGTATCTGATAATAGGTTTATAGAATTTATCAATAATGTGTGGTAGGCAAAGGGTCTCTCAACCAAGCAGCTCAATAACCTAATTTCTAACACTTCTGCCATTTCTAGGCACTTCTGCCATAGAAATTGTTAGTTGATAAATATGTTTTTGAGTATTAACTATGGAGTAATTTGTTTTAGTAGCAGTGGGAATCGAATACAAAAAGTTTCTTAAATTACAGACCGTAAAAAGTGAACACTTTGAAACAATTCAAAATATGTTTTCATCTATCAAATTAGTTAAGATAAAAATATTAATTTTATCTAGGATTATATGGTGACTTTTATAAACCATGCATAAACCTACTAATTTGGCATGACTTTTAGGAGAAAAATTTGACAATGTGTCAAAGTTAAAATTCATTTGCCATTTGACTTGATCTGGATATACTCACATCTGAAAGAAAAAGACAAGTACTGTGTTGATTCTATAGCTGCATGAGGCAGTGGAGATTGGTTCAGAGCTGTTTAACCCAATATGGGCAGCAGTGCAATGGGATGCCAGGCAACAAATTTCGTGATTGAAATTTGTTGCCTTAAAATAATCTCCTTAAGGCATTTTATGTGAAAATAATGAAGTACCAAACAGAGTTCTGTTTCTTGTCATATGATATATTATAGATTAAAACACATAGAATTTTCCTAGATGAATATCTAAAAAGTGGTGTGTTGAATGTCTGTGGGGACAAGTGACATTTAGATTTTTAAATGCCCCAGGAAAATCTCTTGTGTTCAAAGGTAGGAATTTAGGATGGTGATATGATCATGGAATCTGTGTGCTTACCATTAGTTTAACCTACTGATGATTTCCAGCTGGATGTCTCGTTAGAAATAGTTTCTTGTCCCACTGGAGGGTCAAGTGGAAAGTAAGCTGCAGAGGTAGTTTCTGGTCCTTGACTCTATCCCTAAGCAAATGGTCTCAGATTGATTATTGTCTGTGTTTATGCTCTAAAGTGGTTAATCTTAATGATCAGCTTGACTGACTGGAGAGAAAATTAGATCAGTAAAACCCACTTCTGGCCACGTGTAGGTACGTCAGGGAATGTGACAGTGATGACACTCTGGCCTTTGCTCTCTGTCTCCTTTTTTTTTTTTTTTTTTCTCAATCCTGGCAGCCATGAGAGAAGCAACTACCTTAGCCTTGCCCTCCCACCACGGACTGAAATCTCTGAACCTATGAGCCACTTAAATATTTTCTTTAAACTTGGCATTATTTGTCTCAGCAATGGGAAGATGTCTAATACAAATGGGAATGGGAGGTTGAGGCTGAAGAAACAACTTTTTACTGTAATTCTGTTATATTGTTTGAATTTTAACACATCCATAGAGAAAAATTGTTGTTTAAGAAGATTTAATAGAAATACTTAAAGGATTTTTAAGGTAGGGAAAAATTTTATTGAAAATTCATGGAATGTGATGATTTAAAAAAAATTGTGAACTCAGTTTATTTTGCTCAAATATTAATTTCATATTTAGGGCTCTTTGTTTATTGCTTTTGTTCTACTGTTTCTTTCTTTGTATCTTGTCTAAGATATGCTTAACTATAAACTCTCATCACTCCTTTTTATTTTTATTTCTTTATTGCTCCTTTAAAACTTTTTATTCCTATTTATGGAAAATTTCCTAAATATATCCACTTATATATTATATGTGGAATATATATATGTAACTTTATTATTAGTTTTTATTTTATTTTCCTTATAACCATTGTTCCTTTTTGTGAAGCCCACTTAAAAATATGCTAACTTTCCTTGGATCTTTTCCCCATAGAATTATGTTTATGTAAGATAATACATTCATCAATATCTGTTAATATTCCAGTGGCATATATATATAATGTGTGTGTATATAAAACTTTTTAGAGTTTCAGTTTCCTGGATTTCATTTGATGCCATCAATTTACTTTAATCCTGAAACATATATTAACATGTTCGTTCATGCTATATTTTTTATTTCCCCTTATATACATAGTTTAGCCTAGCGGAAATATATATTAAAATGTTTATGCAATATTTCTATTATTTTCCTTTGTGTATATACTTTAGCCTAGTGGAAATGTATGTTAAAATGTTTATGCTATACTTATTTTGTTTCCCTTTGTAAATATACTGGAGCCTCGTGGTTGTGTGTGTTCTCAGAGGACAAGTACTTCGTTGTGTTCAGACATGTGTTCTGACAACTGGTATTAGTACTTGGAAAATTTCTTTTTTATCTATATTCTGGATATCAGGGAAAAGTATGCTGCTCATGCATTAGTAACTTAAAATATATGTTAAGAAAGAGGGACAAGGGCCAGGGATATAGCTTAGCAGCATAAGCCTACCTGACAAGCACAAGGTACTGAGTTTGATTCCTGGTACCAAAATGAATAAATTAATTTAACAAGGGCTATAAAAAGACTTAAGATTTGTTATGTACATATATCAATTCCATACAAAGAATATAAACATTATATAATTAAAACATATATGAGTAAAAATTATAGTAATATATTTTGTTGGCGTGGATATAGATATAATATTACAGTAAGTTAATTTTTATGTGAGAACTAACAACTATTTTCAAAAATTACTAAAAAGATAATTTTCTATCAAGTACAATATGTATTATTTTGTAATCTACTTTTGTCTATTTAACTCCAGCAAGAACAGTTTTAAATGCCTGTTTATGTACTTCTATACACTATTTCATATGCTTATAACATGATTTTATTTATAAATGTATTTGTTTAAATTCTCTGATTCAAATAATTTAAAACTTTTATTATAAATGTATCATTACAAATAACATTAAATTTTCTTTATACTTTTTTTGTTTCCTAAAAGTAAGATTGTTGAGTCAAAACTGATTTTTCCAGTTTTCCTTTTGCTTATTTTTAAACTATCTTTCAGAAATTTTATACAACTTACATTCCAGTGAGAAGTCAACTTTATTTTCCTGGAATAAGGTTTCTAGCACATGCTATATCAGATTCTGGAACCTTTCCATCATACCTATACATACAAACTTTTCAAAGACGTATATGTCTATAAGTATGAAATTCTTTTATAATCTGAATTTACATTTCTACAAAAATGTAATATTTGAAACACTCAGATTATCTGAGTAATAAGAATTCAGGAAGTGAGGACATGGGTTCATACATGCTTTCCAATTGGTACTCATAGTTTCAATGCACAAAAGACCAGATGAAGGAAGTAAATGGAATATATTAATAAATGAGAGTGAGATGGTGACATGAGATTTTTTAAGATAGGGCAACAGTAAATGTCTGTTAATGTGGTTTTCATTCTAATGGAATGCAATTTAGTTAAACACGAACATGGTCAGAAAATGAAAGTCCACTAATCACTATTCACACTTGTTAATTTAGATCCAGATGATGGGGCTTGGTCCAGAGTGTTTTCATATAAAGATGTAACGTAGATGGGCCATTGACAGTATTCTCTGTTCTAGTTTTGCAGTCCCATTGTTTGTGCTGTATGCATTTTGCTTTCAGGTGTCTTCAGGGAGCATATTAGTTGGAAGTTCATAGACACTTACCTTTGGTTGCTAACTACCCTCTTCTCTGCCGTGCATCCTAATGCAGACCAGGAAAACTGGTTTGTCTTTCAATTTATGTGCAGAATGTGGCTCCTTCAAAATGGATTATGTGGTATTGTAAGAGGGGATTGCATGAGAGATTACGGATCTTACCCAAACTACCTGCTTTTGGCTCCAGAAGGAAGGCAGTTGTAATCAAGCAGAGTGCATCCAGAAGTTCATTTCTCTGCTGAAAAATCACTCAGATTTCTTTAACTCCATGTTTTATGAATGCCATACAATTATTAATTTCAAATGTGTAAAACTCTAACAAGGAAAGTTTATAAATGTGTGTATCTGACAGGTTTTCTAAGCATTAAATTTGAAATTTTGATGAGGGTTGGTATTAACATTCAACAATGCTTTATCAACTATCTTGAAAATAATTTTAGCTACTCTGATTTTTTAAATTGTTCTGGTCCATTCAAATTTCTTTTATGTGGATCCTTTATTTTTGTTTAACATTAATGAGATCTGAAATATCACTTCTTCATATGAGTATTCTTTTTATTCTTTTATTACAATTCTCAATTTCTACAATTACTTTGCTTAAAATTCACTTCAAGTTTTGCATTTTCAGAATTATCCCCGTAGGAGAATGTGCTATCCTTAGTATGTGCTACAAAACTCTTGCCTCTAGTTACTCATTAGTAGAAAAATATTCTTCCTTCATCTAGTTTTGAAATTTGCTTTATGTCTCTCAAAGTCTTCTGCCAGCTGGCTTAACATTCTACAGGTATTTTTGTGCTACAGATATACTTGGAAACTCATCTCTTTCTAGAAGGAATGGTAACTTACTGTTAAAAACTCATTATTTTGTTGAAATTGTTGACTTTGACTAGTCTTTGGGCACTATCAAGCTTACTGATTTAATGCTGCAGTTTACTATTTATGTATTTGTCATGAGACTGCAGTGGAAAGTTTTGTCTTCTGTAACATCAGTTGGAGCTCTTTACATTGATTTGGTGTAATTATTAATTTGCATAATTATTGGTGCAATTTTTGGCCAACAACAGGTAAATGTCTTACTGTAGTAAAATGAATATAATTAGACAATGTTTTGATATATAGAAGTGTCTCAGGAAAGACAATCTTAAGTGCTCCTATGAGAGTTCGTTATTATAACAAGGATCTGAAGGATCACATTAATTCAAATCCATTTAGGGAGAAGGTACAATGAATTTGTTAAAATATTGTTGTATTTGGTTTTTTAGTACATTCTTTTGCCCAGGTGGAGTAGTACATTGTACATTTTCATTCTTTTTTTCATGCTCTTCCCCCTCTCCCTCCCTCTTGCTTTCATCTCTTGATCCTCTTCCCATTTGGGAAAGATAATCTCCCTACTTCCTGTCTATCTTTTGTTTTGTTCTTTATATGCTGGATTTCTCACATGAGAGGAACAATGTGATATTTAAGCTTGTGTGTCTGATTAATTTCACTTAACATTATGGTCTCGAGATGCATTCATTTTCCTACAAATGAGTCAGGTTTATCTTTGTGTCACTGTCTTTACATACATTGTCTTTATCCATTCACCTTTTGATGGAAATATACACTATTTCCATAATTTAGCTATCATGAATTATACTGCTATAAATATGATACATATATTTTTGAGGCAGAATGACCTGTTACAAACTCTGATTCATTTATATAGTGGCAGTGTGAACTTGTTTGATGTTTGAAAATCTGGTTTCCTCTTGGAAATGGGAACAGATAGAGTTTTCATATGTAAAAACAGTGATTTTGTCTTGAAATTTTAGCATTTTTGGAAAAATAATAAATGAATAAATTAATGATGCTGGGTTTACAAATTGGAGATTTAAAGCACAAAGTTCTGTGTTAAATTATTTTAATATGCATGTAATACATTTAAAATAAATAAGAAAATCATTTTAAATTATGTCATATATGGAATGGTTGGCAAACTGCCTAGCACTTAGCAAACATGCAATGGTAACTCTTAGACATTTGTCAGAGATAGTTCCAAGCTCTTGTAAAATAGGTCTGGTTAAAATATCCTCAAATACTTTTGATGCAAATATCATCAAGTATTTCTGGCTCAAGTGACCAGAACTTCTGGAGTACTATAGGATTTAAGAAGGAAAAGCTATGGATCGGAGTCCTAACACCAGGTCTTTTAAGTGTGCTTCATGCACTGAGCTACTATGAATAAGGGTAATGCCCTCTGCTTTCTTTAGGTAGGAAAATTGAGTATGCAGTGCAGAGTTGGAAATGGCTTATCCCACAGAAGTTACTAGAAAATAGTAAGCTCCCTAACATTCACTTGAGGAGTTCTCACTTATGAAAACTCTTAAGAAACTGTCATATAAAAAGTACATTTACTAAAATAGGAATGTATTCTTCCCTTTGGCCAAGATAAGAACAGAAATTTTAAAAGTTACTAGTATCATACTTACCCAAAGTGAATTTTATATGTATTCCTGAATATGAATAAAGCCACAAGAATGTTATCAACTAAAAAGAATGGTGATAAAGGTGTATGGATTCACCTTGGATAGAATCATGTAAGTGGTAATATTATGTGAGGAGCTCTGATCTTTTGATGTGCAGAGAAAATGTAGAAAATACATCTAGCAAGCCAACATTTTAATCCCAAAATACCCATAGAAGTTCTTGAGGCAAAATAGCTTTCTAAGAGCAGATGTGGAAACTTGGAAAATGAAACTATGTGAGATATTACTTGAATGCAACTACTATGTAGAAAACCATATCTTGAAAAAGGTTTGTTGCTTTAAATTTTTTAGTGTTTATAATAATGTGCTCATTTGTACCTTATTTTCTTCAAAGCAGTTTCTGTGGAATGTCAGAAAAGGAATGGAGACCAGGGAGAAATCTTCAGTTGTAGACTACTTTAAGTTTACAGGAAGCTTTAGAATTAGACCTGTGGGGTTATTTGTGTTGCATGTAAGATTTTTCAGAAACAGATGCTGAGACTGTTTTGGTATATGATATTTATTAAGAAGCAGCACCTGTGGAAGCAAAAAGAAGAAAGAGAGATTGAGCAGAGGAAGAAAAAAAAATACTGGTGTAGTACTGGCGAAGCCTTAACAAGGCAAGCAGGTAACCATTCAGGGAGCTCTACCCAATATAGTTGTACCAAGCTGTGCTGAAATCGTTGGGCTGAAATCATAAGCCATCTTGTTCCTGCAGTGGATGGAAATCACCTCCCTCCACTTCTATCAGCTCCAGGAATCCATAGAGGCAAAGCAGCTCTCTATGGAGGAGCTGAGCCAAAAAGAGCTGAAAACTTGATACTGTGTTTCTGTCGCTGAGCATCAGGTACACCACTGATCTGCAATATACATCTTTGTATTTCTACCAGGATTATATTATAATTCTAAAATGGCATGGGAAGATAAAAAATCAGCCCAATATTACACATTTAAAATCTTATTCTTTGATTAACTTACCCTTTCCCTTGGTAATTCTATTCTTTTCATTTGTAAACTCAACTGAGATTGCTGAATAATGTATGTCAGAATTTTGTAGGCTTCTTGATAGATTTTAATACAACAATTGTCTATTGAGTTTTCAATCCAAGATTGAGGCATTCACTCCAAAATGTTTTTCAATTCTCAGAATGCTGTAGTATACATTTTTGAAGCCTCCCATAGATTTTCTTATTATGCAGAATGTAAATTTTATTTTTCCAAGTGAAACTGGGAAAAGGATGTATTCTTGTTTTCTTCATATATATTCTAAAAATCTATCAGAATTTACTATAGGGAAGATATAATTAACATAGAAATATGATCAGTGATCCTGATGTATCACAATTTTTAAAAGTGTGATATATTTGAAACTCAAGCCAAAAGCAAACTCTAAAATAGTGTATGTATTATTACACTTTAGATCTTGATAAAATACTTGTCTAAATAACATGTGAAGGGTTTACTTCTCAAAATAAAGTCTTGTTTTCTTGTGGGCAAATAAGTACTCCTTTTTCCATCTTTGAATAAACGAAAGTTTAGAGTAACATATTCACAATCAATATCCCTAGTTTGTTATCTGTACTTTAGTTCATTTTACTAAAAAAGAAAAAAAATAAAAGATCATCAATTGCAGTGATATTGACAGTTACTCTTTTAGCTTTCTTCAGTCACAGTTGTGACATTTCTTTGACCATTCCAAGTCCTGATGGAGCCTTCAATTGGGAGTATTACAGGAGTAGGCAACCATAAAATTAATTTTCTGAAGTGAAGTAGCTCACAGATGCCAGGAGATCCCATAAATCAGTAATGCTGGTAAATCCCTAAACTTGTACTTTAGCTTCTTAGGTTTTTGTTGTTGCTGCTGCTTTGAGGGTTTAATAAGTGAATTCCTTCACTTTTTTGATTTTTTTTATAGAAAGAATGGATTATACATTTTCAGGATAACAAAATATTTCATTAATATGCATGAGTGTGTGTGTGTGTGTGTGCCTATATGTTTTGATTTTCTAGTTTAATCTTTTTATACTGGGTCTTCATTATCAAGGCAAATATCTATTTTTAATGCTACCTAGAGATACTATCTTGTCACAATACATTCACAATTGTTCTAATTTTTTATTATGATCCACCAAAATATAATCATGTGTAGAACTGGTAGTCTCATTCATGTAATCTTTACTTTAAGGAATATAAATTCTCACTTCTATATAAAATCCTGGAAAGTTTGCACATAAGAGATGGCAATAGACT